>OX375867.1:45027645-45140326 GCA_947359475.1 Heligmosomoides polygyrus bakeri | reverse complement strand
TTCACACTGGACGCCTACACCCCCCATTCACCGATCCCCATTAGTGGTACCTTCCTCACCGGTCCCCTTCACGAGCTTCCCTCTTCACTGGTCAACCTTCTATCGGTCCCCCCTTTAGTGGACCCCTTCCCCCCTCCTTCACCGATCCTCTTTCATTGGACCCTTCCTTAACCCTTCCTTATCGGCCCCATTCACTGGACCCCTCCCCCTTCACCGATCCCTTCCTCACCGTTCCTCCCCCCCCCCTTCACTGGTCAACCTTCTACCGGTCCCCTTTCGCCGCCCCCCCCCCCCCTTCACCTGGTCCTCTTCACTGGTCAACCTTCTACCGGTCCGCCTTCACTGGACCCCTCCCCCCTTCACCGGTCCCCATTACTGGTCCCTTCCCACCGTCCCCCCCCCCCCCCTTCACCTGGTCCCCTCTTCGCTAGTCAACCTTCTACCGGTTCCCCCCCCCCATTCACTGGACCCTCCCCCTCCTTCATCAGTCCCCTCCATTGGACCCTTCCCTCCCTCTCACCGTTCCCCATTGCTGGTCCCACCTTCACTAGTCCCTCCTTTATTGGTCAACCCTTTACCGGTCCCCCTCACTGAGCCCCCATCCTTCACCGGTCCCCCATTATTGGTCCCACCTTCGCTGGTAACATGTCACTTGAATCCGGAACCTTGGTGCGACATCGGTGACACCTCTTCTGAACCCAGATACCTGATGAACGACGTCGGTGACATGTGTTTTCAACCCGAACGAGCTTTGAGACATCAGTGACACGTCGTGTGAATCCGAAACCCCTGGCGCGACATCGGTGACACGTCGTCTGAATCGGGACAGGCCTTTCGCGACATTGGTGACACCTCTTCTGAACCCAGACGCCTGTTGAACGATGTAAGTGATACCTCTTCTGAACTCGGACGCTCGCCTTCACCACGTCGATGACACATGTTCGGAACTCGGACGTCCTTTGCGTGACATCTGCGACACCTCTTCTGACTCCTCTCAACACGAGGTGACACCTCGCCTGAACTCGGATGGCTACTACTCAACGTTTACGAAAGGCAAGATGGACAGGCGGACGGACAGACGGACGGACAGACGGAAGGACAGACACAACCGCTTACTGTTTATATATAGTAGGATTGTGGAAAAGAATTGACTGTTAAGCACTTAAAGCGTTCGATTTTTCGCGAGGCTCGGTGGACCTCTAGCAGACGATAAGCTAAGCTCAAGCGTGCGTGAAATGGAACTCATTCTCGTCCAAAGCGCATTTCTTTGCAACATCTCACACTCCTCATGTCTAAGGTTCTACTGTTGTTGTTGTTGTTGTTGTTATTGTTAAAAGGAATTCTAAGGAGTCCCGGCTTAAGAGGTCTAGGAACTGGTGTCAGAACGTCTGGAAGAGGTCAGTCTGCAAAATCAGATAGCGCATGAATGGAATTTCGGTAAATCTGGTTGGCAACGCCCTGGATTGAAGTGGATTCAAGTGGTTTTTATTTATTTGCTCAGCTGTGAGCTAATTTTGGAATATTGCGTGAAAGAGATAGCTCGGACCAAGGTGGCGAGTTTGTAAGTTTCACAGATGGTGTTGCTAAATGCCAAGGAGAAATGTTAAATGGTAGAGGGGAAGCCGATACCAAGGAGATCGGAAGATGAATGAGGAGAGTGAATGCGAGTAGGAAGACTATAAAAAGGGGAGATCTCTTGAAGAAACATTGTCCCCATCGGTGTACCAGCATAACTGTCACCGTTTAGAAACTACGATTACTACGAAGTGCATGAGCACGGCGCTCGCCGTCTGGCCAAGATCTGTCGCGAGATGGGCGTCGAGCGTTTCATCCACATGTCCGCCCTTGGCGCGACTGTGAATCCTGGCAAGGGCCACTACGTGAAGCAGTCGAACTTCCTTCGTAGCAAGGTAATCCTTAACCTCCAACGATATTCAAAGGTGTCTGTACCGCGATGTTGCCGACTTCAGGCTCTTGGTGAGATGGCAGTCCGTGACGAATTCCCCTCCGCAACAATCGTGCGTCCATCGCTCATCTATGGAGAGCTCGATGGCTTCATTCAGTATTACGTGAGCAGATACCGGAAGACACCTCTCGATCTGGTGTATTTGTACAAAAAAGGCGAGCACACATACAAAATGCCTATTTGGGTGAGTTACTGCTCGATTTGCCGTGGCTTTTGAGTAGTACATAGAAACGATCGTAGTTTATCAGGTCTTGAAGGAAGTCTTGATTCGTATCGTTAGCCCTGGTCTTTGGTTTCAGCAGACAGGCAACTTGGCTAATTTGTTTTCTTCTTCAGGGTGGCGACGTTGCTGCCGGACTTGAGCGTATCGTGCGCGATCCGACGGCCGACGGCCACATATACGAGTTCGTCGGCCCTCACTGCTATCAGCTCAGTGAATTAATGGACTACATGTACAGAAAAGCTCACTGCCTTGAGGAGTTTGGATTCAAGTGCGTTGTGTTTGCTTTCCTTGTCTCGATACATGGTCGGCAGCCTGTTCTCGTAATTCTCGCCAAGCGTTTTTGTCCTAAGACTGATTCTTTTCAGCTATCGGCGACATTCTTTGCCTGATCCATATTTCAAGATGTTGACTTGGCTAACTGAACAGTGGGGACATTTCTTCAAATGCAAGGTGCCCCTAAATCGCGAATGGATGGAATATGTGGTAAGCTATTGCTTTAGCGGTTTCGCATACTACTATTTCAGGAAACGAGTTTGAGCTACTTCTAAGATTGTCGAGGCCAAGCAGTGCCGATCTTACCAGCTCTGGATGTAGTGGTGCTAAATCACTGGCGGATGATTTGCTGTTTTTCTTCTTAAGTTTAGTTAAACCGCTGGTAGACTCTGAATTCGTAGTGCTTTGTGTATTGGGACTGTCATGTGTTAGATACGTAATAGTAGGACCCAGTAACCTAGATCTGATGAACTGGAAGACCATTGAAACAGCAGCAGACCAACAAAATCTGAGTGGTGTGGCCTTGATTTTCTTCTTGCAAGGTCTTTTGTAATCGGGAAAAGCTATTCAGTGTTGTGTCTAGGGCGGCTATTTCTCCAGCCATCCGAACACCGATTGTTAGTTGTTCATTTTCAGGAGGTCAAGGATGACGTTCTGACCGGTCAGCGCACGCTAGCAGACCTAGGTATACGAAGGTTGACAGAGTTCGAATTCGCCGGCGGAAGACAGGCGTTCTACCAGTCGTTCCACAAATACTTTGAGGAACAGTACGGGGAGCTGCCACCTCCCCGGCTACCGTTGAGGTATTATCTTGTACAATTGTGTGCCGCTGCAAAACTTGAGGAGCAAATAGCTTTCGGTACTTCCACTCTTGTTGGATGTCCAGTGAAACGAACTCAACGTTTCAGGTCGCCACCTATTGTGAGAAAGCCGGACATGGAAGAGAAGATGGCGTTTGGAAAGGGGCTGGCTTTCAACTAGGTGATGTCGTCTAAGACTACGAGAAGTAATTGTAGAGTAACGTTGTGAGTTGTGTAGGTGGCTGTTCTCAATTTGTCTTGCTCCTTTCGTAGTTATCTTAGAACTAGAGCTATATAATAAATGCGTAGCTATCTGTTGGTTTGACGTTCAGAAGAACTACAAGTTTTTTGCTGGATAGCTTGTTTGACAGGTCTCGAAGCATTTCAGCACTGCTCCTGTCTTTTATCCTTCATCGTTTGGCAAGTGGATAGGTATGAAGTATTCTGAGGTTGACTCAAGAAGCCGTCAGTGGTCGTACGATAACTGTGCGCGATGTTTAACTCTGTCCTTCACTTTGGTCCTTATCCGATTTCCGCATCTCTGGATTCATTTGATTCGAAAAAGAGGCCTTCCCGCACGGCAAGCGAAGGATTTTCTCCGGAGAGTGATAGCTGACGCCCACGCACGACGCGGGCCATTTCATTGCGCCCACGATGAACTGACCACTCAGACAGCTCGTCGCTTCAGGTTTTTGCGGGTGCAACCTAAAACTGGGTAATGAAATCAGATCACGTATGGCTCCACTTATACATGCTAGGACGTCAGCTGTGACGTTGAGGTCGTTCCGCTTTTTCTGGTGGCAGCAGTCAGTGGTAAATATGATTTTCTTCGTGCCTGAGAGGGTTCGATTCTCGCCCACAATTCCCAGAGGCCTACAAAGTTCCTGCTCTGGAGTGCGCTCTCAGCTGATGTTGTTGTGATCTCGCGAGTCTTGCAGCCCGCTGCTTGTTACGTTGTGGTAAGCGTTTGGTATTGTTCTTGGTTCTTCTGATTATTCGCCTCAACGTTTTCAACACTGAACACTTCCTGATAACGGTGCATTGGATGGGAAGCATTCTCCATTTAATCTGATACATATCAAGCCATCTTTGACTAACTGATTGGAGCAAAAGAGGAGAGAATTCAGGGACAGAACGTGAATCTCCCGTCAGAAACAGTATAGCAGGAAATAGACTTATATCGCCGTCATCTGAATATCAGGTCATGGAAATGAAGGACTCTGATAATTGCCGAAATATGACTTGGACGCTGCAAATCTACAATTCGTGTCCTCTTTCCTTCGTGATCCGTCCCCTCTCCGAGACATTTGCGTGCTAGCTTTATGTTCTGTATTTTCGAATTTGTTGAATTTTCAAAAAGCACAACTCCGTTTTGTCGCGCTGGAAGCTCTTTCAAGAAAGCTTTATCATTTGATTGACGATCACTATTTTGTGCCGCTTATCGAAAGAAATTTGACTAACGTAGTCAGAGAGGGAGCCAGCCTGCCGAAGCGAGGTTCCTGGTTCAAGTACCTCTCCGAACAAAGCGCTTTACCCCAGCGGAGTAAGTGAGTTGGCAGCATATTTTTTCCTTTGAAAAAAGTCCAATTTTCGAATTACTAAGCATTTTTCGATTTTTTGGAAATGTCAAAGTTTCGAGTGAGCGATTATTATTCGTCTATAAAGACGTCAAATTCGAATTGTCGAGTATTATTCGGTTTTAGAACTGTCGAAATTTTTAGTGACCGAATATTATACGCCTCTCAGATCGTTGACTTTCGAACTGTCGAATGTGATTCGGTGTTAAAACATTGAATGTTCGAATTTGCTAAATGTTACCACTTTTAATTGCGTAATAGTGATGGATGCAGAATGCAAAAAGAGGTAACTCGTGGGAACTAAACATGCACCGAAAACTACTGAATCCCATCTTTCCAAAGATGCACAGTTCAACGGTGCTTTGTGATCTGTTTGTATCGGCTCTTTGAGCTTTAAGCCTTGAACGAGAAACTCGTCTGTTCGAGACCAGCAATATAACGTGCATCTATGTCGCGCGAAGTATCGTGGCTTTTGCTTCCTTGCTTCGTGTGTGATCCGGAAACGGCGGCAGATAAACATTTTGTTTTCATAATTCTTATTGCCGCGTCACTGTCGTCTCGCGCATATAGCATAAAGTATGTGGGACCAACAAAATCAGTAGAATGGCACCGTCGGATTCTGTGGCATAATTTTCATTACAGAAGGCAGTAGTCCTGTTCGCTAAGTAATAGACCTGTCTGCATGTTTTGAAGCTTTCACCGAACTGAATCCTAGACCTTCCGCAATCTCACGGAGTGCTTGCGGTGGATTAGCTTCCACGAATGTTGTAAGTCCTCGTAGTGATGTTTTGTTGCGATCAGATCTCTAGCGCAAGGCTAGACTCGAACCCGCACCTCCTGCTGAACAGGCGGGAATGAGTGGTCTACGCCATCACGCCATCGGCGCTGTTTTTTATTAAAGGAAATGAATTGACTCATTTATATCAAAGCCTTCGTCTTAACTGGCACCATGCTGATGTGATCGGCGGTCTCATCCCGACATTCCTGTGAATGCTGAGGGTCTCACGAGGTGCGGATGTTGCATTCGATCAAACAGCGCCGGTGGTGTAATGGCGTAGAGCATTCCCGTCTGGTCAGAAGGAGGTGCGGGTTCGAGTCCCGTCTGGCGCTAGAGGTTTTGATCGCAACAAAACATCTTTATGACAACCTACCCACAGTTGCTCTAGGACAAACGGTTAGTTAACATATATTATTATACTGTCGCTGTGAGAGCTTAGAACATTCGTGGAAGCTAAACCATCACAAAGAGTCCGTGAGATTGCGCAAGGTCGAGAGGTCAGAAACACTGCTGTTACAGAATGTTTGAAACGCCTCGGAAAGGGGAAAAGCTCGAAAAGGGGGGGGGGCAGAATGATTGCCAGAAATTATCGCGTCTCGAAATCTGTTCTTCTTTGCTTCTCCGGAATCAAAACTATCCATTTTTGGATCGAGTCGTCATATGTGATGAAAAGTGGGTTCTGCACGATAACTGAACACGATCAGGACAGAAGCTTGATTTCGACGAACCCCAGGCACTTCCCAAAGCCGAAAAAGGCGATTGTAACATTGTGGTGGTCGGCGGCTGGCGTGATTCTCTATAACCTTCTGGAACCAGACCGAGCCATCACAACAGAGTGGCCAAAGCCGTCAGAACTTCCCGGCCAACCTGATATGTTCCTATGCGTCAACTTAGTGCGTGCGGTAAAGCTTACCCTGCCTATGTCATGAGATCGAACTGTCGGGTTCATAGAGCCTACGTAGCTGCAGCGTTTAAATACAGAGGAACATCACTTTATCTATGTATGAGGCAACATTTTATAGGATGCTGTGCTTTGATTTTCACAACAAAGGAAAATGCTGACTTATTGAGAAAAAATTCCAGGAGAATTTACTTATTTTGTGCATGCATGCACCATACAAAAGCTAAGGCTAGGGCAGAGGAACATAATTCATTGTAAGCAGGAAAAAATAAAACAAGCAGCAAGAATCGGCCTAATTAAGGGCTTATCACATTAAGAATTACAGTAAGATTTGATAGATAAGTACAACGCTGAGGGAACGGCAACCGGTGATGGTTACTTTTGAAAACCATGTGACAACTGTGAGCATTGACCAGGCTTTTTGTTAGGTCACATGGCAGCAAGTGTCACCTAGCCGTGGTACCTCAATGCTGCTGAGGAACGAATTGAAAGGCTGGATTTTGGGATGACAGTGAGCCCTCGGATCTGATGGAACTGAGGGTGCTTTGTGGAGTTCCATGAGTCACAGAACGCAATTCAGGAGGGATGCCGCGATGTGCTTATGGTTCGTTTATTTGCCGAGGCTCCTCTGGGCATAGCGCCATCCCGAAATCGCCCTCTACTCGTTGCGGTTGCCACTGCTTTAAACCTGCTGTTGGATCGGACAGTTCCTGCTAGCGCGGAATATCGATTGCTTGCACCGTAGGGAGATCTGCAACTGCCGAAGGAGAATTTAGCAGCGATTGGCTCTCCTGCCGAATGCTATCTGAAGGGTAGCCTATCCGGAAGGCATACGGGATATCGACTAAAACATAATCAGGTCCACCCCCTTGTTCCCAAAGCAATGCGCATTTTAGGGCAACACCAGGCCGACTTGAAATATTTGCTGACAAATTGATGGCTGACATTTCCAATTTCGATGCCATCCTCCAACGAACCACCCCATGCGTGTAGTGATCTCTCTAACTTCAAACTTACCTTCTCACAGATTTCATCTGCTATGAATCAGTTTTTTCTTATTTTTGCTGGTATTTTTTCACTTCATACAAGCACTTCATCATCACAACAATTTATTGGGCTGATATCTCGCCTTTCTCACTCCCGTTTGTTTGCTCTAATATATTCACCTACGCAGGCCATAGGATAGCCCGCCACACACCTAAGGAAGCAATAATATCCTGTGATGAAGGGATAAACCTGGTGATCGTTGTCTAAGCGATCATCATTGCATTTTTCTTGGCACGCTTCAATGGCATTCTCGCATGTTTTCTTGCTAGGGTTTCCCGATTCCGAAGCTTCCAAGCAGACCACAGTCAAAGCGAGCAGCGCAAAGCGGAGAAACTTCATTGGTCGTATCCCTCCTTATCTTTTGTGGAGCAGAATGTTCCAACTTCACTGTGTCATTGTTCACTGCTCTACTCTACTCTTTCCTGCAAAACCTCATGTTGCCCTTTTTCCGAAAGGTTTTGGCATACGAACAGTTTTTGAGAGTTGAGCCGGGATTGCACGTCATTCTATGAAATATCACGGTGTTTCCATTTTCTCAAAATACGCGTCACGCCTCCCTTTTAAGCAATCGCCTGGGGCGCGTTTCAATTTAAAGAAGTCTTTGAAAGATGGGGCCCACCTGCAATGACTTTGTCAGTTACGTTCTGTCGTTGTGCTTTCGAGATTTTTCAAATATTCCAGTGGTTTCAAATGCTGACAGATTTCGAGTATTTGAATTCGAATATGTTGGAAAAAGTGGTTTTTCCGAATATTCTAATTCGAATATGGATTCGAGTATTCGAACCCTAATATTGATTCGAATATTCGAATTAGAATAAACGTCGGGTTTCAGAAAGGAAGGCAACATGACTCGTACTCTGATGGCAATATCCCACAAACGGGTTACCCTAATGTAGCAGAAAACTCGCATTTGTTTGCAGAGCTTCTCACGAGGTTTCATGAAGTAGTCTTTCCACTGAATTCGCCTGTGGCTGAAACGGTGGAATATGTTATGCCGTCACACCAAATATCGCCTCCTTAAAAAGTGCCGTTCTGTTTCTTGAAATCGTCGACCGATAGATTCCAAAGGGCACACGTTACACCTTATCCCAGTGAAGGACCAGCTCAAATCGCACGGGCTGAGTAGCTGTATAGGAAATTCACCTTTGAGGGAAATTCACGCTTACCTTTGGTTAGAATGGTCTGCGGGTTACGTTCAAGCATGCATCTTTTTGGCTTACCCTTGAGGCTTACCATGGGACCGCTGGAACTTCTCAATGAAGCTGTTTGCTTTGCCTGAGACCAAGGTCATCATGATGAAGATCTTCGCAACCGAATGATGTATCTGCTTCAACTTTCAATTCACACATATTACCTATGAAACATGAAGGGTGCATGAAAGGAGCTTAAATTTTCGCGTATCCTTGGCGAAGTTGTTGGACATTATTGAGGTATTATTTTCGATGGCACTCGAGGTCGAAACTTACTAGGTCCAAGTGGTCTCCGTAATTGAGAAGAGTGGTCGTCGAGTAGGTGTGTTAAATAGCTGCATGTTCTGCAGGTCCTTATTAACGCATTGACGACAATGCGCGATGTGGGGTGCGGGGCGCGTGGGACAATTGATTTTTTCGGGACCCAGCGCGTACGCAGCATAAATGCTGCGTATTGTCCCACGCGACCACTTTTTTGCCACGCCAAAAATGTGGTCTGCGCTTTCCAACTATTTGTGCAATGTTTTGACTCTACAGCTTAGAAAATGAGATTGTTAGCTTTCAGGAAAAAGATGCAGCAGAACAACGACCTCGATAACAGCTTTGAAAGGCTGCTTCTAGTAAGCGATTCTGAGGACGATGACAACGGAAGTGGATCGGATCAGTCGTGTTCTCCCTTAGTAGAAGCTTATACCGAGGATGGCGGATCGGACGACAGCGATTCAGGCGATAATGATGATCCGGATGACGAATGGAAAGAAGTCAGAGTAGGTCGAGGACATTTCATATTTGAAGACGATGATGCCGGTCCTCATGAGGATGTTCTAACTTGCAAAACTCCGACCGATTTTCACGAGTTATTCATGAAGGACATATGGGAGCTTGTAGTGCGAGAAACGAACAGATATGGCGCAGACAAGAATTCGAACTGGCTGGACACGGACATTCCGGAGATGAAGCGGTTCATTGGATTGTGCTTAAAAATGGGACAAGTACGTCTCCCGTTACTGCGCGACTATTGGAGTACTAGCAGAGAACTGACCGAAACACCAGTAGCAGCACCAGAGATGACGAGAGTAAGGTTTGAAACTCTTCTACGAAACCTACACCTGGCAGATAATTCGAACTATGATGCGCAAGACCGTCTGTACAAAATAAGTCCTTTGCTAAAATTATTCAATGCCGCAAGTGGAAGCCTCTTTAGGCCTGGAAGACGTGTCTGCATTGATGAATCGCTGGTTCCTTTCAGAGGAAGATTGTTGTTCAGGCAGTACATCCCGTGCAAGCGTCATAGATACGGAATCAAGGTCTTCAAGTTATGTTCCGAGGGTGGATACACTTGCAAGATCAGAGTCTATGCTGGCAAGGACTGCACAAGAACCGGAACTGTTGCCGAAACTGTCGTCATGGACTTAATGGAAGAATACCTGGACCAGGGCCGTGATTTGTTCGTGGACAATTGGTACACTGGAATTTCTCTCGCCCAAACGTTGATTAAAAGGAGTACGAACCTTGTAGGAACGTGCAGACGAAACAGGAAAGGTTTTCCGCTCGATGTCGTTCGAACAAAACTCAAAAAGGGCCAGAGAATCGCCAGACAGAACGCAGATGGCATCGTTGTAATGAAGTGGAAGGATAAACGTGACATCATCATGCTTTCTACTATACACGACGATGGAATAGGATCATCATCGAAACCCCATATGGTAGAAGACTACAACAACGCCAAGCTGTTCGTGGACACTAGCGACCAAATGGCCTCCTACAGTCCGTTTGTCAGGAGGACAAGCAAGTGGTACATCCGACTCTTCTCCCACATTGTGACCCAAACTATTATGGTGAATGCATGGAAGCTGTACCAAGACAACGTTGGCAAAATGCGATTCAATGATTTCAAGAGGAAAATCTTCGTATCTCTTCTATCACAGGATAACGTACGTACAACAAGTCGCCGTCATCAACTGGAGCGTGCCGGGCCAGCAAAAGTAACGAGGAAACGCTGTCACGGCTGCTACCATACCCTGGCAAAGGACAATGACTCGAGGACCGCGTGCAAGAGGGCTCGCCAAGTAAATACACGCTGCAGTAGATGTCAAATTCATTTTTGTCTAGAATCTTTGATTTAGCCTATCACTTTGTTATGTTCGTTCTGATATCATTTCCACTCAGTCTAAAAAATGTGAATAGCAACGCGAGGGTATCGTTCCCTATATTATTTGACTTTCCTCGATTATAACCAAAGTATTTCTTTGCCCATGACTGCTAGAGCTTCTTGATGCTATAGTGAATAAGAGCACTGAAAAAACCTGACTAAAGATTCAGTTTGAAAGAAAATCGAGTTGTAAAGTTACGCCGCAAAAATGCTGCGTATTGTCCCACGCGACCGCTTGCTTACGCAGCATAAATGCTGCGTATTGTCGTCAATGTGTTAAAGATCTAACGATTGCCTATCTGCCGACAACGTGGCGGCACTTTACCCCTTCCCAACAAAGTACGACCCATAATCAGCTCGAGCGTACATTTCGACAAATTTACAACAGAGGGAATAAATTATTCCCTCTGTTGTAAATTTTCTCAATGAGCACCTCCGCGCAATGCACTTCAGCGCCACCCGTGTCATGGATGTCGCCTTCGCCTCCTCCGCCGCGTTTCAACATTTCTATGCCTTACAGTAGAAGGCACTTTCTTCCTCTAGACTGCAACATGAAGCAGTTTTGGTTTCATACAGATCTGTTGATGGACCCTAGGAGTGCATATGCTGTGGAAAAAGGGGGAGTTTGTTATAACTGCATTACCCGGCACCAATATTTTTGCAATTACTTTCACACCCACGGATCTCCCTCGATAGAGAGCCTTCGGGCTCTCTTGTTAAGAGGGATCTCGGGCCGCTTGTCGCAGGGCCACGTGGCGCGTCCCCGGGTGGTGGATAGGGGAGTTAAACGCGAACCAAATGCGACCATGTACTGCCCAGAGACGCAGGTGGGATGCAGGGGATGGGCTCCTTGCTCCTGCTGTGTCGGGTCGACGCGTTCCTTGTGCGTGGGAGCGGCATGTTCATGCACAGTGTGTGTGGATGTGTCCGTGACTGTGCGGATTGTAACTGTGTAGGCTCGGCCAAAAGCTTGCACTCGGTAGACTGGGAGTACATGTAAGGCGATTCGAGGGCGCCTTAAGTCTCGCCCGTCTCTTCGGGCAGTCTGGCTGGCTGCCTGGAGTTCTTCGCCCGCACGACAGGGCCCGACTAGCTACCCGTGTGTACTCCAGTCAAAAACAGCAGCACTAAAGGGCCTCATTCCCTTGACCCCGAAAGAGCCCCCATTTCTGCAGCGATGGGAAGGACGAGTACGGAGAGGCTGCTAAAATCTCAGGGCCTAACCAGGCTGCGCAAATTGAGAAGGACTAGGATGACGATCTGTGCTTACAACGCCCGCACGTTCGCATCGGAAGCATCCGTCGAGGACCTGATGATGCAAGCCAGGAAGATCAAGTACAACGTCATCGGACTGACCGAGACGAGAAGACACTATCCCTACACGCCGCCTACGACTCCGGAGAAGAACTGTTCCTCGGAACATGCGACAGCAGGGGAGTAGGCGGCGTTGGTGTCCTCATCAACACGCACTTGGCCATGAACATCGATTCGTACGAGTCTCTGACAACCCGAATCGGACGTCTGCGACTGAAGCGATGCGGCTCCGTGCCAGCTTTGACTGTATTCGTCGCGTATGCCCCAACATCCGACTATGACGACGAAGAGGTCGATGCCTTCTACGTGGAGCTGGAAAAGTTTTATAAGGAAGGTCACACCTTCTACAAGGTGATCGTCGGCGACTTCAACGCCAAAATCGGACCGCGAAGGTCGCCGGAAGAACTTCACATCGGAACCCACGGTTTGGAGTGGAACGAGCAAGGTGAAAGGCTGTCTGAGTTTATCATGTCGACCAAGACCATCCATGGAAACTCACAGTTCCAGAAGCCTCCCTCTCTACGATGGACCTGGGAATCCCCCGGTGGCCAGTTCCACAACGAGATCGACCACATCATCTTCAACCGCAAGTATTGCCTGACCGACGTCTCCGTTGTCACCAAGTTCTACATGGAATCGGACCACCGCCTCCTTCGCGCGAGGTTTCGCTTTTCGCGTCAAGGAGAGAAGGCCGCTAAGTTCAAGAAGAGGAATCCCAGAACGACCATCAACTGGGACCTCTACACCTCTCTTGTCGGCCTTTGGGAAGATGCCGTCATGGACAACGTCGATGAGGAATACGACCGCTTCCTGTACCATCTCCACGATAGTGCTAAGGGAGCCGAGAGCTTGAAGACCACCAAGAGACGCCTGTCTCCGGAAACTCTCGAGCTTATACGCCACCGTGGAGCAGCACGAGAGTCAGGCAACTACCAGCTGACGTCCGAGCTTGCGAAGCTATGCAAAGCGGCGATAAAGGAAGATCTCAAGGAGAGAAGGGCGGAGGTGTTGGCTGAAGCAGCAGAGGCAGGGTTGAGCATCCGTAATGCCCGCCGGAACTTCGCCAACTTCAAAACGAAGATGATCACTCTCCGACGTCCTGACGGAACCGTCACCTCTTCCAGAAGGACCATGGAAAAGGTCATCCACGGCTTCTACTCCTATCTCTTCGATAGCCACTTCCACGTGCCCCATGCCATCTTCCGCAGGATGGATACGTTGTTCCCTCTGTTCTCCCTTCCGAGATCCGACACGCCATCTCGTCGGTGAAGAAACGTACAGCACCCGGCCCTGACAGGATCAGACCCAAACACCTGAAGTACCTCCCGCCAGCGCTCATCAACACCCTGGCGCGGCTCTTCACACGATACCTGTCGGAGTGCAAGGTTCCATCTCAGTGGATGACCAGCAAGACCGTCTTGCTGTACAAGAAGGGGGACGTGCACGACATTGGCAACTATCACCCGATCTGCCTGCTGTCCGTAGTCTACAAGCTGTTCACTCGAGTCATCCTGAATAGGATCAGCAGAACGCTGGACGAAGGACAGCCACGCGAACAAGCAGGATTCCGGAGAGGATTCAGCACAATCGACCACATTCACCCCATTACGAAGCTCATCGAAGTGTCGCGAGAGTATAAGCTGCCGCTGTGCCTTACGTTCATCGACCTGAAGAAGGCATTCGACTCCGTCGAGACTGAAGCGGTCCTCGAAGCCCTGCTCACTCAAGGCGTTCCTTGTCAGTACATCAGAGTCCTTCGAGAGCTGTACAGTGGATTCACGACCAAGATCTCTCCATTCTACAACGACGTCGTCATCGACGTAAGGACAAGGGGATACCATAGAAGCTCTTCAGCGCCACCCAACGTCATGCGCGAACTAGAATGGGAAGACATGGGAGTGAAGGCCGACGGCCAGCAGCTGCACCATCTTCGTTCCGCTGACGACATCGTGCTCATAACACCGAGCATCAGCCAGGCGGAGCGAATGCTGGCCGACTTCGATCGTGTATGTGGGAACGTTGGACTGCAGCTGAATCTTACGAAGACGATGTTCATGAGGAACGGACAAGTTTCTGATGCTCCATTCTCGCTCAACGGAACATACATCTCCGAATGCTCCAGCTACGTGTATCTGGGTCGCGAACTCAACATGGCCAACGACCTAGCGCCAGAGCTGAGCAGGAGGAAACGAGCGGCTTGGGGAGCTTTCAGGATCGTCGAAGAACTCGTGAAGAAAACGAAGAACGTCCGACTCGTGCCCTCCTATTGGACTCCATTTTTCCTGCCCTAACATACGTTCAGATACCTGGGCTATACGAAAGCAGGATGAACACGCGATCAGCGTCGCTCAGCGTGGAATCGAGAGGACGATGCTCGGAGTGACACGACTCATGCAAGTGAGAGAAGGCCTCCGGAGTTCCGAGCTTCGCCGACGTTCGAAGATCAGAGACGCTGTCGCGTGGGCCAAGTTGTCGAAAATTAGGTGGGCCGGCCACGTAATGCGCTTCGCAGACACCCGCTGGACGAGAGCCATCACCGACTGGATTCCGCGGGATGTCAAGAGAACACCAGGACGCCCACCAATGCGTTGGTCGGAGTTCTTCGTGAAGGTCCTGAACGACCGATATGACGCTCTTCGTGTCCCCCGAGCGAGGAGGATCCATTGGAGCACTCTGGCACGCGACAGGGACGAATGGAGACGCTGCTGGCGCCCGCTCGAGCAAGTCGATGATCAACGGGACGACAGGTGATACAGGTGATACCTTCACACCAATGGCTGAAGAACAGAGCAGCCTAACCCCTCGTCGGCTACTCGTATTGGGAGTCCTAAAAGTCACTCAAGGATGGTTGGATCAGAGTTTGAACTTCCTGTTAGTAGACTCAGGTTTTCCATTATGCGACTGAACAATAGCCGAAAGGCTTCAGCCTATGATGTGTTTGATGGAGTAGATTTCAGTATCTGAATAGCTGAGCAATTTTAGGGCGTGCAAGGGCGATGAACGTTAGGCAACTCAATAAAGACTGATCCACCTCGTTTGGCACTGAAACATATAAAAGAAACAACACGCTTTTCCATAAACAGTCACTCCATCCAAATTGACAAAATGCGGACCTAAGAATCATCTTGCATGTGTGTGTACATGGAAGGGAAAGACAATTGCTCTCAAACGAGTACCGATAGAGGCTCTTACGGGTCACGCTGTCCATAAGTGTTCACTTGGATGCATAGAAGAGCGGTTCGAAAGGGCAGCCCTATCCGTTTCGAATAACCCCTTCACACTGCGCTTGTCTCTTATGAACGAAACACCTCTGTTCGGAAGTGTCTGAGCAGTCTTATACCCATGTAGCGCGCAGCAGTCTGCCTATGTGATGGTCACCTCAGCTGCATGGTTTACTGCTCAACTAATAGGGAAGGTAACTGCGCTGCGTAGTGATCTTGATTTGCCAACCCTCGGGCGATGGACACACCGTGGAACCAAGCGAGCTCCGCACGTTAGGATAAAGTAGTTTGATTTGAAGGCCTAGAAAGTCTATCATAGGATCCACTGGCATCAAACAGAGAACCTCGGAGTGAGTGTGGACAATTTGAAGCACGACGGTCAATACTCTGTGCGCAAAACCCTTCTAGCCTTCTGGAACTACACCTGAGGTATAGAGAACAAGAGATCAAACCTAGGTTTCAAGGAGCAGAAGTGGAGGACGAAGGAGAAGATGAGTCGCATACAGCGTCGAATCGAAGGGTGGCCCGTGAAGCCCAATACGATTTGGAAATTTCGTACCCGATCGAGTCCTTCCTTGAGTAAGTCCTGAAGGTGCAGCTTCTAGGGGTTAATCAGGGATGTGTTCTCTCACCGCTGCTATTCAGCATCGACATTGTAATGAAGAGAATGATAGCCGAGGTACAATGAGGTATCCCGCGTGCAGCGCACCTGGACTGTGCTGACGACATTGCCGTGTTGTCTGAGGACAACGATGCCTTCCAAAGAGGTATCGAGCCCCTTAGTCAGGAAGCGGGCAACATGGGAGTCCAAATTCGTCCTAAAAGTCAAAGGTCATGCGCGTAAGTAAGTAGATAGTAACAGGACAGGCTACAGTCTCTTCAAGAGTAAAAATTGCGGTTGCAACCTAATACGCTTATGATGCCCTATGTTGGCAGACCGTTTGCTTTCTATAACGCATCTTGCTTCAAAGCAGTTAGAGCACCACTGTTGTTTTCGGAGAAAGGGGAGATTAAATTTCGCGCATTTCGCTGGAGGTGTGATGTGCTTGGTTTATTCTTATCCTTCCAGTTACTCGCGAGTCATTCTTGACGAGCACCGCGCACCGCATAAAACGTGCACAACTGGCACACCAGCACCTTACGGTCTCAGAGCCATCAGCCTGCCGCTCAGTTTTCTAAGCGTTGTCGATCAATCGACCCCTTAGAAGCATCACTGCTTTACCGTGGAGATGGAAAGTGCAGATAACCGTCCGCCGATGCGTGATCATCAACAAAGGGGCGAGAACTCAGAAGAGAACCTGCCGGTGCTGTCGGCCTCGTCCCGAGAGGAGAAGTCTGGTGTCCTTGCCTGCTGTGAATCAAAACTATCAGGTTCACTATAAGTGTCGCCATGTCTGACCCGTCTCTTATAGCTGGATCAGCTGTGGCTTTGCGAGACAGGCACGTAAGCTCAGTTAGATGAAAAATGCCCAAATTTAGTTGGGAATGCGCGAGGAGACCGTTTATCCGCCGCACGCGTCCAAATTTAGACTGGCCGCGTTTTCACCTCAACGATCCGCCAGGATTGTTGAAACAGCGGGGGAATGCGATGACGTCCTCATGAGTAGACAGGGGAAGAAGTGCCTCTGAGGAACGCTGCCAGTGCCTTGTTGCAGCTCGCCAGTCTAAGCAGCAGTGAACGGGCTCCCCGTTCTCAACTTGTCAGCGCCCTTGTGGTCTTCCACAGCACCTGCCTCACCTTCGACAGTCTGGGAGGGTGTGAGAGTGAAAAACGATTGGCCGCTTCGTTTTCTTCGTGTTGCGGTAGACGAAAGAAATGTAGAGATGACTATCGAGCAGGATCGCGATGCGACGTTGTTTGATCGCAGGCGACACCGTTATCGCCGCTTTGGGTGTGGTCGTCGTGGCGATGAACCCGTTTCGCGCGATCAGCCTTCAGAATGCCTAATTATAATTACAGACGTGGTTGTGAAATTCGTTGCCGTAATTCCGATCGGAGAACGAAGCGTGTACAAGGATTTATGAAGAGAAGAAGAGGCTCGGACAATGACAAAAGGCACAGTGCTCTCTGCATCAGTCGGAGCGCAACCCATTCTTCAGTGTCTGTGAGAAATTCTAGCATCAGTTCGTGCCCTCCATCACTGATTCCGGGACTGCGTGAGTGGAGCAGAGCTCGTCTGAAAAGGCTGAAAGTCTTACAGCTTACCGCCATGCCCTCGCTTTTTCTCCAACTTAAAAATGGCTATTTTCTCCACGGTATCACTTAGAAACAGAAGATAGAGGCATCTAAGAATGGCTGAATAATGACCATTGTTTATTTATTTATTTCATGCACTACACGTGCGCCCAAACATGGATGACGGAAAATACAAAGTTAAGCATGATAACATCTAAAACGTAAAAACACAAAACAGAGAAGCTAGCGTAAGACGAGCGATAGGAAATGAACAGCCACTGCAGTATGAGGCAAAAAAAATTGATAACTTCATCATCCATTTTCTTCTATCCAGTCAGCTATTGGCCAGGCCAGCTCAAATAAGCCCACTAATCCTGTATTTTAGTCAATCTAGTCGATTGAATTACAGCCAGCAGTGAAAGAGTGAATATAGAAATTGAGCATTGGAAGGGTTAGGTGGCGATGTCCGTTCCTCCACGTGGTGCCACTGGAAACTGCTCGCTCTGCGAGCTAAGCTAATCACGGACATTCGAATGCAGGCGACAGGCCCTTGTGACAGGCCGGCCTACGAAGACCCATGTCACATCACATGGTGTATGATAAGTCAAGTTTCTCGAGATAGTGCTACGGCGTCCGCGGGAGCCGACGCGCACTCGCAGAGCCCGGCGAGTGTGAGAAGTATGCGAGGGTCCCTGATGCGAGGACGGCATCGGGGGGCAACTGAGCTAGTCCGAAAGTCCCGTAACGTAAGCAGGACCGGCGTGGCTACGCTGAATGTGGGTACGTTGACGGGCCGCTCGTGCGAGTTGGTTGAAGCACTGGAGCGAAGAAGAGTTGATTTCTGTGCGGTGCAGGAGACGAGGTGGTCCTGCCGCAAATCAAGGGACATAGGACGTGGTTTCAAGGCCGTTCTATGTGGAAGTCCCAGGACCACGAGCGGTGTCGGAATAATCGTCTCCGAACGATTTCGTGACTCGATTGTAAGCGTCGAGCGCTTTGACGATCGATTGATGAAGATCGTTGTCGCCGCTAAGGAGCGACTCTATCACTTCTTCTCTGCGTATGCTCCGCAGACTGGCTGCTCCGATCAAGCCAAGGATGAGTTTTGGAACCTGCTAGATGAGAAGACAGCAGAGGTACCGTCGAAAGATGTCATCATAGTCGCTGGTGACCTTAATGGGCACGTAGGTGCTGCGAAGGACGGGTACAGCTGTCATGGTGGTTTCGGATACGGGTCTCGTAACCCCGATGGTGAGCGTATTCTTGAGTATGCGGAATCGCATAGCCTCACCATTGTGAACACCGTTTTCCGAAAACGCGACTCCCACCTCATCTCATATTATAGTGGGAGCTCGAAGTCTCAGATAGACTTTGTGCTTGTGAAGGATCGTGACCGAAATCTCGTCACAGACGCGAAGATCGTGCCGTATGAAACGGTCGCCATACAGCATCGTCCACTGATCTGTACTTTGAAGATCGCCTCTCCGAGGCTGAAGCAGGTCGAGCGATGTGGTGCTGCAAGAATCAAGTGGAGGCGAATGAAAGAGAAGGAAGCAGCTGTGATTTCTCGCGTGCGGTTACCGACAGTTACGACTGTCGATGAAACTTGGAAGAAAGCAACCGACGCGATACGCCAAGCTGCAAGATTGGAACTCGGCACTACGAAGCCTGGACGACGCAAAGTCGACAAGCAGGCATGGCTGTGGACAGACGATGTGAAAGCGAAGGTTCGCGAGAAGAAGTCGCTGTATCACGTGTTTCTCGGCGATAAAACAGCCGACAACTGGCAGGAGTATCAGAAGGCGAAGAAGGCTGCAAAGAAAGCCGTGGCTGTTGCGAAAGCCACTCATTATGGTGATGTCTACCGAAAGCTCGAATCGCGCGATGGTGAGCGGTATTTGTACCGACTTGCTAAGACCCGCCATCGCCAAATCGAGGACATTGAAAAGTTCTTTGGCATCAATGATGAGAGCGGCCATCTTCTGACAGACCGCAAAAAGGCGCTGAAGCGATGGCGTGATTACTTTGAGGAAACTTCCACTATGGAATTTCCTCATCCGGCCATCCCTTCTGTGGCTTCTGTTCACGGTCCCGTTCGCAAGATCACCGTGGAGGAAACAGAAGCGGCTCTGAAGAAGATGAAGCCCGGTAAGGCGACAGGGCCGGATGATCTGGCAGCCGATGTTTGGAAGTCGAAGCTCTGGTATCCTGCTGAGTGGTTGGCTGAGTTCTTCAACCAGGTAGTAAAGGAGAAGAAAGTACCGGAGTGTTGGCACAACAGTACGACGATTCCGATTTGGAAGAAGAAAGGCAGTCCTGCAGACTGCTGCAATTACCGTCCGATTCGCTTGCTTTCGCACAGCATGAAGATCTTCGAGCGAATCCTCGATAGAAGAATCCGTGAAATCGTCAAGCTTTCCGACAACCAGTGCGGCTTTGTGCCTGGTTGTGGAACCATTGATGCTATACACGCCGCCCGCCTCCTGGTGGAGAAGCATCGCGAGAGACAGAAGCCGGTGCATATCGCCTTTCTCGACTTGGAGAAGGCTTTCGACCGCGTACCGCGGGAGGTTATATGGTACGCCTTGCGACAACACAACGTACCTGAGGAACTCATAGAGTGGGTGCGGATGCTCTATTCTTGCCCAAAGAGTAGAGTGCAAGCTGCAGCTGGAACCTCAATGGAGTTTCCCATCTCTGTTGGGGTGCACCAGGGTTCTGCGCTTTCTCCACTCCTCTTTGTTGTCGTCATGGATGCCATTACGCGAGATCTTCAGCAGCCCATTCCATGGACGCTGCTTTATGCTGATGACGTGATGCTCGCTTGCGAAGAGAAAGACGATCTCGAGCGGCAGGTGCAAGCTTGGTGCGACCGTCTGGCGAGGTTCGGACTTAAATTGAACGTCAAGAAGACCGAGTACCTAACGACTGACGTGAACGAGTCCGGCTCCATTAAGATTAACGGTACTGAACTTGCACGCACTTCGGTGTTTAAATACCTGGGATCAGCAATAGCGTCTGACGGCGGTCTGATGGTTGAAGTGAACTCACGCGTGAGTGCAGCTTGGTCCAAGTGGCGTTCGCTGACTGGCGTGCTCTGCGATAGGAAGATCCTAGAGCACCTGAAGTCGAAGATTTACAGAGCCGTCGTGCGCCCGGTAGCGATGTACGGCGCTGAGTGTTGGCCTGCGACTAAGGAAGTTGAAACACGCCTCAGCGTCATGGAGACGAAGATGCTGCGCTGGACGGCTGGAGTCACGCGCATGGACCGCATCAGAAATGATGCTATTCGGCAGAAGTTCGGTGTCGCGCCGATAGCGGACAAGATGCGCGAAGCTCGCTTGCGATGGTACGGCCACGTTCTGCGTGGGAAAGAAGACAGCGTCCGCAAGATTGGCCTTCAGTTGGAAGTATCTGGAAAGCGGCCTAGAGGACGCCCGAAGCAGCGTTGGTCCGATACGTTACACACGGACATGAAAGTAGCTGGTGTCCACCCTGATCAAGCGCAGGATCGGGAAAGGTGGCGTCGTAACACCAGAAGAGCGGACCCCGCGACGATGCGGGACAAACGCTGAAGAATAAGAAGAAGAAGAGCATTGGAAGGGTTAAATAGGATTTCTCGTATGCACGTGGATTCCACACCGACAACTATTTGCGATCAGCTGTACGAAAAAAAGGAAAAACAAGAAGAACAAAAACATATGTCTGAGCGATGGAAGATTACAAGGAAAATCACACTAATGAATCACCTTTTGAGGTACCTCTCAATGAGCTTTCTAACGATAAGTTGTGAAATGGAGCTTAGGGAAGAATATTTTTCGCAAAATGTTTGAAAAGCCTGAAACAGCTCTTCGAGTTAAAAAGGAACCTCGTAGTCGAGACCTTGCCTTAGGAAAATGAATTTTGATACCGCAGCCACGTGTGCGAAGACGGTGTTCTGCAAAATTAGACATATACATAGTATAATTAATATTAAATATGAATGAGTGTTTCCTATGTAGCTGGGGTGGCGGACTGATGGGCGGGTCGGTGTTTCGTCCTTCTTATGGTTAGACAATACCGGCGCGTTGCCATCAGCTTCCAATTGGTAGAACGCCTCGTTGGCCAAAGAAGGACTCGAAAGTGAATCGGTGCGCAGTTCGCGTGAGAGCCGACGCCTTCCTATGCTCCATTGGGTCGTCGATGAGATTGGCAGTGTTACGGACAGTTTTATGCGAGCTTTGCTGGGATCGTGCCACGGTCTTGAACACGGTCTCCTATCTGTCTTCTCTTCCAAATTTGCATCTTCCTGTTCACCATAGGACTTCAGATGCGTAAGTTGCAGCTCCGGTGCTGCCGGACGGGAAATCCTGTTTTGCTTTGCCCTATGTTTTCACAATCACTGTGAGCCATGTGCAGGTTCAGAGAATTTGCTTGCCGACAATCATGAGCGTTCCTCCTATGACGGAATTTCCAGTTCTTAATCGGCTTCGAAAACGCTGAATATTACTTTTCCAGGACCCTTTTCAAGCTGCAATCGAAGAAGTCGAGAATGACATCAGAAGAAGTATGAGGCAGCGGCGACCATTGGCAGAAATGTGGAGCCTTCTTCCACCCTATGCCATCTACTATACTTGCGTCGGCTTCATGATGGGCTGTTAGATGTATCACCACTCTCCGGAATCTGAAGAGTTGCGTTGGCTAGGATTCTCAAGTGGGAAGTTCTCCATCATAGGAAATGCAGTGAATGTTTCATCCTGTTACTATCGCTCCTATGCTTTCACTTCCCTATCCAACAAGTAGTCCGAAAATGAATTTCTAAAATGCAGGGACTTCGGAGTACGACGATCAACACTTCTGGCTTTCTTAGAACAACGCGTAAACTAATTAAAACTTAAAACGTAAAAACCTGTAAAAACATCAAAAACCTTATAAGAAGGCGCCCTGAATATTGTCCTCATTTACTCACTGTTCACCAGTGGTGTGCATAAATGAAATTCGAAATGTCGTGAATCGTGAATCACAATCACGCAAAAAACCGTCGTAAATCGTAAGAGTTACCTGACATGGTGTGCAGTGAATTTGATAGCAAATGAATTTTATAGGGTTTTCTGCTAAAGTTAATACAAGGTGTTCCGTGTGTTAATACAAGGTGGTCTGGGTTTTTATCGTGTTGTTTTCAGCCGAACCTGGGCAGTTTTCTTGCTGAAATTTTCCCTTTTTTACGTTTACATTGCCTTCTGGTCAGACGCCTTTCAAATCAAACTCTACACGTTTTAAGAAAGTCGAAAAAGCTGTTGACTTAAAAACTTTACCCTAACCTATGCATGGAGTTTCAGCAAAAGATTTTGATAGCTTGAATGACCATTAAATTTCCAACCCCTTTACAGTTCTTTAGATGCGTATTAATCTAGGATTTAGCAGAAACAATAGTGTAAAGTCACTATCAGAACAAAAAATTAAAAAACCATTTCACCGCTCATTGATCGGAGAAACCAGTAACTGCGCATGCAGTTAACAAACATTGCGTACTGAGCTAATGCATGGGGCTGCTCTGTCCTATGACGCACCAAAAGGTCTTAGGTTTTCTATTAAGTTGTCGGAAAAGTCCTGCAACAAAATTTTCAGCCATTTTTCAAAATTTAACAGAACCTGCTATAGTCTGGCTTACTGCCGCAAGCTTATAGCTCGAACATTCTTGAATTAAGTGGACTGTTCTAGAATATAATAGAGGTGGTCTCGACTTGAGTGGCCCACGGTCTCCGTGACCCGCATCAGTGAAATCGTAGAAAATTGCCAAAATCGCCGTAAATCCTAGTTACGCACATCCCTGCTACTCACCGAGCAGCGCGACGGCGAGGCTGAAAGACGAGAAGCAAAATCAAAATACACAACTCCGCTTTATTTAGAACGGTTTAAAGGGTCTCGGCCTTGCGGTTACTTGAGGGATGACCTGGAGAGCGACCTAACCATGCGGACTTCTGTGCAGCTCTCCCTGCGATTCTCCACTGGGCTTCGAATGGAGCGTTGTAACACGGTGTTCGATCGGTTTCGCCTGTCGAAATTCGTGCGTGCTTGGGCAAGCAGAGCAAGTGACGCGGTCGGATCTTCGAAGCGAAGGGTGTGGCCTCCATGTATCCTATCACTTCCCCTATCTGACATCTCTTCGAGCAGCAGCTGCCCGGCTACTGCTGCATCTCCTACTGTTCGAATGCCCTCTTCCTTCTCGCGTTCGTTCGACGCGCAATACAACCCCGTTCATTGGCATGTCTCATCCGTGCAGAGCTCAGCCGTCCTCAATTACCTTCGGACTTCTAGAAGGTGTCGTCTGCGTTCCTCCATCCCTTTTTCGTGCGCACGTTCGTTCACCTGATTGTGGGGGGAAATCTCAGTCATACTGCCTTTGCATCCTGCCCCAATTAACTCACGTGTCTGTAATGTACCACCCTTTGGTATCTTTGCTGAACTATTTCTTTCTATTTTCATCTCCCAAACCTTAAAAAAACGTTGGAGTCTGTGTTCCTAATTCTCCAGTGTTCATCCTAATTCGATGCAGCGCACGCCAAACCATCACGTTGCATACGCAAGGTAAATCAAATCTTCTTTCTGCAAAATTGATCGGTTCAGAAGTCCATCATCCCTTCAGTGAGCGCAAACAGAACTTACTGAAGCGGTAATTCGCCAATCTCGTCAATGCTTGTGGAAGAAGTGAGTGTGGTTGTGTGAGTGTGGAAGCGGTTTCGCAAACGACTCAACCCAAATCAGATCTTCTTGGGAGATTTTCCTCCTCAGAAATACGGTCACCTTCTGAGAAAATCTGAATTGCTTCATAACAGTGGGGGTAAAGTAGTGCGAGTTGAAAACGATATACCTGCAGAAGAATGCTGTAGTTCGTCCTTTCTCGCGAGGTCAGTGTATAATAGATCTACAACTGGCTTTGTAGAGAATGTCCCAGTCTGCGCGAAACTAGAAACGAATGTTTGCGGAGAATACGCCACTCAGGTGAACTTTATTACTGAGCACACTAACACTGATAGCGATGTGGTCGAGTGAGGTTGTGTGCTCGAAATCAGCTCTCAACAATGAATGGGAAGCTCCGAAATTCCGAAATTCTACAAATCACCTCCACTCTAGGAAGGGGAGCCACAAAGCGTGTGAAAATTCTCTCCTCGCTATCTTCTAGCTATACACTGAAACGTACCTCAATCTTCCTGCATCCTAAATTCACGCCAGTTTTGTTTCCCGCCCATTCTGCCCTTCCGTGAATTCGTGACTTCAGGAATAAAGGAACCCGTATTTGTGCCTAGAAGTAAACTGCCTCGTCGCGGATGTTACAGCGAGCTTGCAAATAGCTCTGGGAGTAAGGCGCATGGAGTGTCTCCTACCGTACGTGGATCATGCGTTTGTGTCGATCCCTTCGAATCCCTTCTGGCCTGCAAATCTCTCCTAGCGGTGGGGTTTTGTGAGAAGGGCCTCGCGCGTAGGGCAGAGGTTTCGGATTGCAGCACCTCCGGCAAGAATTCGAGGTATTTTTGCGCGGGGACGGCGGTCAGAGGTGCCGCGGCCAACTGTCGCATTCCGCGCCGCCGGCGCTCTTTGATTGAAGGCGTGCCCACGCCGTGATCTGGTCAGAAGAGCTCCGCTTCGCTGCGCCGACTTACTTCTAGTGGCCTGTTATCGGGCTGAAATGGCGAGGCAGAACTCTAAGCTGAGAGGGGAAGCGAAAAAGTGAAGTAGAACAAAGCGATCTACCGAGATCTGGTCGGCAGCCGTATTGCTCTCCTTGTGCATGGTTAGAGAACTGCTTCCTGAAGCGAATTCTTCTAAGCGGCATTAGATAAGTGTCTTGCCATGTGATTCTACAAATAAGTCTACGTCGCCTGACGATGGCTCATCAATGAAGTGGGAAAAGATGCAACCTAAAGTCGTACTTGAGGATATAATGCGAATAAATTAAAGTGGTGAGAGTCGATACCGTCCGAGCAACGGTAGTCTATCGACGACAACACTCAAGGATAAAACGATTCATTGTTGAAATCCAGCACACAAAGAGTATGAACAAATAGGAATGACCAGAAAATGAATGAAGTGGAGATAGGGGTCTACCGGGTGCACAGGCGGCGGACCAAGAACGACTGCGGGGGATTTCCAAAAAAGTCCTGACGAGGTCCAGGAAGGAATCGGGACGACGACGAGTACACGACGGCACGAGAGGGCCCTACACGGTAGCACGCTGACAGCTACCCTTTTTCTCCACCTTTCGCCACTCTGGTTGGCGCCAAACTGAATGTTCGCTCGCGAGCAGTCAAGCCATCCCCCCCCCGACCCATGGTGATCAGCTACCTACAGCCGGCTGGGCCGCCTCCTGCCTCCCTTGCCCTGACACCGCAAGTAATTGCACTGCTTATTGCCATTTGACGGAAATCAACGGATAATGGGAAATTAGTCCCTCTGTTGGATGCACTGCGCATTGTGTTATATTTTTGGGTGACATTGTTGAGGTGGGCGTGTGGCAGTGTAGATGCAGGAGGCGTCGGCTGTCGCGTGTCGAAGTTTCTGATTCGAGTATCGCCTGGCTCAAGAAAGACTTACATGGTGCCGGATTCGGTGAGTTTGTGTCAAACTTTGCTGAGAAGCGCAGAACACTGCCCCGTCTACCGGCCGGCCGTCGCAAATCATCGTATGGAGCAAATACGCAGACACCGTGTTAAGGATAAAAGCATTCACCGCTTGAACGCTCTTCGCGTTCCAAGCGGTGAATGCTTTGATCCTTAACATTATCGTGAAGGTGAGCTAAATATATACTTGGCTTTTTGACAAAAATAATATAATTTATGGAATAATATATACCATTTTCGTGTCTTCCCGTTCGACACCTTAGTAAATAAGCTAAAACTTTTGAAATTAGACTGATCATTGACAGTTCGGGATTTGGGTTTTGTTATAACGAGTGACCTATGTTTTTCAAAACACTGCAGACTCTTGGTGAAAAAAGCCAGTTTTCGCATTTATAACCTATTCAGAGTTCTGAAATGCAGGCTTCCAGAGGTGTACATAAAGGCCTTTAAAACCTATGTACGACCTATCGTGGAAACCGGGACAACCGTGTACAACCCCACTAAGAAGAGGGATATTGATCTCTTGGAAAGCATCCAAAACAGCTTCACCAGGAAACTTATGATGAGGTGTTTCTCTGTGGATTACAGTTCGATTCCCAATGGTTCTCAAAGGTCTGCGCTTTTTGGTCTTCCATCTCTAAGTAAAAGAAGAAAAATGGCTGATGTTATCATGATGTACAAAATTCTGGCCAAGAAGCTATCAATCAATCCAGATGATTTCGTTGATGGGTCGCTGACGAAATCGGTAAGAGGAAAGCTCAAACTTCGGGTCTCTGTCGCTAAATCAAGAGTCAGGTCAGACTTCTTAACCTACAGGATTCTTAAGGAATTCAACTTGTTGCTTGGCAAGTATGATGATTTGACGATGCTGTCTGCTCAAGCATGTAGAAGGTTTGTTGGGTAATCCGGAATTTCTTGATGACTGATATTATTGATGTTGCGCTGCTTGATTTATGTTATATATCCGTGTAACTGATGGTTTGACGTTGTTTTTAACGCTGTTTACGCTAGACTTTCGTCTATGCCTCAATAAATAAATAAATAATAAATAAATCATCCTCTAAATCAAAACAACCCCTTTCCACATTAAGCTAGAGACTCTTCAAGAAGGTTAAAGCAATTTTTCGTCCATAAAATTTTTTATTATGACTTTCTTTAAAGTTTTGATTCAACTATCCAATAGGTAAATTCCTTTTTTGAAATTGTATGTAATTCCCATTGTTTTGAGGAAAACTAATGGTTTAAAGCTCGAACTGAAAAGCGGGAATGCGGCCATTTTATTCTGTCAAAAGAAGAGGTAGAAGAAGGGATTTGCTTGTCCAAGACGTCGCGATTTTTATGCGATTAATAGCAGAATTTCTCTTTGCATGGAGTTTTGCACCTGTAAAAGATGCAACAAAAAATTGTAAAGAACACGGATACCCTCACTTTACGCTTTATGTAAGCAGCGTTTACACTATTGATCAAATAAATATCATAACGAGCTTTCCGAGCGGATGGCGCGATCTCATCTTTTTACGCAATAAATAATTGCTGCTTTGTTGCGCTTTAAAGCAAAATTTAATTAATTTGTTAAAATGCAGATTTATTGTCCCTGTCGTTCCGACGATTTCGCCGTTATCAAAGCCCTGAAAGAAGTTCAAATTCCTGCAGACTGCGCACTTACATCGCCAACTGCTCTACCTTTCCCAACCCTGCTAGCTCTCTGATGCGAACACTTAGCGCTCTACATGGTTCCCTTGCGTGTAGCTCACTGCAGGTCAAACACTGAATTGGTATACTATCTTTTGGGCGCAGCTTCCATTTCTTCCATAAGGGCAAATCACGCAGTCCTCCGTTATTCAGGCGCGGTCTTCAAGGCTGTTACGAACCAGCAGCCGTTTGGTTTTGTTCCCAGGGATGTTAACTAGACAACATCGCCGTTCAGATCTGCTCGCAACAGGCACTGACGTGCGGCTGCTGACGTGATCCGAAATAAGAGGTAGTTGGAGACAGGCTTTATCCTCGGGAACGTAGTTGGTTACTTGTCCGTGTCGCGCTCGGTCAGCTTGCCGTTGCTTTACCACATACACATTAAGACTGGCTATTTGAGAGGCCAGAATACATGATTCTTCTCGCTCCTAGTGCACGTGCACAGGCCTGCACACTGCTGTTCTGTGCATGCTGCGGAGTACAGCCCGCTTCACAGTCCTAGTATGAGGGGAGGGGCTTGCACGAGGCGAGTAATGTTTTTGGAGTTGCTTTCGAAGTACCACTTCACACTAAATTCACCGTTCAGCACCCTAACTTGCGTATCCAGATAGGGTAGCCAACAATGAGACGGAATTTCTCGGGCGAACTTGATGCACTGAGATTGCATGTTGAGAATGTTAACAAACTCATCCACTCTGGATTGTGTTGTAGTTATAATACAGCAGTCGTCGATAACCGACAGTACATGGGGTTTCGCTGTAGCGCCGACCGCTCAATTCTGTTAATAAAGCAGATTGCTGTGGTTGGTACTAAGCGCTGTCCCATCGTAAGTCCCTTACACGGAAAGAAATATTTACCAGACCACCTGAATACATGACAATTCAGGCATTCCTGTACTAGAGTCATCATGTGTGTCTTGCTCAATTTAATGTAACGACGCCACCTTCGTGTTTATCAAGCTTTCCCGAAAGTGCTTGCAGAGCAGCGTTATTGTCTACATTCGTGTATAGTACTGTCACGTCCAACGACTTCATCACGCAATTGCGTTCGAGCCCGCTCCATCGTAGGCGACCCAGAAACTGTCCCGTATTTACCAAATGTGCAGGAATGCGGCTGAGAAGTTGGCCGACATCTTTGTGAAGAAACGGTGAGGTACATATATAGTTCATTTAGTCCGTATGTCGCGTGCCCGTCACGGGAAGGGGTCCAAAGCCAATGCTTTCAGCACGGCATACGTTACACTTCATCGCTCTGCCAGCGACGTGACAACGTGTCGCCAACAGCGCAAGAGCTCCTTCATGACAGGCTAGAGAGCTCACCGCACTGCGACAAGGTGTCGCTGACGCTGGGGACGGGGGTATAACACCTCTGCGGCGCCTTCGGCGACAGGGCGACGAAGTATAACATATGCCTACGGCGGCGTATGCGTGTCGGTCTTTCTTTGGGTTTAACCATGGGCGATTGCTGACGAAGTTACAACCTTGACGGCGGATCACTGCTTTCAAAACCTTTGATCTCCTGCTGCAGCAAACTGCACGACATCAAGCAACGCTCATCCGATGGCCTAACTCAGCTGTTCTCATAGAACATGAGGTATGGGGCCCCAAGCCCGCAGAAATGATTCAGATCAAAACTCGCCTCCTATCCGGCGTCCCAACAAACGCTTCCAAGCGATCCTTATCGCAGGTGCTTGGTTTATCCAACTCTTACAATCACCCAGCCAAGGTTTCCAAAAGCGAAGGTAACCCTCTATGTGACTGCGGACCTGTGAGAAATAGCCTCTCATCCTTCGCTCTTGCCTTTTTATGTCCATTTCCTCTCCTTGAGGACTTCTACTGAGTTTTCTAGTTTTTCGACGAGTTAGCAAGGTCATTTGGTAGGAC
Organism: Heligmosomoides polygyrus bakeri; assembly: GCA_947359475.1. Lineage (NCBI taxonomy): Eukaryota > Metazoa > Nematoda > Chromadorea > Rhabditida > Heligmosomidae > Heligmosomoides > Heligmosomoides polygyrus. The sequence goes on along the minus strand of OX375867.1, from coordinate 45,110,536 downwards.
AATTTGTAATATCATTCGGTCCCTACCAGGACCTTGCATGGTTCCTGAGGCACTGCGATCAGCTAACTGTGCAACAGAGCAGTTGGCTTACCATAACCTTCTCGACTAGCTCTGTTTTCTTGAGGTGGCTTCAGCTGAATAGTAACTTTTGTAGCAGCCTACGGTGAAAAATGGGTGTGTTCCACTTCCAACGTAGATGACCCAAGGGAGGCGACTACTGGAGACTTTCGGAGAACAACATGTCAGTACTGCTGGTAGTTACACTTTTGCATTACTTCGAGATTGGATAGGTCGTTTTTGAAGATGTGCTATGACACCTAAAAGAATCACAATTTAAAAAAGAGGTCCTGCCCTAAATAAACACTAGTGCTCTATGGTGAACAGCCATTTCCTCAAGAATGAGGCTTCTTACTTCATCCAGATATGTCCACTGTCCCTGTGGTGGACGGCTTATTCGTTCATCCCGTTACCCGTCTGCTCCATATAATTTTGCTTGAGGATTTTCATTTTCTATTCCACAGCCTCGTCTGACGGCACGGCCAACCAGCCTCTTCGACGAACTCTCCTAAGATTGTAGCCGTTCGAAAGCACCTCGTGAGCGACCCAGAGTAAACATTTCGCCCGCACTTACAGCAGTGCTCGGAACTGGTTCGTCGCCTGATGTGCTCGCAGCTGGCTTGCTGCCAACTTAGTCGTACGCGTGCCCTTGTGCCTCTTGACTCCGTTGCACGAATCTCTACACCTTTTCAGATCCTCCTTGTTTAGGGTCGGCTTCACCTTCTCTGAAGTTGCTCCTCGGTAAGATTTCAGCGGGACATTATCATTCTCTCTGCTCACTTCTAGAGGAATAATGCAGAACCGATGTTCTAACAGCTGAGATGAGTCTGATCAGCTTTCCACATGCTTATAAATACTGCAGAGTCCGAGGTCCAGAATAATTTCCTAGAGCGTCTTCGTGAACAGCAAGCAGCATAGGGATTTTTCAGTTTCAGTCTGTAGTAAATGTGGATCCTTCCTTTTTATTTGGATTTAGACCTTGAAATATCAGAATTAAGTATAGAATTACGAATGCTTTTGTGATGACGCAAAGCTATGGGCTGAGCCAAACAGAAACATTAGTTTACAAATACAAATCTGTATGTCGAAACAGGTATGCACTCTTAAGTTCGCCCCTCCGAGGCTGAGGCATGTCGAGCTATGCGGTCCACCGAGTGGTGGCGATTGAGGGAAAACGCTGCAGCTTTTGTTTCTCGTATTCGGTTACCGACGGTGACAACCGTCGACGAAACATGGAAAGATGCAACCGATACGATTTTACAAGTTGCATGCTCTGAATTAGGCACGCCTAAGCCTGGACGCCGCAAGATCGAGAAGCTGGCGTGGCTGTGGACTAACGAAGTAAGAGAAAAAGTCCGATAAAAGAAAAAATTATATCACACGTTCCTGCGCGACAAGACTGCAGACAAATGGCGTATGTACCAGGAGGCGAAGAAAGCGGCAAAGAAGGCCGTAGCCGTTGCAAAAGCCGTCCATTATGGTGATCTCAGCGATAAACTCGAGACGCGCGATAGTGAACGACATCTTTACCGACTTGCCAAGACACGCCATCGTCAGGCCGAGGACATCGAGAAATTCTTGGGCATCAACGATGAGAATGGCCATCTACTGAGGGACCGCAAGAGGGCTATGAAACGATGGCATGACTACTTCGAGAGAATTTCGACAGAAGAGTTTGCCCATTCGCCCATCCCTTGCGTCCCTCCTAGCACGGTCCTGTGCAGAAAATCACTGTGGAGGAGACGGAAGCGGCTTTGAAGAAGATGAAGCCAGGCAAAGCAACGGGCCCCGATGATATAGCGGCCGACCTATGGAAGTTGAGGTGCTGGAGTCCTGCTGAGTGGCTAGCGAAGTATTTCAACCAGGTCGTTACGGAAAAGAAGGTACCTGGTAGTTGGCAGGAAAGCACGACGATCCCGATATGGAAGAGGAAGGGCAGTCCTGCGGCCTGCACGAATTACCGTCCAATTCGCTTGCTCTCGCACAGCATGAAAATCTTCGAGCGAATTGTAGATGGACGTCTTCGCGATATCGTCCAACTTTCCACCAATCAGTGTGGCTTCGTAGCGGGCAGTGGCACCATCGATGCCATACATGCTGTTCATCTTCTGGTAGAGAGACATCGCGAAAAGCAGAAACCGCTGCACACGGTGTTCCCGAAGAGCTTATTGAGTGGGTGCGCATGCTTTACTCTGGTCCAAAGAGTAGTGTGCGAGCGCCAGCCGGCACATCGGCGGAGTTTCCTATCTCCGTCGGTGTTCACTAGGGCTCTGCGCTTTCCCCGCTCCTATTCATTGTCGTAATGGATGCCATTTCCAGAGACCTTCAGAAGCCTGCCCCCTGGACGCTGCTGTATGCGGATGACGTAATGCTTGCAAGCGAAGAGAAGAGCGAACTCGAGCGACAAGCGCAAGCTTGGTACGACCGCTTGGCGATGTTCGGGCTCAAGCTAAACGTCAAAAAATCTGAGTACTTGACGACAGACGTAAACGAAGCCGGGTCCATTGAGATCAATGGCACTGCGCTAGTACGAACGACAAACTTCAAGTACCTTGGATCTGCAATTGCGTCTGATGGTAGTCTGACGTTCCAGGTGAACTCGCGCGTGAGCGCAGCGTGGTCCAAATGGCGCTCGATGACAGGCGTTTTATGCGACAGGAAGATACCGGAACGCCTTAAATCGAAGATCTATAGAACCATCGTCCGGCCAGTAGCGATGTATGGAGCTGAGTGCTGGCTTGCAACCAAGGAGGTTGAGACTCGCCTCAGCGTAATGGAAACGAAAATGCTGCGATGGACGGCTGGTGTTGCGCGTCTGGACCGTATTCGCAACGATGAAATACTCCAGAGGTTTGGTGTCGCGCCAATTGCTGACAAGTTACGTGAAGCTCGCCTTCGGTGGTATGGCCACGTTCTTCGAGCTAGTGGTGATACTGTTACAATACCGCCCGCGTCGCGCGGTCAAAAAGACGGTTTGCGACGGATTTTTCCGTCGCAAACCTTCTTTTTGACCGCATGCTCATAACGTGCTCATAACTCCTTTAATTTTAGGTTGTTTGAGAAACTGTTGATACCATTCGATTCTTCACCTCGAGATCTACACAAACGTTTATAAAACTTTATAAGAACACCGCGTTTTCGCCGTGGGTGGCCTAAAAAATATAACTGCAGCAGGCTTTTGCGATTAGAGCACCTTATTTTCCAGGAAGTGCATGGGACGTGCAGTGTTTTCGGAGTATCAAGCATGACGTGCGTTGTCAGTGCTCTGTCATGCCCGGAATGCTCAGAGAGTGCGCCGTGCACAATGCATATGGGATCGAACCTATCAATCGAATGGGCGGAAGCATGTCCAGTGGGTTTCTATCTTCGCTTCATGGAAAATGTAAAGCCTTCAAGACTATCTTGCACTGTTTGAGAATTTTATAAGAAATTTTCGGCCGCCCTACTTGAGAATTGCTCCAGTCTGTCTCGGCGAAACTTAAGTGCGCGCCATGTTCAATGCGTATAAAGATGAACCTATCAACGAGTGCGTTCGACAACTGGTAGAGTGAGCGTTTGGAGAGTTCAATCGCCAGCCGCCCTACTAAGAACTTGCTCTAATGCTGGCCAGCTAGGCTTTGGAGTGCGCCGTGAACAATGCATATAGAATTGATGCTTTCACTCGAGGGGCGACTGCTTGCAAATTGCACGCAAAAGCGAGTTCATAGCGCAATAACTCTTTCAAGTTCAAATCGTTTCGGCTACAACTCGTGGGTATTGTAGGAAGTAAAACGGTCTAGTAGCACACTGAAGTAAAACGGTGTAGCTTAGGAATAAGCAATGTTACAGGGAAGCGAAAATGCAGGTGAGGCTTGGGTGACGTATTTTTTTCCGATTTCAGTGCACCATTGCGGGAAGACCCGGCGAGCAAACGGCCTTCAAATGCGTGTGCAAACAGAGCGCTTAAGGTACTTCTTGATGACATGCTCAGAACTCCTCAACTTCCTAAACTGCCTTAGCCTCAGCTGCCAGCTTAAAGCGGCGGAAGATAGCGGTTAGAGTTTATTGCTCTCTTACTCGTCCAGATTTGGGTCTTCGACACTCGCAATGGCATAGTTCTGTTCAGCATGAAAAGAGCTATCGAACTGTGTCAGTTTTGACCAATTCTGGAAACATCGATTTTTTGACAGATTTGCATCGAGGACGAGGCCGCATGAGGCCGCGGCAGACGGACGATGACGTCATTGAAAACGATATCTTCGAATTGAGCAACGCTTTATACCGTTCGATAGAGCTTTTCATGCTGAACTGAATGGTGCTATTGTGAGTAGGGAAAGCTGTAATATGGGCGAGTAAGAGCGAGGAGAACATCAACCGTTGTGCTGAATTGCACGCGCGGACGTGTTCTGAGCGCGATCACCCTCAGGGAATGGTGGTCTCCTGCCGTAATCGTCTAAAAGAACTTGGGATCGTGCTCGGACACCGAATATGTATATGAAGCTTGAGCAAAATCGGTGGTCCTAACCCGACCACCCTCAATTATCCTGAAGAAAATCCAAAAGCTACCTAAATCTGCGGAATATTCAAAACGGACGTCGGATTCGTAATCAGCGCCCCAAATAACCCCAGACGACTTTGGACGAGAAAATTTGGCCAATTTCGAAAATATTGATTTACGATGACGTCATCGTCAGCCTCGGCCTGTCGCAGTGGGAAAAAAATCGATTTCCTGAAACTGGTTGAGATTCACGTCGTTCGATAGAGCTTCGTATTGAAGCTAATGGTGTTATTGCAAGTGTTGAAAACTCAAATGTGGGCGAATAATGGCGCGGGAAACTTCAAACGCTAAAACTCCGCCGCCCTAAAATTGCAGCTTGTGCTAAGGCAGTTTAATCAGCTAGGGAGTTGTGAGCACGTCATCGTAAAGAATCTTTAGCGTTCTGCTCATCTGCGCATTTGTAGGCCGTTAGCTCTCGTCTTCCCGCAGGGGTCGACTGAAATAGGAAAAAATCGTGCCACACAAGCCTCACCAACATCTTCGCACTGCTGTAACTTTGTCCAGTCATAAGCTACATTGCTCTGTTTCAGCGCACTACTAGAACATTCTGCTGCCTACAAAACCCACAAGATGCAACCGGAAAGGTTCAAATATGACAGAGTTGTCGCGCTCAGAACACGTCCGCGCGTGCAATTCAGCACAACGGTTGATGTTCTCCTCGCTCTTACTCGCCCATGTTACAGCTTTCCCTACTCACAATAGCACCATTCAGTTCAGCATGAAAAGCTCTATCGAACGGTGTAAAGCGTTGCCCAATTCGAAGATATCGATTTTCAATGACGTCATCGTCCGTCTGCCGGGGCCTCAAGCAGTCTCGTCCTCGATGCAAATCTGTCAAAAAATCTATGTTTCCAGAATTGGTCAATACTGGTACTGTTCGATAGCTCTTTTCATGCTGAACAGAACTATGCCATTGCGAGTGTCGAAGACCCAAATCTGGACGAGTAAGAGAGCAAGAAACTCTAACCGCTATCTTCCGCCGCTTTAAGCTGGCAGCTGAGGCTAAGGCAGTTTAGGAAGCTGAGGAGTTCTGAGCATGTCATCAAGAAATACCTTAAGCGCTATGTTTGCACACGCATTTGAAGGCCGTTTGCTCGCCGGGTCTTCCCGCAATGGTCCACTGAAATCGGAAAAAAATACGTCACCCAAGCCTCACCTGCATTTTCGTTTCCCTGTAACATTGCCAATTCCTAAGCTACACCGTTCTACTTCAATGTGCCAGTAGAGCGTTTTACGGCCTACAAGACCCACGAGTTGCAGCCGAAACAGTTTGAACTTGAAAGAGTTATTGCGCTACGAACTCGCCTTTGCGTGCAATTTGCAAGCAGTCGCCCCTCGAGTGAAAGCATCAATTCTATATGCATTGTTCACGGCGCACTCCAAAGCCTAGCTGGCCAGCATTAGAGCAAGTTCTTAGTAGGGCGGCTGGCGATTGAACTCTCCAAACGCTCACTCTACCAGTTGTCGAACGCACTCGTTGATAGGTTCATCTTTATACGCATTGAACATGGCGCGCACTTAAGTTTCGCCGGGACAGACTGGAGCAATTCTCAAGTAGGGCGGCCGAAAATTTCTTATAAAATTCTCAAACAGTGCAAGATAGTCTTGAAGGCTTTACATTTTCCATGAAGCGAAGATAGAAACCCAGTGGACATGCTTCCGCCCATTCGATTGATAGGTTCGATCACATATGCATTGTGCACGGCGCACTCTCTGAGCATTCCGGGCATGACAGAGCACTGACAACGCACGTCATGCTTGATACTCCGAAAACACTGCACGTCCCATGCACTTCCTGGAAAATAAGGTGCTCTAATCGCAAAAGCCTGCTGCAGTTATATTTTTTAGGCCACCCACGGCGAAAACGCGGTGTTCTTATAAAGTTTTATAAACGTTTGTGTAGATCTCGAGGTGACGAATCGAATGGTACCAACAGTTTCTCAAACAACCTAAAATTAAAGGAGTTATGAGCATGCGACGGTTTACGACGGATTTTTCCGTCGCAAACCGTCTTTTTGACCGCGCGACGCGGGCGGTATTGTAGGAAGTTTGGCCTTAACATAGATGTGCCCGGAAAACGGCCTAAAGGGCGGTCGAAGCAGCGATGGCTTGATACGTTGCATGTGGACCTAAAGGTTGCTGGTATCCATCCCGATCAAGCATTTGATCGCGTAAAGTGGCGTCACCACACCAGAATAGCGGACCCCGCCTCGAAGCGGGACAAACGCTGAAGAAGAAGAAGAAGATGTCGAAACAGGTCTGCGAGAAAGAAACGTTTGAGAAAATTGGTTGTTGATCATATTCGTAGCCTTTGTTTCCTCTTCTATGCCTCCTACAGTTAGGGCATGACGACAGGTGCTCGATAACAGCGTGTTCGATGAAGAAGCTGATAAAGATGGAGTACAAATTAAGAAGCAAGAAGCCTGAGGTCTCACTCAGCCGCGCTTCTACATCTGAAGTGTTGTCGAGGTTGGTCGAATGCACCGTCTCACTCGGTTGCTATAGAAAGTCACCGGAGATTCGTAAATAGTTGCAAAAATTCCGGCGGAACCAAACCGGCAACCGGATCTTGTTGGAAGATCTTTCGCAGGTGAACTGATGTTACTGTTTCCTGCTCACTCGAACCTAGCAATCACTAGGCTTGTGCTCTGGATCTCCCGCTCGCGGATACAAATAGACTGCGTCACTTAAATATTGAAAATTCTCGTTCATCTTTGCGCTAAGCAGGTGCGAAAAGCGGAAAGCGTCTACGGAGAGCGCCCGCTCGCCGGGCCAGCAGCAGCGGAAGCCCCGGTGGCTGCACTCATTCGTCAGTTCGTAGACGCCTCTCTCCCGTTTCATCTCCGTTCGTCCATCTCTCCTCACCTCGTTTACGTGTGTTCTTCCGCCTGACCACGCCCTTCTTGCGTTCTGTGCGCTGTTTTCATCGCCTCCATCGCTTCGCCGCCGCCGCCGCCCAGCCCGTCCCCCGGAGCGACCCACCCTTTCGACCTGTTCGTCGCCGACGTCAGCGCTCTTTCTTCCGCCGTGAACAATATCTTTCCCTTCCCGTAGGCGCATTCCTTCATTCATCTCCCGGAACTTCAGGAACCTAATCAATCGATCGCACTGCCCACTTGCGAAGTGCGCTGCTCCCAGGGATCCTCCCGTTAACTGCCAGTGGCCCGAGCCATTCGATTCGCTGCTGATGCACACCCTATCGAACCGCCACATTGAGTTTGATAAATCGATGCTTCTAATCATTTCGTTCCTCTTCTACATGACCACTCAGTCACTCGCACCTTTTCGTCACCAGTTAACTCGCTCTTCGGCACTCCCCGCGTCTCTGAAGCGAACATCACCAGCCCCTTCAAGAAACCCGCGTGACCGTAGTTGGCCGCGGAGCGCGTCGTCCATTGTTTGGCAGACAGTCGTTCTTCGAAGTTTTTTGTAACGAAACTGAGCTATCAATCTACTGACGTCGAGGAATAAATCGTTAGTTTTTCGGTCGGTTATTTTCTTACAACAGGTTCATCCCTCTGGACTCCTAGAATGAGCACAGATGGTCACTGACTTCTGGCGCGGACGTAACATCTCAAGTGCAGCGCATCTAAGCGGCGATCCGTCGATTGGTCGCTCCGTGTTCACCCGTACTGCGAGAAGCAAAGTACAGTGCCTGCGCGTGACGTGAGTGGCATGGCGACTCACGTGCTGTCTCCCACATTCCGCGAGAAGTCGCAGGCCGGAGGGCGAACCGGCCGTGACCCAAGGAAGTCTCGGAACTGTTTTCGCGTCCCGCCCATTCTTTCCGGACCTGAGCGAAGGGTAAAGATGTAAGGTGAGCGTCCAAACAGCTATCTAGCGGCATGCGAAGCATTCAATAAGGACGTGGTATTTTGTCCACCCCAAAGTGCATTAGGCTAAGACAGCTTGGTTGTGGCGGACTGCCAAGGAACATGCGAATGCGGCTCTTTTCAGAAACGTTCTTCCCGACCGTAGGAGCAAGTTTACGCCGATCCCAGCAAGAATCACAGCTCAGAACCGATGACACCCTTCCAGCACTTACGGACTTCCCATTTTGTTTCTCTGGAATTTATCAAAACAGCCACTGATTTAGTGGTTTTGGAGGAAGAGGCACTGCCGTATTTCGTGCTGTTTTCCGTAGAAAATTGAGTTAAAAATCTTCTCCCCTAGTACTATTTGAATGCCTTCAAGCTTTCCATTCGTCATCCTTGATTGAGAAAAACGAAAAATCGGAGTCTAAAAAGTGCATTACTGTTTTCGAAAATTGCTTCTCACATCCTTTATGGAAGAGCGCTAACTGCTCTGCGTTCAGAGCGTTTCACTGAGTGTGAGAAAGGAATTACTCTCTGAATAGTGGTAGGGGTCGTTTAGTGTGCACGCGACGCGCGACGCGATGTTATGATAAGCTCCCATATCGATTCATCGGGTCGCTCGATCGATATGGGAGCTTATTATAACGTCTCGTTTCGCGTCGCGTGCCCACTAACCGAGCCCTAAAGCCCTCCGCACACTTTTGCTGCAACGCGGCAGCCCTATCTTTAAGCATGGGGCAGAGACACAGAGTCGCCGCGCGTTCAAAACTAGCCTCGCGCGGCCTGCCGCTGATGTGCCGCCTACGCGGCAGATGCGACAACCGCGGTGCCGCCTACGCGGCAGACGCGGTGGCCTCGGCAGTAATCCTTCAAGGCATTGTTGCCGCATTGCCGCGTTGGTGATTGAGCGAGCGAGAGGAGTACCGCGTGAACTCAAGCACGCGGCAGTGGAGGCCGCGTACGCGGCTGTTCTGGCCTCTGCCGCGTACGCGGCTGCCGCAAAAGTGTGCGAAGGGCTTAACCATTCGACATCCATGATTAAGACACACTGTAGGTTAACTCGCGATCCAACATAGGAATAAGATATCTCGGAGCGTCTAAAAATCAAATATCGCAGTCTGTCTGTGAATGTTCGCAACGCGATTCCTGCTCAAGTGTCTTGGTTCCGAATTCAAATGGACTGGTCTAATTGAGACGCCTTTGTGATGCTGATACATTTTTCGACATGATGTTGTCGAAGTTTCGAAATGCAGAATTCGGCGCCGTTTCTGTCTTTCGACAAGGCCAGAATATTTTTACGCACATTGCCATCATATCGCTACCATTCTCATTGGAGGTTGACATCCTGCGTCCAGCTTTCTCCTCTCTTGCTGGCACATTTCACAGCAGTGTCATGGCAGAAAACTAACTGCTTGGCGGTATCTATCGCAGCCTTCTTATACTGGCCAGATTTCTCTCCAGAATATTCTATTCCCTCAAGGACAATGTTCTGTACTGGACAGTATTTCTCGGCACGAGGGGCCTTTATTTTCGGCTGGTAAATTGGCCAACCGATCGATCTTTGTTTGCTTCGAAGTTCTATCTGCTTTTGGCTTCCTCGTTTAAGCCGAGCACATTTGTGTTTCGACATCTTCTTGCTAGACGGAAAGTTATATATGCTCGAAGTTCCAGCTCTGAGATTGCTTCCCCATAATGAGTCACCACTTGGGGACCGCCAAGAAGTGAATCTGAATACTGTTTACGCGCATTCTATTCTTTTGTTGATAAGGCGTTTGAGGAATTGTCAGCATCCGTACGATTTGATCCTTAAACAATGTCGCAGAAGCAACCAAGCAACCAACATTCCATATCATCTTCCCATGACTCCCGAGGTCGGATTCATCAACGACTAACCCACGGGTATAGGGGGTAGAGATACCCACGATGAAGCCTGCGTCTCTGTTTCTTACTTTATCTTTTCACCTTATAATCCGCATACCCGCGGGTTTAATTGTGGCTCCTGGCACTTCCGCCCTGGCCGTGTACCTAAAGAGGTGCGACTGAGAAGTCCGTATACACGATTCTGTGCCTTGGGTAGTACATCTCCGTCGCACGCTCGCCTTTGAATTCCCTCTGGCACGTAAATGTCTGCTCCTATATGCCTTCATCATTGGGATGGGCACCCTATTTTTAAATGCAAAATCCAGCACGTCTAGCCAGGGTTGGTTCGGGCGTCCTCTTTGCCGTTTTCTAGGGGACCCTAACGTCTAGACCAATTTACTGTTTGTGTCGTCGTGAAGTACGTGGCTATTCATCGCATTCGAGCTTCGCGCGACTTGCCGACTGTCGGAGTGACACCCAGTCTCTGTCTATGATGTCGTTGCGAACGAGGTCCAAATGCCTGACACCTGACTCCGCAACTTGAACTTCTATGGGAGATCGGAACCATGCCATTCTCTAGTCAGCACCATACGCTGCTACTGGGCGGACGGCGGTCCCGTATATCTTTGATATGAGGAGCTCCGACATCTTCTTGCCTCGCAGCACCTCGCTCAAGGAGCGCCATTTGGAGCAGCCAGCACTCACGCGTGCATTATCCTCAGACTTCAGCCAGCCATCAGACGGAGCCGCTGGTTCCAGATGGAGGATACAACACGCTTAATAGCTGATTCACGTCCGGAAATGTTCCGTCTTTTTGACGCTTAGCAGAGTCCGAATAACGCTGAGCGGTCGCAGAATGCGTTTTCCTGTTTTCGAGTTCGGTCTTATCTTCGCATGCGGGTGCGACGTCGTCACATACAGCGGCATCCAGGGGATGCCACCTTTTGGCGATCTCCTGAGATTGCAACAGGGAACGCGGAAGGCAGCAGGGAAGGCGCAGATCATCGGCGCATTCCGACAGAGATGGGAAGCTCTGCTGAGGTTCTCGCTGGTACTCACACGCGGCTCTTTAGGCACAAGTAAGCCATGGGAAGAATGTTTCTCCTCTACAACTTAAAGGTACAGCAGCCTTGGCGATAGTTCGCGGAGCGACGCGGCAGCGGTTTGCGTACTGTCCACTGCTGCTGCGGAATGGGGCTTGTTCCAGGAAAACGCGTCCGTGCATCAGCGACCCTCGCACTGATGCACGGACACACTCGCCGGTCCGTTTGAGAGCGCTGCCGCGGTCACTGTAGCATCTACTTGCGATCTCTGAAACACCGTCAACCATATGATGAAGCGGAGGATGTTCGTAGGCCGTCCTGTCTACGGCTGCAGTGAGTGTGCCTGTTCAGCTCAGCCTGCAAAAGCGAGCGGTTTCCAGTGCCACCCTGTGGAGAGACACGTTGTTACTAAATGCCTTCTGCTTTTTTATTTCTGTGTAGTTTTCGATATCTGCCCACGTGAAAACAACTCTCAACGTGATCTTTCGAAAACACCGGTGTTCCGCGCTGGACTGAGTCAGCTGCGCTTGCTGACTCCCTCCTCTATTATAAGGTCGCGCGGTGGCGACCCGTTGCAACTGGACGCGTTAACTTCTTCGCCGTCTCTCTGTCGGATGGGGAAGAATCAACGCTGATCTGCCATTCAGATTTGGACTTGACGAGCTTTTTCGGCTTCCAAAACCATGCGGTGCAGACAGCGGCCCGCTGTGACGCTGATAGCTGCTTATCAGCTGTCATTACTCTGCTCAGCGCCTTTCCCGTACCGCTCACATTCCTCCTTTTTTAACGTCTCCATTGACGACGACAGCTACCGCACTCCTTCCGAAGGTGCTTTTTCCTGTTCGATTCATCCTGGACCTTACAACTGGTGATAAAGCGTCAAGCATCGTTAGTGGTGGAGGCACATCTTCCACCCTTACTCACACATGAAGCAGGGTCCAAGACTCTAGCTCTTTCTGATTAGTCTAGAGTGTACCTTCCTTCGAAAGAATTAAAGAAGAAACATTGAAGGATGACCAGCACGGCTCCACGACGTTGTACGGCAATTATAAGTTCTCAACTTTTAGCTGAGTGAGAGCAGCTATTCGAAGAAAAGCCGCATATCGTAACGGCTTTTGAGATGGATTAGCTGTTTTTACCTCGTATTTATTACCATGTGTTCTTGTTCACAATGGGAATCTTCTGCTTTAGGTCCTAAAGTCGGTTGTGCGGCCAACGAGATGTTTTCAGAAGTGAGAGCGAAGTCAGCAGAAAGCGCCGCCGAACCCATCTCTTTTCTGACCTTCGTTTCATTTCCATTCGATCACGATTTCCATAAGCATCGTCAGCCTAGAGCTTTGGACAGACTATAAACTGAAATTTGTTTCTCACTTGGTGCTTAACTGCTTCAAGAAAACTAGCTACGAGAGTGGCCGTGCGGGCGGTCACTTTTATCTAAAAATGACGTCTAGCTCGCTAAAGAAGCACTGAAAGCTGAAGCATTAGCTTGTTTATGACAAAGCGCGTTTCTTAGACATCTCCAGGGCCGACTGAAATTCCTTCAGACTCCTTTGTAGCACCGGACATGGGGAGTTAGGAATCAGCTTAACCTCAGCACTTCAACATAATGAAGGCATTTACAAAAAGGCGACATAGCTCAGATGGAAAACGGTTAATGGCTGGTTTGAAGCAGAGAGGAGAGAACATAACACAGCAAACAAATGGTTCTGCCAGAGGTTTTCTCCCTTCTTGTCGCTCCCATTGCGAGGCAGCGCTTCACTATTCTGGGGCAAGCGTTGTACTATTCCCACATTCTATTCACGTAGGAAAGAATCCTTACGGACTTCAGTTCGAACATCAGCCACCAGCTCGTTTTCGTAGGTGAGGAAGATGTGTTCACTGTCTGTAGTGATACGTTCGTATAATTTGAAGATGCTACCTGAATGATGTCCAGAACACGTACCTACGTGCTCATAAAAAGCTGCGGTCCAAAGCCAAAAGATGCTTTTAAGGAGTCATTATGTTGCAGCGGACGTGGTTACCTAAGATGCTGCATTTAAAGCGAGCGATCAAGGAAGCGAACAGGGCGGAAGGTTTACCCAGCGAGTTGGTAACTGACGATGGGTCGGATTGTGCAGCTCGTTTGGAAACTACCGGCACTAGATGTGAAGTGAGCTCACGTTAATACATCTGCCGCGATGGAAGTCGCGCCATCAACTCCTCAACCACCCGTCCCGTCATTGAAGAGATGTCGTTATCGCTGCGAAGATGAAGCAGACTTCAGATTAATTTTGAATTTGACTCCTAATTAGGAGGTGTACCGACTGTCTTCATCACACTTGTCCTGTGGGAGGCGGACGAGTTGCCCTCCTCTGTAGCAGCAGTCAGCTCTCCTGCTGATGCAGAAAAAGCGGAAATAGCCCTCTGCGACCCGTCGCGAAGGCCACACCCAACCCCCCCCCCCCCCCGCACGTCGTCGCTCTCTCCCCGGGTGACATAGATTGTCCGCATCGCCACGGAGAGCGCTACTATGAACTGGTCATACGAACCTCGCCGTTTGAGCGACCTTGGATTTCTCTCTCGCTCTACCTCCCTTCCCCTCATTTTTCTGCCTCCGCATTTCCATTGCCATGCAAATTCATCAATCGAGCCGACGTCGACGCTGAACGATTAGCACGGTGATCTGGAATTTTTGTCACCAACCGAAAATCCTTCCGGGAATTGACAGAATTTAAGGAGTCCGGATTCGTCTCCCAATGCCTCATTTCGCCCATAATCTGAATCCGTATGCCGAGCCATTGGCTTACCTGTCACGAAAGCCTGCGGACATCGATTTTGCTCGGACGTTCGAGGTCAGCTGCTGGTGCAAAGCGCACTGGTTGGTGGTGTTAATGAATCAGTAGTCCTTGGCCGAAGAAATTTCCTTTGCGTGTTTGTTCTCCGCCAACAGCTTCCCTCTGCGAGACTATTGAACTGCTGCCCTCTTTCAATTGATGCCATTCGTTGTGATAATACCAAGAGTAGTTCGGCATTAATCCAGCGCTTAGGGATGCTCCACGCACTGATGGTGAAAGTAGCCTCAAATATCAGATTGAGTATGCTATTTCAAGAGTGAGAAGTCCGCTCGTTAGTCTTTGTAGAAAAAAACAGGCAAAACAGACAGACGTGGACGTCTGGCGAAAGAAGATATAATTCGAGTAAGTCCAAATCGGGCCGAAAACCGCTTCGTGTTCGCTGCTTGCCTACCAGAAGCCGCCGGATATCGAGGAGCTCCCTGTTTAAAACTGCATGTCGATATAGTCTTCGCTCTCTTTTCACCAAGCTCTTACCCTTTTATTCTGCTGCACATCTCGATAGTTTCGATCGACAGCTTACATAGCTGAAGGGTTAGAGCAGGACCTCGAAGACGAGTTCTAGTTCCAACATCCACAGTTTTACTTCACGCAAGAAATTGATGTCCCTAATTTCTGATTCGTTTGATTTTCTTTCACATTCCGTACATAGGACTTGTCGTTACCTTCAGGACGGACGACGTTTGAATTATGGATCCGCCGTCAGAACCCGCTTGCGAACTGCGATTTTGCAGAGAACTTTCGACTGCTGTTTATGAATTTGTAAGGCAACTAGGAGAGCAACTAGGAATCGGCTTTTTTAATGAACTGACGAACACATGCAACGTACTGGCTGAGTAAAGTGCCCCGCCCGGAATGAGCCCCTGAATCGATCGGGTTCGCTTCCTCGTCCAAGTCAAGCAATATTTAGCCTGTTGATAGATTGCTGCCACAGTTGCGCGGAGTGGAAGACACGTTGAGTCCATCTCGTTCGCCTGTTTGTGGATTATCATCCAGGATATTCACTACCTTCCCAATCTATTCAATGAGTTAGCTTCGCACGTGTGCTCGGCATTCATACTAGAACGGTTTGCCTAAACTGACTAAAAGTGAGGTATGCCTATCGCCACTGAGGAGTAACGACAGCTTCAGAATTAGGCTATACGCGTAGCTAAAAAGTAGCATTGTTCCCTTAGAAGTTCACCCTTCAGAAGATTAGTTGAAGCGAAGTCTGAATTTAGGTTCACATCTTTAATTGCAGAATGACCAAAGTAGGGCTGTGCATGAGAGCTATAAGGAAGTAAGTACTACTTCAAGGCCGAGACTTCCGTTTTGTCCTTCAGGCGGAGGTTTTTCGGTATCTACTGCGTTCTTTTCCGCCCGAACTTCATTCTCAACAGGATTGAACAGTTGTTCATTTGCCTTTGTGGAGTCCATGATGACTGCCTAGTTTTTTCTCCACACTTTTTCGTTCTCGCGGCAACCTTCTTGTTGCATGTGATAACTTCAGTGTGATTCTGCAGCGTCTTCCAATGTATGGGTGAGCCGCTGTTTAGATCTGTGCAGTAAGTCATGTTGAAAACAGCATTCGTGAAGTGAAAACGTACGTAGACATACTACTTGCGTTGAAGCAGGCTTCCTTCCTGCGAAATGTGTGTGGACATCACAGTGGTTCTGTAGCCTCGCCTCGTGAGACACGAACGCGAATACGCCTTCCTCTCTAAAAAACAAAAATGCAAAAGCATGGCTTTATGAATTTCATGTACGATTTCTTTGCTGTAAATTTAGTTCATTCCTTACAACAGTCTAAGAGTGTGTGTTAGATGGGCAGGTGAAGAAGCTGAACAAGGGAACCAGTGCATACGGAGTCACCCAGACTTGGGGAAATTTTCGGAAATTGAGCGGAACGCTTGGCGGAAGACGGAGTGTGACCCATTCTCTTCACATGAGCGAATGGGTCCAAGAAGCGCTGGAGAAGCTTGTTGTGTTTCCAGCAGCATCGATTTCGATCTGAAATCTGCTGGTCGATGGGCTGGCCGGCGGCGGTGGTTGCGTTGCAGCTGCGGAAACCTGTTCATAATAAAAGTTTGGCGACGACGACGACCGCCTTCCTTGACGTCGGCGCCGTCGTCCGTCCCACTCCCCGCCCCTCGCCTGGTCGCCATATCCGTCAGGGTGGGAGCTCCAAGCGCAACGGTTTTCGAGTCCCGGCGCCGACCGTCCTCACTCCTCCTGCGTGGGCGTACTCGTTACGGCCAGTTTTTCCACCTACAGATAGTTCTCACGCCTATTAGAGTCGACATCGAGCAGATCGATTCAGGCAGGGGCGATGGCGCTAGCGCGATCTGGCGCCGATCGGGCACTTTCACGCTCACGACTTTTTCCCCGGACCACCGGCACTCTCGTGTCGGCCTCTCTTTTTCTGCCTCGGCTCCAAATTTATGGCTGACGCTGGACGCCTTGAGCGTTTTTCGCTCGCGTTCACCCCTGAACCCCTTACCTCCCACAGACACAGTCGCTGGGTACACGATTCAGGGCGACATTGATTAATAGCAGTTGTCGGACGGCGAGGGCGCTGTTGGCGGTGGGGAATCACTGACGACTACCTGTTTTGATGCTTCCAGCGGATCCGCTGGAGAGGGAGAGGGCTCTGGCTGCACGGCGAGAGCCGGAGCAATGCCTCAGCTGATGTTGCTCGACAGTCGCTTATGTGCATGGTAATCGAGGTATTGGAAGAGCAATGGACAATGAACTCCACCACACCGAAGCGAGTTCGGCGGCCACGTTCGGCTATCCGCCTCTCCGCTCCTCAGCGGGTGTGGTTGTCGGAGAACGTTGCGTTGGAATCACTCTATACCCTAAGCTTCGAGATGGATTCCCGCCTCAGGGCAGCTAAGGTGCATATGCGTCTGTCCGTTCTGCAGTGGCAGGTCACTCAGCGATGTACTGCATCAGGTATGCCGAAATATGGCAACAACAAGAGAGTACGCCTATGCCTCTATTTCCTGCACATTGTGTGTTGCTTCAAATTTAATATGCAAAAAATATTCGCAATTTCTCTGCAGTGGGTAGCACAAAAATGCTTTAAACCAAAAGAAGTGAAAGGAAAAGTGCTTTATGTTCATACCAGCGATTAGGAATGCAGAGACAAAGATATGTGATTTCTGCATATAGATTTCATAAGCTGTGCTGAAAAATCACAACAGGCTAGTTATTCAGAGATGCTATCCAAGGCCAGTTCTATTTGAAAGGCAAGGATAGGATAAGGGATCGAATGGAGGTTCATCAGAAGAAGCTTCTTTACTGACTTCAATGTCAACATTTCTGTGGAATATGCCAAGACTACGGCAGGTGGTAGTGCGAGCGGAGGTTCTTCGATGGCGTCCTGTCCACGAAAACCTTCCATCCCTCCGGGGTCGGTGAACCGGTGGTACCAGCCCAGACTTGTCCGGGAAGGACAAAGCAACGAATTGTTCATCTGCTGGCCACCGCAAGTCATTGTATAGGCCAGATGTGCATCCAAATCACCTCCACTGAATCCCGTAGAAGAAGCTAGGGGTTCACTAACGTCATCCTTTAATCTCTATCTTTCATCCCAAGATTAAGGCGGAACGGAACAAGCTGTACTGATGGTGGATCACACAGCGACTCGGT
Organism: Heligmosomoides polygyrus bakeri; assembly: GCA_947359475.1. Classification (NCBI taxonomy): domain Eukaryota; kingdom Metazoa; phylum Nematoda; class Chromadorea; order Rhabditida; family Heligmosomidae; genus Heligmosomoides; species Heligmosomoides polygyrus. The sequence goes on along the minus strand of OX375867.1, from coordinate 45,092,760 downwards.
ACCGTAGACACTGAATTGTTGTTTAAGGGTGTTGTCTTCCACTATTTGAGGAGTGTTTGACGTTTTTTTGACGAATCTGATCTGACGTGGGTGATAGTGTTCATTTCGAAATGTGGTTTGACGTGCGAACGGAGGATGCTTCCGACTTCCAAACAGTCGTGGACGGCTATCTGGAGATGCATTGGCTTACATACAGTGACCAGCGCGCTTCAGCAGAACAAATGGAAGGCAGCGAAATGATGAAAATTCCCAAAAGCAGAATAGAGCAGCTCAAAAGTGTTTTGTAGTAAACTATTTTCTTGGGAACTTTGACAGGCTTGAACGGGGAAGTACTGAAAAGAGAGACAGACCAACATTGTCGTTCTTCGGAGTTGTGGTGCATCTCAAAAAAGCCTTCACGACTTGTATCAATTCTCCTGTCGTGATTTCGCCCAGTCGTTTCTCCACCCGCAGTTTCTCTCCCATTTTCTTTTCACAAAATTGCCTCTTTTTTCCCCTGCACTTTCTACAACTGCCTCTGTCGTGGACTCTACCAGTTCCCGTATAATTCACTTTTTTCCATAAGTTCGTCGGATAATTGTGGTTCCAAGCGCTTCTTCACAATGCTTTGCCTCTCTCTGTTATTACTGTTATTCTCGAAATGTCCTCGCTCATAGGGTGACATCGGCGTGCTCACGGGTGTGCAGCGCTCCCGCACTGTGTGCTAGATGTCCGGATCTGTTGCAGATCGACGCGAACGCATGTTCAGCAACGAGTCGTTCAGCTCGAGCGTCTCGACCACCAGTTCGTCTTCGTCGTCGCACTTCTCCGTCGAGAACGTCGTCCACTTCCCGAACAAGCCGCGACTCTCCATCGATGCCTCTGCCCGTGCTTCCAACGCCATCCGCCTCTCGCCTGGATTTCTCGAAGCTGGTACGTGCATTGCTGGAGCTGATTTTTTGTCTTCCGTGCCTTCATTTGTCTGATCTTCTGCCACATCGCCACATCTTCTATTGCCGCCGAAGTAGGCACTCGGGATTGCTGTCATGGTTTCCAAGTCTCATCTTTGCGATACGCGTGCCTTTAGCCTCTGGCAGGGCTAACCAGGAGGCCTTCTCAACGGTAGGTCGGAACGGCCCAAGTGTTGTATATGGGCAGAATCGCCTCTGTCTGGGAAACAAAAAACTACAGATATCTCGACTCCAGTACAATTCTGCGCAGAGTTACGGACGACGGAAGTTGGACCGTTGCCTGCCTGTTGATTCACGTGGTTCGCAGGACACGACTCCCTGCGGGATGAGAATGCTCGTCGATGGCCACTGGAGCGCTTAGATGGCGTAGTATTGAGGGACCACGACTCGTGAGCGGGGTCGGGGTTAATTCTGGAGTCCTTTTGCGATTCTACACAGAATGCCTTGGTTGTCGGTGTAGGGCCTTTTTAGGAAATGCGAAAACGTTCCACCACAGGGGAGTCGAACCACAAATCGTCCGTCTGACCACACCGCTCCACTACCCACTGCGCCACCATCGTCGACGTTTTCAGCCTACTTGAGCCCGCCCTCTGGCCGCAGGCGAAGGCTAACGCCGCCAGCGGTCCAACTTCCTTCGTCTCTAATCCTGCGCCGAATTCTATTGGTGTCGAGACATTAGTATTCGGTTGTTACCCAGAGAGAGAGACGATTCTACCAATATGCAACACTTGCGCTGCTCCGATCTACCGTTGAAATAGTCTCCTGGTAAGAAAATTATTGTACAGCCTGAACCATACGTAAGACCGAGGTATTACCTACACATTAATGTGTTTTCCGGTAGTCATCACTGTGGAGGAATAGACGTCTGCAACATCTGTGCCATGTAGGTTGTAGGAGATTTTCTCGAAGAGATGAGAACAAGATGGTGACAGCGAATTATTGGCAACCCCAAGCAGTGGTGTGGTGAACTGAGCGATGGTTAACGTGAACACTATGGAGCAAAAATAAAGCAAGGATGAACGAGCAGGTGTCTGAATATGACGGAGGAGATGGAGCTGTGATGCTGGAGAAGGACCATTACAGCTGCGGACAATCAGAACCGGTCATAGTGCCACCCCCTGAAAAACGATGCAAGCTGTACACGCTTTGGAGTATGGTAGAGTGAAGCAGTTCTGAGAAGAACTCGGCGTTGAGCTGCCCGAAGAATATAAGCGAAGCAAGCTGCCTAATACCATTGGTAAACAAGGTTGCGCCTCATTGCCACCAACGATAGACGTAGATGAACAGATTCATTTCCGCTCTACACTTACAATACGGTGGCGATACTGAAAGGCATAAGCGCAAGTTTGAGCGGACTGCTTGTTCTGGGCAGATCGAAGTCTATCGGATGGTTTGTTGCGCGATGCGTTCCATACTGTTTAGGCTTGAGCAGCCGATTATGCAGCTCTCTAAGCTGTGTCCATCGGTTTCGCTTCATTACTCTTGTTGTTTGTGATACTTCAGTAGGTCTACTACTCGATCCCTACCTGAACCCACCATATCGTCGGGCGCTATGCCTATTTTGCCGAGATACACAGTTCTTGCGCAAGGCTTCATTCTAAAATTCGTTCCTGTAAAACGAAGTGTTCGGCACTTTCTATCTCGTGGATCTAATGTAGACTTACCTCGAAAGGAATCTTCTAGCCTCATGATCGGAGAGCTGTACGACACCATTTTATGAGCCACCAGTCCACTTTATCGATTCTACAACATTAAGCTCAAATACTGCAGATTAGGTGCATAGCTCAACTTAGTACTACATTGGTATTTGCTCTCCATTCTTTTCTATCATTACCTATGGAACAAGTTTTTGGTCAAGAGTTGAGACAGTGCGTAAAGCCACGTGACAGGTTAAAGGGGAAGAATCATGTTCCTTATGGTTTATGCCCTTTTTTAAAACGGCATAATTTTGACGCCTTCTGATTCAGCGAGGCTTTTTGTCTACTTCTTACACTGACCAGAGGCCGACTGACCCATAGGTGAGAGAAACTTTTCCTCCTGACAGATCTTGCCCCTTGTTGTTCATCTCTTCCTACTTGAACTTACCACGTATAATGGTTCCTATCTATATAGCTGTTTTCAAAGCCGCTGGTACACGCATTCTGCTAGTGAATTTCAGTAGCGACATGCAGCAAGGACGACGACGTGTCGAGGCGAATTCATGAGGCGACAAGACGGTATAACCATTTCGGCGCCGAAGTCTTTGAGAGGTTATTTTTATCTTTGTTTCCTTCCTAGATTAGCGCTCTTCCTCACAGAAATTTTGTGATTCCGATTTGAAATGGGTTGATTAAGCATCGTATGCTAATCGTGTTCTGATAAGGATAAAGGATAAAGGACGGCGTTACTCAATCCCTTCTGGGATGCGCCAGCGCATTCTACTTCTACGGGATATCGTGGAGGCGACATGAATGCGTATTTGGCCATACAATGTCTTGCGGTGGCCAGCCGATGAACAAGTCAGCACTTTATCCTTCCCAGACAAGTCTGGTACCAATTCACCGACCCCGGAGGGATGGAAGGCTTGGTTGGCCTGGGCGTGAAATCTGAATCAGGAACCTGGTATCGGGTGCACGCGACAGTCGCGCCTCCTCCGACTGCGCTACACGCGCCCCGTGTTCTGATAACAACGTTTATATCTGGTGGTTCTTCAGGTTCCGCGAGGAGCTCGGAGCCGGCCCCAACACCTACGAGCGATTACGGCACAATTCAGTTCGTCGACGATTGACCAAGGTATGTATTGTATTTTACTGATATTTTCATTGATACGCGTGAGTAGGCCTGCTGCCTCCTATGGTCCTTTCGCTTTACTGTTGTGAGGAAGCAAGAGACTTCAAGGGAACCAGCTAGAGGAAATGTAGAAGGAGCTGTGGCGTTGGTTTCCGTAGTGTAGTAAGGAAAGTAGTCAGCAATTGGTTCGGGCCTTTCGTTCCTCAATCAGTTGTCACCACAAAATCATCGTAATCACCTGGGACAGGTTAGCTCTCGAGGAATCTTTGTGATCTAATGCCTGCTCCTGTCCTTGGCAGCACACCACGCAGCAGAAACCGTTTCCTGCCTACATGTGTCCCGGATAATTCTCTGGTTCGATACAGGTTAAGGTCAGTTTTGCTTCCCACACCTATGGGGTACCAGCCCTGCCTGGGATGATGGATGAAGCGGTGAGCAATCCGACTGCTTTACACCTTTCACCACAAGGTGTTGCATAGCCCATACAAAGTCGCCTTCACGACACGAAGAAGCAGGATATGTAGCGCAGCCAAAAATGGGCTCGCTGACGCCGACATTCACCTCTTTCCTCCCTTAACGACGACTTCCGCCACACCCCTCCGCCTCGCCTGGCAGTTCCAAAACGCCCACCTCGGTACAGGAGTTTCTGGTCACCTTCGACCGCTGCAGCGCAGCGAACTGTCACGGGATCGATGCGGCGGTCGACGTCTCCGCTCCGTCCAGCAGAACCGTAACCAAATTACCTTATTACCCGGGCGCGCGGCGCACGACGATCCACTCCCAGAGTGTCTCCGGCGGTCGGCGCGCTCTCTCCGCGGCCTTATTTGGCGCCTCGTCCACACCCAGTCGTTTTTCGTCGCGGCGACGGCTGCGGTGGTGGCGGTGGCGGCGACGTCTTCGCCGCGACCCGACAAAGGCCACCACACCCTGTTCGGCGTCGTCGGACTACGGTAGGCGCCGAATATGGGCGGGTCCGCGTCAAAGGACACATTACACATAACACCTGTATCGCGGCGACGCGCACTCGTGGGCAGACCGACTGATAGGCAGGCGGACAGACGGACAGACACGCACCCACACACACTCCAGCAGCACGGACATCCTACTTCCAGCAGCGCTTTAAAAACACCGTTTAGGCCCTGTATGAGGGAAGTCCAATTTTTCTTGGTCCTGGAAAAATGGCAAAGGTTTAGCCAGGTCAAGTGTAAAATCCTTCTAGAAACCTAGAAATATTTATATACTTAACACATAGGTGTGCCATTAGATAGCTGAGGCAGACAGCTGAGACATTTCAATTCGCGCGATGTTCAAGGAGAAATGATGATTTCACTCGTACATGATATTGCGATATTCATTTGATTGAAAGCAAAACCTCTATTTGCGTATAATTGCAGAACTGTCAGCGGTACACCAAAAACATTTTTGAATTGTAGAAAACATACATACCTTCACTTAGCTGTTTCAATTAAGCTGCACTTACTCTATAAATGAAATCAAAATCGCATCAAGCTAGATGAGCACATGCGAACGATCTCTTTCTTTAGCACTCTTAATAATTTCTGCCTTTCTGTCCTCTAGAAGCTTTTTGCCACAATTTTTTCTTGACTAACAATAGAATTATAAAAGCTTCAAATAGTTTGTTCAGGGTTTGCTTGAGGCAGGTGATTTTAAAAATTTCATAAAAAGTTTTCCTTAGACAGAAAATATTGTAACCTTCTTGGAGAGTCTCTAATGTAATGTGGAAAAAAGTTTTAATTTGCAAGGTCTTGCTTAACGTGATTTGACGTGAAAATTATTATGTCATACTTTTAGGTCCCTGCATATGAAATGGCTGATTTTGACTGAAAACTTTGACAGATCATAACCTTGCTTGGAAGCCGTGTTATTGCTCGATGTAAGCACCAGTGCAATTAGTACACATTCCTAACTTGACAATTGCTTAGACATTCCATATTTATAAAAATCGGAACTACGAGAAATAATAAAACATAAGAAGTCATTTTCGACATCATCATGGTTGCTGAATTTTTTATCCTTCACATGACAATCTAAATGCTTAAAAAAATGATAATCGGTAGGGGACAGATCTGACAGAGTTTCGTATCTCAATTTATCCAGTTTCTAGACAACAGTTTTTGAAACGTTGTCGCGAAATGCGCGTTGCCATGCAATAGGATCCTCGATTGACCAACGTCGGCTGTTTTTCAATCAACTTCTGGTGCATTACTTCAATTTCGGCCCCGCACTTTTCCGCTGTGATATTCTCTCCAGTCTTCAAAAACTTGTAATGCACGACGCCAGTCATTGGTCACCATGGTACTCTTTGGACGGAGACTTGGTTTCGACATCTCCTTGGGACTTTCATTCTTGTCCAGCCATTGTGCAGAGCGACGACGACTGTCATAAAAGGCCCATTTTTCGTCTGTCACGATTCTGTCCAAAAAAGGTTCCCTTAGCTTGCGCAGCCCGAACGAAACACAGGTGTCATGGCGCTTCAGCATCTGCCCAGCGGTCAGTTCGTGCGGGATCCGTTTGTCCAATTTCTTTACTTTTCGCATTTATCCGGAGAGCTGGCTGGCCACTCGTGAAGGCTGACGAAGTCCGGGAGGTCAAATGGTCCTCCTCTCTCCATTTCGCGACATCCGGCTGATCGAGCGCGCCTGGTTCCTGCGAATTCGTTCACGTGCCTTCCTGATGCTGTCCGCAGTTGTCACAGATGTGTCTTCCTCGTCCGGATCTACCGCCCATACCGTTCCAAGATCTTTGTAGCGTTTGATGGATCTATATAGAAGCCTTCGATAAACTCCAAGATGCTGGTGAATTCGCGTGTCGAGAAGCTTTGACGGTAAAGTTCAATGGGTGAAGCACGATGGCAGAACGTTTCACATTCTTGAAAAACACGTTATTTTTATGCTTGATTGAGGTAGGCATAAACAAATTGACGCAGTAAAAACAATAAAAACACAGAAAAAAGCAGACGCTCCGAATAGGAGGTCAAATTGTTCGTGCATCTTGGTAGCGCGGTCTTCCACTGAAAGAAGGCTCTTATCAAAACTTTGTAGACCTGCTTTTTTCGCTATTTCGAACAGCTTTAAATGGTCAATCCTGTGAGTACACGATAATACCTTTCCATTATTGCCTTACAGTTAACTCGTGGCTTCCTCCTACGGTATTTCCTGCGGAACTAACCTTTTTCTATGTTGCAGCACAAATTCAGAAAACTGTCTTGCCACAATTGCTGAATTACGGCATCGGCTTAGGCTTGGTTCACTTTTCGTGTACTGACCGTACTAACAAGCAAAGGGTCACAAGCGTGTGCCGCTGCCGGAACGGGGAAAGCAAACCATATAGGAAGAGTCTGCAGTCTTCAGCTACTATTGAAGTGTGTTTCCTTTTTGCGAAGACGTTAAGCCAAGAGAGTAGGGGTCCTCGAAGTTTACTATGAAATCGTGGAGATGGCAGAGTGCTAACACGAACCCTGGAATGAGTCCCTTCCAGGTGATGCTAGTCGATTCAGGGCGCAGTGGATAAAGGTTTGACGTCTTCACAGTTTTCGAGGGTTCTCTTCACATTTCCAACCGTATGCTGTGGAGAGAAACCGGGTCTGCTAGTAGCTGGTTTTGAAGCAAAACAAATGAGAATCGGTATAATGATATATGAACGTTGAGCACTAGTGATACACAGGCATAAAGTACTTGAAACAAAAGGACTGGTCACAGCCGTGCAGCAGATGAGAGCTACGGGTTCCCCCTCACACCTCGTTTCCCTGCGTGAAACTGACCACCATGACTTCAGGAGAACAATCCTGCTCAGATTTTCAAGGGAGCTAGGATACAACGTCGTAATCATGGTTGAACCAGGTGAAGTCAGTTGGACTTTCCATGCGAGAACAGCAACCGTCTACAGATTAGCAACACCGTTGACACGACCTTCATTGTTACTGCGACTACTTTGACATATTCAGCTACCCGCAGACCTCTTTTCTCTTTGGTAACGCGGTCTTCTTCTCAAAGAATGTTCTTAACAAAACCACGTTGTATTTCAAGGGAGCAACGTTTACGTTTAGAACGTGTCCTTCTTCTGCAGATCAAAAGTAAGGTCGTGCGCAGCGACGAGGGAGTCCAGTCGCTTCACGGGATCTCAGCCGAGCAGCAGAAATGCAAAAACACCGCAAAACAAGGGGACCGAACCTCCGACATCCCTGTCTTGAACCCAACACTCCTCTACGCCTCGAATAACTGGAGACCACGGGCATAGAAGGGACGCACTTCAGCGCTGGGAAAGGCGCTGGTAAAGTGACGCACCCTGCCACCTCCGCCACTACATGGTTATTTTAACTTAACTTTAAGGACCCAGTACGTGGTCTGGTTTAACGATGTGGCAAAAACAAACACTTTTATACAAATTGAAGCGAGCAAATTCTTCCTATATCACTTGGTTCCCCTTTCGGGCATTGGTTTCGGGCCATTGTTTATACCATTTTCAGGTCGAATTGGACACTTTTCAAATCAAATTGGCCACCTTTCACCTCAAATTGGACACTCTTCTAAGCTTCACTTAAGACTTTTTAAATCAAAGAGAACTTTCCGAATTGCAACAACCTTTATACAGGTTGAACTACAGACTCAATAAAATGGTTAGAAAAAAATTTTGTTCAAGGAAAATTTAGAATAACATTTTTTGAATTTTTTTACTTTAGCTGCCCGAATGAGTGTAATAATTTTATAAAATTTTTGCTTTTGGAGAACAAATAACAATTTGTATTTTGTTTTAAAGCGCAGCAAAGCAACAACCATAAAGTGTACTTAAAAACCGGATTGCGCCATGCACTCGAAAAGCTCGTCGCGATTTTTATTTGATTGATAGTGTAAATGCTGTTTACATGGAATTACGAGGTATGCGCGTTTTTAACAATTGTACTTGTTGCACTGTCTACGGTTTTTGTTCGAGAAAATTTTCGGTATGTTTTCTTTAAACCTTTAATTCACTTACCCAATAAGTGAACACTTTATTTGAAATTTTATAAAATTCTAGTCCTTGTGGGAATATAATGCTTGATAGCATGTTTTAAAGAACAGAAAGCCGGAAATTTTTAGTGATGAGATTACGCCATGCACTCGTCCAAGACCATTGATTGATAGTGTAAATGCTGCTTACAACAAGGTGGGGATATGCGCGTTCTTCACTATTTTAATTGTTGCATTGCCTACAGGTATGTATAAGTCAACATATAAACATAATCAACATATACATAATATAAATCTACGCAAGCAGTATTATCCTTTTCCATTTCATGTCTCAACTAGACAAAAAAAACTACATAAGACGTTACTCGAATAAAGGTGGTTATGACATTAAAGAGTGTACTTCAACAATGACAGTCAATACAAGATAACATTCTAGTCTACATCCGGTCTGTAGTTCAACATATATAAAGGTTGTTTCAATTCGGAAGAGTTCTCTTTGATTTCAAAAGTCTTCGGCGAGCTTAGAAGAGTGTCCAATTTGATGTGAAAAGTGTCCAATTTGATGTGAAAAGTGTCCAATTTGATGTGAAAAGTGTCCAATTTGACGCGAAAAGTGTCCAATTTGATTTGAAAAGTGTTCAATTCGACCTGGAAATGGTATATATGTAAGCCCGGCGACCCAGACCCTTCGAATCAACCTTACGAGTAGGAATGACCAAGGTTACCAGGCTTGAATTTAAAAAAAATTCTGCGCTAAGAATTTAGCGTTTGAAAGTCTACAAGTTGGATAATGATCCATGTTTATTTACGCTGATTGCTGCGTTCATTCAGCACAAGTATAGGTGCTCAGTATAGGCAATCACAGATGTGTTCTACTCCTATGTACCTTCTTGCTTGCCTCCTGATCCACAGTCACTGCAATAAGAGCACCAAACCGGATAGGTTATAGGACCCCGCAAACCGGGTAACGGATAACTGAATACGCGCTTTTCCCTTGTTGGACAAACGAACACTGCGTTTCATCTGTCCGGACCATACGAATAGGTGCAGTCTCATTCTCCGGCCGAGTCCTGAGCCATCAGGCTATGTACGGCAGAATCCGTTGATGCTGAGGACCGATCTGATCACAAAGCTGGAGCAGTATTCCCTTCACCGAGCAATCAGACGAAAATTCTAGCCAGACCCGGCACTCTGTTGGGCGCCAGCAGTGTAGTCTCATCACATGCTCTGACGATAAACCCTACCGAAACAGGAACTGTAATAATGGTCTTGACGACCTTTAACGTTATCCTAGCAAAGTCGAAATTCAGGCTCATAGTAAAAAAATACTGCTCTGCTAAGGTGAACTTGCGAATTTATAAAATAACAGTGAAATCACAGCATGAATGAAGACGCGCAATAGTAAAAACTACTCAAGGGCCTCAAGTGGCTGGTACTAAGGTGGCAAGCTGTTGTAACGATACTTTGCGATCAAAACTCTAGCGCGAGGCGGGCCTCGTACTCTCACCACTTGCTAACTGGGCAGGAATGCTCTATGCCATTACACGTAATGCCCCGATTAAGAGCCGTTGCGGGTTCCGGCCTTGCGCTAAAGATTTGATGGCAGCAAAATAGCGTTATAACATGCAATAGCGCTCTGAACTCCGGACCCCTCAGTTTAGACGCCGAGAATTCTAGCACGACAAGCTGCGTCAGACCGCTTGCAAGCGCCGCCCTAAGGCAGCTCGTATACCTTTGCGATTTATTTAATACTATTAATGTAGCAGGTGGCTCCTGCTGTATTACTGAATTGCTGTTTTGTAGTTAGTACAAGTGCTCCGTCACGCCTATCGGCGTGCCTCGCACTTGCGCGGCTAGCTGCTCTACTTGTACAGCTTCTTTCCCAACCTAGGAATACAAAAGGCTCGCAGTACGTACAGTACATGTATAGTATGATAGGGCGATCTATTGGTTCCTCACTACTGGTCCTCCCTTAGTGAAACGGTCCCCATTGGTACTGGTCCCCCTCAATAATCCACCCTTAGCGGACAACGTCTTCGGCACACCTTTTGAATCCCCAGGCACATTTGACGACGTCTCTGGCACGTCTTCTGAGTACCAGGCACGTCATGCGACGTGTTCTGCACGTCTTCCGAATCCCCTGGCACGTAGAAGACGTCTGGGTATTTTCCGTTATTTTCGCGCCACGTAATTTAATCAGTATCGATTGACGGTGATCGATACTGCAAAAACGAACTTCAAATTCGTGTTGTGTGACCTCGACTACCCCCAGGGCTGAAGTCGTCTGGGTGTTTTTCGCTATTTTCGTGTCGTAATTTTCCCCTCATTTCCCCCCTATTTCCCCTCGAATTTCTCTCCTCCCCCCTATTTTATGGCTAATTTCTGCGGCCGCGCCGATCGATAGTATGACTCATCGCTTAGTGCGTTATTATGGAGTATGATTATATAGTAGGATATAGAAGATTGCACAATACGGATCACTGTTCCTGGGATGAGCCACGAAATTTGTTTCCTCAGACACTTTGAGTTGCGAATATGCAATGTTTAATTCGGTGCCACGTTCCGAGCTCCAGTCCTTATGAAATTCACTGGGTGTCATTCTGTTCTTCTCCTCGGGACACTCGGCTGTCTAAAAACTAGAAGTGCCTCAGCTTTGTCCTCAACTTCGGTGTTGTAATTCGATTAAAGAACAGAGCTCTCAGGTTGATAGCAATGACGATTCGGGAAGAGCAACAACTTCATCTGAAGCGTCGTCGCTGTGCGATTTTCCCATTGATGATGAGCCTACAGGTCGGTCCTCCACGGTTGTTTTCTCCTTTCGATGCACGTTTGGCGATTTCCAAGTTTGCCATGGGCGATTCATCACAACCCTGAACCCTCAATGCCATTTCGGTCCAGCGTTTTAGAAACTATTGACAGGAAGATCAGGTTTAACGCCGACCGGATGAGTGTTGCGAAGTGTATATGTTCCAGCTTTTCTTCCCTACCGCAGTCGGCTACAGTTTGGTTCCTCGCAGTCAGTCTTCGACCAGAATGATTTCTCCACGATATCGTCTCGGCTGGAGCACATTAAGAAGGAGTTCTTCGCTGGAGGCGACAGTAAGCTCCCACCAACAATGATGCATCGCTAACTGGCACTCTGATGGCATTCTACTTGCAGAACCTTTCGCATCCATGTCGGGATTTCAAACGCCGACCACAGCTCTTGGAGCCGCCATGCAGGATCTCAACATGAAAAGTCAGTTCTTACGTTGCCTTCTCATAACAGTGTCCAAAATTCACTTCACTAGTCAGGAGTAACATAGCGTATTCGTCCGAAAAGGTTCATTTCTTTGAGGAGACGTTGAATTCGCTGTTCTGGAAAATTACGTAGTCACTTCAATAAGGCTGCTTGAGCTTGAGCAAAAGCACAAACGTCGTACTCGATACACCCCATAGGCTTAGGTAACAGGACCGGCCTTATACTTCGCCAGTGGCCAACGTCGCCATTGAGCTTTCGTGTTTTACAAGGTTGTGAACCGTTTCGACGCTGAGGGACATTTCTTATTTATATCACATCATGTGTTATAAAGGCTGACTTTAGATTGTCTAATGGTTCGCAGCAAAGAAGGTGAAATATGGGGCAGAGAGGAAACTACGAACAAATCATGATGGTTCTAGTAAAAGGCGGAATGCTGGGTTACTACAGATATCGAAGGCAGCTGACCTCCTAAGAGCAAATTGAACTTTGAATTTTGGCAATTTTTGAAATGGCTGTAATATGCCCAAACACGTCTATGTGAGGGAACAGATATGGCAGAGAGGTTTATCCGTTTTGAATTCCGTTTCAAAACGGTAAATGATTTTCAGGTGCCTTCGCGCCAGTCTCCCCAAAAAGCCGGTCAAGCCAACACCGGGGAGTCTCCCAAAGAAGCGGCTACAGGATTTCTGATCTCCTTCATGTCAGTTTTGTCACTGCATTTTTTAAATTCTGTTTCCTAATTAAGTTGGCTCATGGCTGCGCTGCGGCGCTGTAACGACTGTGGTAGCCCTGATTCCACTTCTTCTTTCAGGATGATCCGGTTTTCCGGAAATCGGAAGAGCTCAGTATGGAGACAAAAGTTCACAGAGTGCCTATTAAGCTGGTACAAGCAAGCTCCACACAAGGTGAGTAGTTGGGACTTCTGCGCCCTACCACGTTTCCCTATGTACGCTGTCTCTCAAACAATCAACGACGCACGGAGGAGTTTAGTCTCCCTTTGCTGTAAATGGGTATGAAAAATGGCAGGTTCGCCCTGTAGCACAGCTGAATGAGAGGAGCTGAGCAAGCGTGAACCATGCTATAGACTGCGTGGCTGCGAATACGTGACCCATCATTCTGACATAAAGGCATTGATGATTTTGAGAAAACCTGTTGACACCGAGCAGCCGTTAGCCTCATGACTATGCTGTAAGCAGACGAATCCTAGGGGTACAGCAGATATTGATATGATATTCTGAGGGCGGAGATCGCCAGAAAACCTATGATTCCTAGCACCTGATTGCAGATATTTCTGCGCTGAATCGACTCCGAGCCGACTTCGGTACGTTGAGTGAGCAGGAAGAGGTTCCGGAACCTGAAGATCAGCTGATGGACAGCCCAACGAGTCCCGATGCCAAGCACGCCAAAAGTAGGGAATTGCTGTCTACTTTCAGTTTAGCAACATGGACCAGGTGCATGACTGCAACGTTGTGGACTTTGCTGAGAAAATGCTTGAAAGAAGTTTCAGCATCGTTTCCGCTGACGATCAACATCGACAATCAAAGCGTTACGTCGGATCTTCCAAGTTCTTTGTCATCCTCCGTAAACAGTTTCGTCTATCAGGGTCTCAACCAGGAAGCGCTTCAAAAGCAGCTTGAAGAGCTGACGGTATGACTTACAGATACAGATTTACAAATAGATCCATCGTTGAACTCAGCTAAAATAACCATCCGAACTATTACAGCTTACGACAAGGGAAGTCAAAATGAAAACTGCCATCGCTAGAACCACTAACTCAAAATATTACTGTTTTCTGCTGCGTTTATTAACCTAAGTAGAAGTTTATAGAAAACCGTGGAGGTGTAGTTAGATCCCTTTTCCGGACGCACTTCAGGCCCTTCATTTTTTTCCTTTCGCATGCTACAATCTCTGCGTGTATTCTTCTAATTACAATAAAGCAAAGTGAACGCATAAAACCGCAGTTTTGACCTAGCCCCCGAAAAAACACCTCTCACCTTTCTTCTAACCATGGCACATAAAATGTCGCATAAAATTTCAACTCCTGGAGAGAAAGGGATTCAAGGGCCGGAAGAGTCGCTAATGAACCTCTTCTGTCTGGACGTCGAAACGAAAATGCTGTTTGTGGCTGGAGACTAACACTGTCTCACGAATTCAAGTTCTTGCCCTCCAAACCGCTAACTGGAAAGCGTCAATTCTTCAGTAGCGTCAAGCATCAAGTACCACGCATATGTCATAGGCCGCTAATATGAGCATCAATGGTGTCTCAAAGTTGTTTTCCTAGGAGCTGCCCCCAAAGTTGTTTTCCTTCTCTGCTTAAAAACTAAACCTTTCCGTAGTTATTATCCTCTATTCGGCGTGGTCACCAGTCTTACTTGTCATTTTGTCTTGTCATGCCTTATGTGTCATTCATATCAAGAAAATTCCATTTTAAGGCTGCATCCTGCAGAGCAGTGATTCCGGACGCGAGCGGCATGATCAATCCTGAGAAGATCCGGGAACAGATCACAGCGGTGAAGCGTCAGCTTGATGTCTTCCAGCAGCTGATGACCGACGCTAAAAGCGAACTCGACATGGCAAAGATGGAGGAGGAAAGCCAGGTCTGTGCTGCAGCGCTACAAGGCGACGAATCTCGCTCTGCCGTACCTTGCCTGGCCTGAATCAAATTCTGACCTTTCAAGGACTCCGCCGGCATTGATGACATGTGCGAGCCGTCACCCTCGTCGTCTCACACCGATTCTGAATCCCCCCGGGATCGGCGTCTTCACCACTGCACCCACCCGCATTGCGGGAAGGTCTACACCAAAAGCAGCCACCTCAAGGCGCATTACAGAACGCACACAGGTGAGCTCATCGATTAGACAGCGCCGTGGTCTCGTGAACAAGCAGCGTTCAGGAGAGAAGCCGTACTCCTGCCCATGGCCCGGGTGTGAGTGGCGGTTCGCCCGCTCCGACGAGCTCACCCGTCACTACCGCAAGCACACCGGGGACCGGCCGTTCAAGTGCGCCCAGTGCTCTCGGGCCTTCTCCCGCAGCGACCATCTCAGCCTGCACATGAAGCGGCACTTCTGATGACCGTCCGGGATGCACGCGTGCGCTCCCGAACGATCCACGCGAGCAGCCGGCGTTTTGCTAGTACTCGAACCACCTCCAGCCACCGCTCAACGCTCATTTCGGTTTCGCTACTCGGGCCTTCACGCCATAATTTATCGTGTGTTTCACTTCGTCTTCCCGTCACTTTTCTCCCTGAAAATAGGCATCCAACTGAATCAGGGCCTGTGCACATCTCGTTTCTCGTCGACTCCCTGTGTCTGTCTGTCTTCGCTCTTACTCGCCTATGATTCACTTAGTGCTAGTCCTTCCAAAACGCATCGGGTGATTGATTAGTTTAAAGATCTGACAGCCAGTTTTTGTACCGATTTACATCGATCGAACAATGTTGTTGAATTATCGATTCGCGCAATAGTACGAGCACTTTCTCTAGTCACCACCGCTGTGACGTCATTCACTTTGTAGCAGCTTCGATTATGCTATATGAGGTGTTATAAAGTTAAGATCGATAAATCGTCTTAACAGGGCCGGTTCCATTTGTCAGTTTTTACCACCTACTAACGATAAGACATAGTTTGTTCATGAAATAGCAATAGCTCCTTATAAACCGCATGGCTTGTAAGTGAAGAACTTCAGCTAGCTTAAGCCTGCAGTTGGAGACAAACCCTATTCCCTCCTTCGTCCAAAGCGTCAACAATATGCTAGTTTGAAAGTAGAAGTATTAGGTTGGCAACTAATTTCGTGACTCTCAAGCACCTTCAACAAAAGTGTTCATAAACAAATAACAAATAACAGTTTTCAATCAAAGTAAGATCTGTTGGAATGCGGGACTGCTTCCCATTTATAAGCTACCTGGCCCATCCCACAGCTATAGAATTCTTGTGCTTTTGAAGCCAAGAATCCTTGGAGGTGCATTTTGACATGGTCCACGTTAATAAATCGTCCTCCAACCAAGAATTGCTGCAGCGTGCTATAAAGGTGCTAGTCATTTGGCGCACAGCCTGTGCTGTAAGGTTGGTGAGTTAGACGCTCCCAGCTAAGGTCTTCGATTTTTTGAAGCTCCCGATTCGTGACGTGTGATCTGGCGTTATCTTGCTGATAGATAATTCCGCTCCTAAAAATCTGCCTGAACCGATTCCAGCGGAGTTCAGCCTACGCACGGCCAGGTTGAGAAGAGTAAATTACAGCATTAATGCCGGAACCGTTCTTGACGAGCTCCCAGAAGTTAATGCCTTCTTGACAACACCAAACGGAGGGAACATAGCGAATCGGACGCCTCAAAAATAGAAGACCTTGACTGGGAGCGTCAAGCTCATCTACATTACAGCCCAGACCTTGCGCCGAGTGACTGCTACATTTTTAGTTCGGTGCTGTACTTCTTGGTTGGAAGACGATTTAATAATGTGGACCGGGTCAAAATGCACCTCCAAAGATTCTTGGCCTTAAAAGAACAATAATTCTATGGCCGTGGGATAGACCAGCTATCTGATATATGGGAAGCACTTCTGCGTTCCGAGGGATCTTATTTTGATTAAAGGTTGTCATTTGTTATTTGTTAATAAATACTTTTGCTGAAGATTCTTGAGAGTCCACGAAATTAGTTGCCAACCTAATACATAACAGTGTTGGCGAGATGTGTTTGAAACATCTACCACTATATAATTGAGTTAGCTGCCCGCGCTGTAGGTGATGAGGCATACCTCATGCTGGATAGAAACCTGCGTGAGATACGCCACATTGAACCCCGCGCGGACAAAATGTGCCTTTCAACATGGGATGCTGCCGTAGCAGAGGAAGCGCAGCCTTTCTCACACAGCGGCCTTAGCGCGCGTTTCTGAGCGTCCTGATTCCGAATGCGTGTCACAGACGTGTACCGTGAGCATGTGAGGACTACTAAAGAGGTCGGAAAAAGGAAGTAAGGGGGAACTCTAGGGTGGACCAGGAGAGCTACCAGGAGGGAAAGGAACAACCTAAAGGAGGGACCAGGACGGGGAAACCAGCAAAAAGAGACCAGTAAAGGGGTCAAAAGTGGAAACAAGGAAGTGAGCCAGGAGTTGGGACCAGGAAAGTGGGGGAGGCAAGGGGGGGGGGGGGGGGAGAGACCAGTAAAGGCGGACCAGCAACTAGATGCAGTAAGGGGAAACGCGTGAGGGGAAACGTGGCGTTCCGATTCGGAAGGCATGTCGAAGATAATCGGAAACGCAAGCTGTTGGACATGAGAACGGTAGCGGAGAAGCCACCTGAGGGCAGAAGTACTGCGTAGCACAAACCGATGGCTTTGCTGGATGGTCCGGAGAGAATGTGTACGATGAACGCACGGAATGGTGAACGGCTTGATGCCAATAAAGTACGCAGCAGATCCTAGATGTTAGCGAATTTTAAGCTTTACAAAAAACTTCTTTCCGTAGGTCAGTGGTGTTGCAAAGACGCGGGAAGCGCGCAAGTACGAAACACGCCGTTAGGCGTGTCTGAGCACTGGAAAGTATAAAACGTCCGATTGAAGAGACGGTAGACGTTTGGGAGGTGCAAGCCTCGCTCACTTGGTATAACAACAAGATAAACGAACAGGCCATTAAAAGACAAGGAACTGCAGTCGAGATGTTTACGCCACTCTAGGGCTGAGGTCGAGCACAAACTTCTAGTAACAGCGTGGTCTTCTGTCAGGATTATAGAGCCACTGCCTCTACATATCATCTAGAATGACAACGTCAAACGGAAGACCTAACGACGAGCCAGGGACTGGGACTCCTTGTTGAGCTCTGCAGGTGCTTATCTTCTCGGTTTGATCTCGAGACTGTATCGGTCGGGTTCAGAGGAGGCGCTAGCTCGTCAAATTGGTCCCGAGTCCCGCCCAGTTTATCCAAGATCGGTCATTCTTTCGGGGTTGGCCTGCTACAATACCTCTCACTTCGCACAGTCAAAACGGTGGTTTGCGACGGAAAAATACCGTTGCAAACCGTTGCATGCTCATAACTCCTTCAGTTTTAGGTTTTTTGATAAAATGCTGGCAGCATTCGATTCGACTGTTCGAGATCTACACAAACATGTGTACAACTTTACCAGAGGACTCATGTTTTCGCCGTGGGTGGCGTAAAAATTGACTGGAACAGGCTTTTGTGATTATAGCAGCTTATTTTCCAGGACATGCGTGCTTTCGGAGTATCTCAAGCATGACGTACGTTGCCAGTGCGCTGTCATACCAGGAATGCTTCGAAAGTGCGCCGTGCACAATGCATATATAATCGAATCTTTCAATCGAAGGGGCACAGCTTGTAGAGTGAGCGTTTGGGGAGTTATATCGCCCTAGTCAGGAATTGCTCCAATTGTTCTGGCGATAATTTGGTGTGCGCCGTGAACAATATATACAGAATCGAGCCTATCAATCGAATGGGGCAACCGCTCGCAAATGCACGCGCGGGCGAGTTCGTAGCGCAGTAACTCTATCAAGTTCGTATCTTTCCGGCGGCAACTCGAAGACTTTGTAGGCAGCACAAGGTTCTTGAAGTTTCTCTAAAGCACAACTCATGAATGGACTAAGTTACAGCGCTGCGAAAATGCAGGTGAGGCTTGTATGACGCATTTTTCCCATTTCGGTGGACACTGCGAGACGCCGCAAGTCAACGGCCTTAAAATGCGCGAGCAAGCAGAACACTGAAGACACTTTACGATAACGCCCCATGACGTCGTTGAAAATCGGTATTTTCAAAATTGGCCATGCCTGACACCATTCGATAGAGCGTTTCATGCTGAGGTGAAAGGTGTTATTGAGATTAGGGAGAACTGTAATCTGAGCCTAGCAGCCGCCAAACGTCTGGTTGGGGGCTTCGCTTCAAACCAATAGAGCATCCCTCGACGGTGATCTTTCCTTCTCTAGGCCTTCTTACGTTCATTACAGTTAAAAACTGATTCTACTACAATACCGCTCAAATTCTTTGCAAAAAAGACGCTTTGCGACGGATTAATCCGTCACAAAGCGTCGCATTGCCATAACGCTTTTCAAAGTTATTTGTTTAAAATCTAATTAACACCATTAGAAGCCCCGTCTCATTTTCTATCCAGCGATCTAAACATAACCTAAAACGATTGCACAGTGACCTAGTTATGAAGCTTTTGCTTCCTCGGCTACGTTAATTGATTTACGACCCCTCCGAGATCCCCAGTGGCGTGTCCTTAAGGCTTTTCGTTGACGAGATTCATCGAAACTCAGAAATCCTCTATGGTTTCAGCAGATCTGTATTTGTTACGCATCAGGTGTCATTGTGGAACTAAATAGTGCCAAGTTTGAATAATATATGCCCGATTTCGGATAAGTGCAAACGCGCGGAAACCTAAGATTCAGTTCACCTAACTAGTAGCCTGCTACAGAAGACAGCATTCTACTATTCCATTGTGGGAACGATGGCCTTTATTATATATTGGTGGATCGCTTGATAACGATAACTGTTCAACGGCAATAATATTCCTCCGATTCCTTTAACCGTCCTCCCTACCCCCACCCTCACCTCGTCAATACCCCTTCCCTTGTGCCGGAGTGAAGTGAATATTAAAGAAAGGCGTAGTGAGAGTCAAGCACTTGCACACTCATCGAAAGAAACCTTTAAAAAGCCTTCTCACGGATGCTACAAAAAGTATGATTTGTGGAACGTCTTTTAGATCTGTACGCACGCTGTACGACGTCTGGACCACGTGTTATAAATCCAGATGCATGTTGCATAACGTCTGCAGTAAATTTGCTAAGCCCCGACGCACGTGTAACGACGTCGCCACGACGTCTATGACACGTATTCTGCACCCCAACGCACGTGGCACGACGCCTGTAGCACGTCTTCTGAAGCACGCTATACTATACTATAATACACGCTAGACGATACTGAAGAAAAAACCCTGGTTCGCCTTCAGGTTCGCTATTCGCTGTCCCCCTTTTTGTCCCATCCCCTCTCTCCCTCTCTTTACCGGTCCTCTTACTGGACCCCTTACTGAACTACCCCTTCACTGGTTTCCCTTTGCTGGTGCCTCACCTCCTTAACTGGTCCTCCGTTACTGCACCCAGTTTCACATGTCCTCCCTTTACTGGTCCCTGATACTAGTCCCTATTTCACTGTCCCTCCGCCCCCTCTTACTGGTCTCTTCTTCACTGATCCCTCTTTAGCGTCACTGGATCTCCCTTCAGTGGTCTCCCATTACTGCTAACACCTTTACTGGTCCTCCCTTTACTGGTCCCCCCCTTACTGGTCCCCCCCCCCCCTTTACTGCCCCCTCTTCACTAGTGACCGATTGGTGACACGTTGTCTGAATCCGGACATCCATTGCGCGACACCGGTGACACCTCTTCTAAACCCAGACACCCACAGCGTGACATGGTTGACATGACTTCTGAACCCGGACGCCTGTCCAACGACGCCTTCTCATCCGGATGCCCTTTGCGCGACATCGTTGACATGTCTTCTGACGCTAGCGACACGACGTGGTTCCGGGCGCCTGTTACTCGACGTCAATAGAAAGCCAGATATACCGACAGACACAACCGCTTACTCTTATATAAATAAATAAATATATATATATTCTGTACGTGGACAGCCACGCGATACAATTAAGAAATACAGTTAGACCAAACAAAACTCAACACACAACAGCGGTAAGCCCATTAAGAGAATTTAGTTTATACAACAAAACAAAACCTCAAAAACGACAGCAAACTATAAAGCTTCCTGGAGATACCTGCCAGCTAGTTTTTTGAATTGCCTTAGACTGCTTGGTAGGGTATTTTTCTTTGAAAGCTTCTGAAATTCAACTCCTGCTCGATTAGTGAAAATGAGGATCTTACATTGCTTTTTGCAGTGGGAACTTGGATTTTCCATTGGCCACCCCTTGTGTTGGAAGGAGAGATCGAATAGAACTCTTGAACAGGAAGGCGTACCATACCATTTAGCAACCTATAAATCATGACTAAATCATATATATATCCTACTATATATAAGCGAGAACGGTCGTTTGTCTGTGTGTGAGTGAGTGAGTGAGTGCGTGTGTGTGTGTGTGTGTGTGCGTGCGTGCGTGCGTGCGTGAGTGAGTGAGTGAGTGCGTGTGGTGTGTGTGTGTGTGTGTGTGTGTGTGTGTGTGTGTGTGTGTGTGTGTGTGTGTGTGTGTGTGTGTGTGTGTGTGTGTGTGTGTGTGTGTGTGTGTGTGTGTGTGTGTGTGTGTGTGTGTGTGTGTGTGTGTGTGTGTGTGTGTGTGTGTGTGTGTGTGTGTGTGTGTGTGTGTGTGTGTGTGTGTGTGTGTGTGTGTGTGTGTGTGTGTGTGTGTGTGTGTGTGTGTGTGTGTGTGTGTGTGTGTGTGTGTGTGTGTGTGTGTGTGTGTGTGTGTGTGTGTGTGTGTGTGTGTGTGTGTGTGTGTGTTTGCACAGAAGTGCTGAAGGAGTGTGTTGGGAGGAAGTGTGGGGATGGGGGGGGGGGGGGGGGGGGGGAGGGGGGAGGGGTTGTAGTTGTGTGGTGTAACCTACGTCGTGTTGAGAAGGGTCAGAAGACGTGTCGCCAGTATCACGCAAAGGGCGTCCGAGTTCCGAACATGTGTCATTGACGTCGTGAAAACGAACGTCCGAGTTCAGAAGAGGTGGTATCCACGTTTCCAACAGGCGTCTTTGTTTAGAAGACATGTCACCAATGTCGCGCAACGAACGTTCAGGATGAGAAGAGGTGTCACCGATGTCGCGAAAGACCTGTCCGGATTCAGACGATGTACCGCCGATGTCGCAGAAAGCACTTTGGGATTGAGAACACATGTCACCGACGTTGTTCAACAGGCGTCCGGGCCCAGAATAGGTGTCATCGATGTCGCGCGAGAATTGCGGATTCACACGACGTGTTACCAGTGAAGGTGGGACCAGTAATGGGGGACCGGTGAAGGATGAATCGGAAAAGGGCTTACAATAAAGGGGAACTAGTAGTGTGTAATGGTCCAGCGACCGGACTATTTGTGTGTGTAGGACAACGACGGATAAACAGTCGTTTATCACGACTAAAACACGACGAGAAAGAGGGGGGATCAGCGGAATGACGAGCGAACTGTCGGGTGGTGAGGCGCCCTTTTATAGGTGGGCGCGGGAACAAATGATCACGGGTCGCCAGGGGGAGCGATCGAATGGGATCAACACTTGTGCGCACAACTCCTCCTTCCGGATGCGACGTCCCTGTCGCGGAACAAGACATAAATACTGGGATAAAACAAAACAACAACTCTTGGGTACACCGGCATAGCAAAAAGTAACACGTACAGAACAGATCATGTAAAATCGACGTATTGTTTGAGTTGGAAATCATATGATGAAGCAGGGAAAGTCGATGATTAGAAATCGACGACGATTCCGAGAATAGTGATAGGTAATACGAAGATCGAGTTCTCAGAAGTTATGGAGACCGAATGCTCTCTTGTTGTGGTATGACGTGTAACGGCTTCCACGGTTGCGACGTCCACTGTATTGTCCTCGAGCGTGGTTGCGATTTCCATAATTGTCGTTGCCATGTTGCAGTTGTCGTTGCTTCGACACCTCCTCCAAGCTGCGAGTACTTGACATTTTCTTCTTCAGACTGTAGGCGAACTTCCGGCTCTGAGGTTGCTTCAGGATCTGGTACAACTCCTCCTTAACAATCGGCATGAGCAGGTCTTGAACTGAACTTAGGAAAGCTTTTGCGGCATGTGCTAGGTAGACTGATACTGCCGTGTTCCTTGTTGATTCGCCCAGACATGCGAACGGTTCAGTGATCGAAGGTACGGCTCCATACGTGACGACAACGTTCGAACGCATTGCCGCGGAAGATTCCTTTATCACATCGAAGGCTTCGCTCGCATTTTTTCTATTTGTGCTCCATGCAGCTTCTCCTCTTGGTGCGCTCACTCCTATTAGCTTTGTCCCATTTCGCACCAAATTCGTCATTGCCATCGCGAAACACTGCCAAATGGATGCTTCAACAGGCTCCTCTATCGTGGGCGTTACGAATATGCACGCTTTTACGGCTCCTGCTGCCTTGGCAGCATGAACCACATCGGACAGGGAGTTGTAGATGATGACGCTCACATTGTCCAACGGCTTGATAACCCTGCCGAATCCACGGAATCCTGCCGACAAGATTAATAAGATCTTCCGAACCGGTCCTTCCACCTTCATGTCGTCCCACGAGTGCGTCTGGGCATAGCGGATTGCTGCATTTGCTAGATCATTTAGCTGTGCGATATCGATGTCCACATTTTCCTTGTGCGTCATAGCGATCGAAGTGCCATCGTGAAGAATCAGTGCACGTAGCAGGTGGTCGCAGTGCCGCTTGTAGTACGCATAAGCCTTTTGTACTCCTGACATCGTGACGAAACTGTATGATGGGGACCTCATTAGGTATCGTTTCTTGTCCGCGTCGGTCTCGTTTTCATAGATAGCATTCGCGCTAGAGAGAATACAGAATGCACAAGGAGAGGACGAAAGACAGGATCACGCTCGTCTGGGACCACATCAGCAAATGTCTTAGATCGAATTGAGCAGCAATAGTCTTCTGGATCGTCTCCGCGTCTTCCTTCGCCTGGGCATACAAAGAACAATCCCAGTGGAGAGTTATCCGACTGGCGCGAGTCCGTTGTGGCTCTGAAAGAGATCGAATTGTTTTCCGACACTTTGCCACGTTTATCTGTTTTCCTTGTAAAGCCTCTTCTAATACGCTTCGTTCTTGTTTCTATTGCTGTGTCGTCTATCTCGTGTGGTATGACAACGAGGGCATCGTGCTGCACCCTTATAGGCTCGTCACTACTATTAATATTGGTAACAAGGGCGGAATTCTCACTAACATCCAGCACTCTGTATGGACCACTCCAACATTCCGTCAACTTTGGATGTCGCGACTGTGCCTTCTCCCTGGGCTGGCTTATGTAGACCCTGTCACCTACCTTCGGTAGTTTGGCCGTATCCACTTTGTTCATCTGATCGTATCGTTCTTTCATTTTTGAATCATACTTCTCGTTTAACTCCTTGGTACAATCCCGAATGTGTTGGATCCCTGCCATGAGTTCACTTTTATAGTCATCGAAATCGATGTGATTCCAGGATAACACGTCTCTTGGTATCTCATTAGAAGGGATGTTGGGATCAAAGGCATGTAGGATGAAGAAGGGACTGTCACCTATAGCTTCGTGAGGAGCCGAATTATAGGCAAAGACAACCATTGGGAGAAGAACATCCCACTGCGCTGGGATTACCGTTTTCTTTTTCAACATGCGACATAGTCCCTATCGCTCTCTCGGTGATCCCATTTTCCCTTGGGTTGTATCGCTTTGTCAGCGATTGCTCGATTCCAGCTATCTGGCAGATTTCTGACAAAACGCTGTTAACATATTTGGGGCCTTGGTCCCAGTTCAAACATTTTGGCCACCTGCAACCGTCGCAAATCCATCGCTCGAACAGCGTTTTGGCTACGGTCCTAGCCGTTTTGTCTGGGATTGGGTACGCTCCTACGAACTTAGAAAAGTGGTCTATGGCTACTAAAGCGTAACGGTTTCCACTTTCAGATAGGCCAAGTTCGACTATATCAATACCCACTAATTCGAATGGCCGTGATGTAGTAATGGGCTTAAGAGGTGGCACAGTTTTTTCGTGGGCACGGGTAAGAAAACATTCCCTGCACGACCTTGACCATTTGCAGATATCTTGTTCCATCCCTTCCCAAAAAACCGACTTCTTGAGTTTTCGGGTAAGCTTTCTGCCATTGAGATGACCGGCCATCATCCCAGCATGTGCCCCGTCAAAGATTGCTCTCCTTCTCTTTCTGGGTACCACTGCTACGTTTCCATGCTGCATCACGATTTTTAGTACTCCGTTTTCGATAACGAAGTCAGCAGTACTATACTTTCTGTTGCACCTCGGTAGGCGAACTTCTTTACTTTCTTTGGCATCTTCAACAACCGTTACGATTTCCTTATAGACGGGATCATTTCTCAACTCCATTAGCCAACCATCCTTCTCTATGTCTACCTGGCCTACAATAGCGTTGTGCTAAGGGGAAACTTCCATTTCTTCGGACACACTTGCAACCGCTCCTCTGGATAGGGCATCTGCCACAGAATTGGCTTTTCCCGCGACATACTGGATCTCAAGGTTGTATTTTTGAACTTCTAGTGCCCACCGCAATACTCTAGCGGAAACATTGGTTTGTTTGAAAAGACAAGTTAACGTCTTGTGATCAGTTCTTACGATTGTCTTCAGACCGTATATGAAAAAATGAAATTTCTTTAGCGCAAATACAACTGCTAGGGCTTCAAGGTCGGTGACATGATAGTTTTTCTCTGCTTTCGATAGGGCTTTTGACGCAAAGTAAAGTGGATGGAGCATTTTATCCGACCCCTCCTGACATAGTACCGCCCCTAGCCCTTCGTTTGAGGCGTCGTGTATATGATAAACGGTCTGGATCCTTCACTTGCTGCCACTATGTCCGGCTGTGCAAGAATTGGTGCCTTCGTCATGACATCTTTCAGCTTTTCAAAAGCATTTTGCTCGACTGAGGACCATTGCCACGAAGTCTTTGGGCTAGTGAGGTTATACAGCGACTTTGCTATTTTTGAGAAGCCCAAAATAAATTTTCTGTAATAAGATGCCATTCCGAGGAACGTTCTCAGCTCGGCCACATTGTTCGGTTTGGGATACTGGCGGATGTTAGAAACTTTGTCTGGGTCTGTTCCTACTCCGTGCGCGTTAATCATGTGTCCTAGGAACCTTACTTGGTCTCGGAAGAATTCGCACTTCTGAGGTTTGAACTTGAGATGGGCTTTCCTGAACGCCTCGCACACCAAGGTCAATACTTCGACATGCCTTTCCACGGTTTCTGTTGCCACTAACAAATCATCTATGTATACAAACACCTCGCTATCTTTGAGACCCAATTCGTTCAGGACTAAATCCATTAACCGTTGGAAACGCGCAGGGTCCAAAAGGATTGTCGACAATCCAAAAGGTAAAACCTCGAACTGGAAGAGGCCTTCGCTTGTAGTGAAAGCGCTCTTTTCTTTAGCTGTTTCCGAAAGTTTTATTTGCCAATATCCAGATGCTAAGTCTGATGTGGAGAATACCTTCTTCCCGCTTAGACTCTGGATTATTGCATCAGTCGTTGACAACGGGTACGAGTCCTGTTTCGTGACTTTGTTTACAGCCCTGTAGTCAATGCAAAGGCGAAGGGTTCCGTCCTTCTTTCTGACAAGTACTACGGAGGATGCCCACTCTGAACTACTCCGCGTAATGATTCCGCGGTCCAACAGACCTTGCAGGATTGCTTTAAACTCCTTACGGGCTCCTATTGGGACTGGACGAGTCTTTTGCTTGATTGGTTGACTGTCACCCGTGTCGATATCGTGTTCCACCAAGTCTGTTTGGGTAAGCTCTGAGTCCTTTATAGCGAACACGTCATTGTATTTTCTCACCATGTGCTCCAGTGTAGGTGTCATTGTAGTCTTTTCTTTCAGGGTCTTTATCAGCTCTTGGATTCTAACTTCGTCATCAACGCCTGGACTTTTCCGGACCTCCTCTAACATGTCAGCACTTGTTTCGAAGGCATTGATCGGCATCCATTTCTCCCGCGCCAGTTACCCACTATTTCTCCTTTATGCAGCGCCTTTGGCTCATCTGACGCATTCCATGCTATAATTGTCGTGGAACCGTCTTCCACAACTGAGCACACACCGTGGTCAACTACGCTGTTATTCGACCAAAGCATGTAAGCGCCTGGCGGGAGTTCGCCTGTTAATGTTACGATTCTTGAACTATGCGGTGGAATAAAAATTCTTTCCTTCACGATCGCGTCCTTAACCGCGTCACGTTGAGGGCTGCTTGGATGTTCTTCGTACTCGTCAATCCATGCGAGTTTAATATTAAAAAGCTTTAAGGCGTTCGTTCCCAGAATGACTATTTCATCAACGCCTTTACCCACGTGGAAGGGTACTCTAATTGTCTTACCTTCCATTACTACCGCGGTGGATACTGTGTCTAGGAAGCTCATGACTTCTCCCGATGCGTTCCGAACAACTGCATCTACTCCAGGGATCCTTGTGACGTATTCGTCCAAGTCAATACCCAGTTTCCTGGCTTTTCGTAACACGTTCACTGGTATAATGGACATTTTCGATCCTGTATCCAGTAAAGCTGTGACAATCATACCCATCATGTGAATAGTCGTTGTCGACTTGGGTCCAAATAATGCTTCTCTTCCTATTTGTATTTCATCAGTGCTTATCTCACATACCAAGTTATAAACCCAAGCTGAGAAGGCACCATTTTGTCTTAGATCGTTACTTGTTGTTGGACGTCTTTCCGAGTCACTGCTATCATGCCTAGTCGTGCTTCGACATTCCTTTGCTATGTGCCCTCTTTTTCCACATGAATAGCCCTGTAACGGCAATTTATTGGTGGGGGAACGTGCATTGAAGGACTCCGCTGCGGTTTGCTGGTTACTTGGACCTACTATTGGGCTGCTCCTGCTCTGATCTTGTAGAGCCGACTTGTTTAACCTGTTATGTTCTGGTAGTTTTATAGGTCTACTTCCTACCATTTTACTTCCCGGATCTTTAATTGGGCTCATATGCCTTCTACCTTGCGTGATTTCTACTGCTGCGGCTCGATTTCTTTCCAACCTTAATGCCACTGCTTCAACGTTCTCATAAGCTTCGCGGCTTTTGGATGTTTCTATAGCCTCGGACAATGCATAGCTACCAGGCCATTTAGCGAGCTGTCTGAACAGAATTTCTGGCTTTTGCAAAGAGACCACTTCTGCAGGCACGTCTGAATATGCTTTGCAGGCTAGTCTTTCAAAAACAGCGCAGAACTCTTCAACTGATTGGTCCGGCCTTATAGTCAGATTTCGTAGCTGTGAAATCGCCCTTACTTTTGCCGCGTTACCATCTTCCATCATTTTGTCCCTCATAGCCTGTACCACTTCTTCGAAAGTACTTTCTTTTATAACGCTTGGTATTGTTTCGAAAGCCACCAATGCTTTTTTTCTTAAGAAAGTTTCGAAAAGTTGGATCAGGCTCTTATCGTTCCATTGTGGCTTATGGTACCTGATTGTAAACGAGTTGACAAATCTTTTGAAACTCTGTTTTTCGCCGCCGTAAAATGGTTCAATCACAGGTAAGGCTGCAGTGCGCATGTACTCAACTAATGCTCTATCATGGTCGCATTTGTCTTCTATTCGCTCTGCCCTGCTTATTTTAAACGGTTCCGTACCTGTGTCCCACGAAGACGTGGTCGGCTCCCTTGTCTCTCTCGAGCTTCTTTCTTGCGATGGCCATGAGGACGTGTGCGTCCAGCGTGTCGATTCGGACCCACTTCGCTTGCTCTGGAAAGGGAGTACATCATTTACACGGTTTGCTCCAATACTTACAAATCTTTGCCACCGTTTTTTATTAGACTGATCATCCTCACCTTCGAGCTCATTGTGCTGTCCAGAAAATGCAAGCGTACGATGCTTCTCTGCCAGTTCCTTCAGCTGAAACTTGAATTTTTCATTGCTGGCTTTTAACTCTTGCACACAGCCATCTTTTTCTTTTAATTCATCTAGGAGATTCTCTATCTTAGTGTATAGCTGGTGCTTGCTGCATTCCAGTTTTTTGCAGGCTTTGAAAATGAGGTTACTGTCCTCGATCTTCTCATCGAGGCAATTTTCGAGCTTCTCTGTTTCGGTCAAGTTACCTATTCTCAAGATGTCCGGTACCCCGCTCTGAATATCCTTGGTGCCCACTTCTACAGGTGATGGACTGGCTGCGGAAACCATCTTACTGACCTCGTCCAGAGCGTTCTTAAGAGTCTCCTTTGCTACTCTAGCCTGCTGCTCGACCGCCTCCATCACCGAGTTCCTAATGGGGCCAGTGGTTCTAAGGGATGCTCCCAACATTCTATCACACTCGACCACCATAAGGGTTATTGCCTTTTGAATTTGCTTACAAATTCTCCCTAATTCATCACTTACATTTCTTTCGCTTGTTGCCGCTACTCCTTCTTCGGTGCTTTCGATCCCTCCGCCGGTTACTCTCGGCTGGTGATCTGAGCAATGTATCTTCGTCGAACACTGACATTCTGCAATCAGCTTTCAGATATTAGGCTATTCACGCGACTTGTAATCGCAACGGAACGACGACGAAGTCGACAATAAGTGGAGAAATAACGAGTACACGACACGCTTCCGAGCAAACCAACTGCTAGTCAAATTGGAGCTCTTTCAAGTCCTAGGGTACTCTAGATCGATGTGTGTCACGCCCGACTCCAGCAATCCGATATTGATTCACGACTAGGTGGCGACCCTTCAGGTTCAAACCCCTTCTGTGCTGCAATCGATCCAGCGCTTTTATGCGGCCCTTATAAGTTGTCCGTCACAACAAATGACAACCTGTGCGGTTCCAGCCTTTTCCTTTTCCAAGCAGCGATCCTTGGGATGCTAGCTGCTTATCTCCTCTTTCGCTTATTTGGTGGTGACGACTTTCCGTTCAAACCACCCTATTCTTCGTTCGGCAGCGATCCCGTGGATACTACAGGGTGCGTAAAAAGTATTGACGCACTAAATGACGGTTGTGGAAATAGTATTGCGCAGTAAGTTTTAAAATATTCACTTGAGAAATATGGAAAATGATTTTGCAAACACGATAGAATAACTCGTAATTGACATTGGCTCCTTTACTGTGAATACAGGAGCGAAAACGACGGAAAAATTCATGAGCACGCCCCGCAAACACTTGCTTGCATTTCGTTCCGTGCTTTGAACAGGGTAGCCTTGTGCGACTGGTCACTTCTGTTGAAAGTAGCCCAGACCTCATTCTCCAAAATCGCCTAAAAAGAGTAATCCAGCGGATTCTTGTTTAAGCTGTGCTCGTCTGAAATGCTGTCTACACCTGCGCGCGTTATCTGTTTACCGTTATCGGACAGAGGTTGATAATTTCGGATTTGAACGTTAACGTGCGTGAACCTCTTGTAATCATCATCTGTTATGACAGAGCCGTGGCTGACGTTTGGGTTGCTGACATCTTTCCTCACCTACCGTTTCGAACAGCGCCTAAATCTCTTGTTAAGGAAGTATTCGGCTCTTTGGGTAACAGACAAAAAAGGGCCACCGTAACGATGACGATCATGTTTCTTCAGTTTTTTCGTGTTTTTTTGAGCACAATACAGACAACAAAAATAACACACCAAAACCTAGAGGGGTAGAAAGAAAAAGCTGGAGCTGAATCAAAGCGTAGGTGCGTCAATACTTTTTACGCACCCTGTAGCTGCTCGATGTCCGTCGTTGCAATCTCCACTCACTCAGTCCGGGGTGGATTGGCCCCCATGTAATGGCCCAGCGACCGGACTATTTGTGTGTGTAGGACAACGACGGATAAACAGTCGTTTATCACGACTAAAACACGACGAGAACGAGGGGAGGGGATCAGCGGAATGACGAGCGAATTGTCGGGTAGTGAGGCGCCCTTTTATAGGTGGGCGCGGGAACAGATGATCACGGGTCGCCCGGGGAAGCGATCGAATGGGATCAACACTTGTGCGCACAAGTGATAAGGGACCAGTTAAGGGGGTCCAGTGAAGGTCGGGGACCTGTTTTGCTCTATTCCGCTATACCATTCTATATAACAAATCCTTTTTTTACTATAATGAATGAGAGAAGGCCTAAAGAGGACAAGAAGACGGTCGGGGTGTTTTATTCTCCGGATTTAAGCCTCCAACCAGACGTTTGCGGCCGGCAGATGTGGAAGAAACTAGTTTCGTCGTGTGAGGTGATGTCGAGCGCGTCCATTAGACCACGCTTTTCTCGCTGAGGAAGCTCTCGTTAGACCATATGACCTCTTTGGAGTGTTATCAATTAGTTTTGGAAGCGTTCTCGTTGTCACCTCATTTGCGAACGCGGTCGACAAGCAATGACTCGAGCAATCAACAAGACCCGCTCATCGTTCTTCGGATTTCTTTACGGACTGCTTTTTATTCATCTCACCACCTTCACAATTCTACTACTACTATCAAGTACAGCATAATTTGTCCAACCCGTGTGATTGGGCGCGTTGTTGTGCACTTCTTCCTCACCAGATCATCAATCTGGCAACCACTTTAGGTGAAACGATGAATGGTATTAGGTTGTAACGAATTAAATGGCACTGGCTCGCGTCATTTTTTGGCGCGTCTTTACGCGTTTGATCAAGAACAAACCGTAACATGTGGCATATCATTTAGAAGCGCAAACTTTGCTCTACCGGCGAGTACCAAATTTTCTATGTAAAAGTGGGAAAACTTTAGAGTTTTATTGACTTTTTTGCAGATGAACAAAAGGGTAATCCGAGGCATTTACTTGTATGAATTCAAGCTGTGCACTACAGCTAAGGAGGCGGACGAGAAGATCAACGCCGCTTTCGGTCAAGGATGTTCCACAATTCGGACGACGTATCGTTGGTATCAGAAGTTCCGGAATGGAGATGAGAGCTTGGAAGAACATGAAGGTCGTGGGAGGCATAGTGATGTTGATGAGGACAAGCTGAGAGATGTGGTAGAGGAGGATCCACGCAAAGGTACCAGGGAGATAGCGAAGGTTCTTGGCGTCAGTCACAACACAGCTGCCCGGCATCTGAAGGAAATTGGAAAGACCAAAAAGCTGGAAAAGTAGGTGCCTCACGAGCTGTCTGAGGGGCAAAGAAACCGACGATATGAGATCTCGTCCGCACTGCTTCTACGGAACGAAACGGACCCATTCCTTGATCGCATCGTAACCTGTAGCGAGAAATGGATAATGTACGACAACAGGCGACGATAGGCACAGTGGGTGGACAGCGATGAGAGCCCCAAGGTTTTTGCGAAGCCGGAATTGCACCAAAAGAAAGTAATGGTGACAGTATGGTGGTGTTCGCTGGGAATTATTCACCATAGCTTCCTCCCTCCCGGTGAATCCATCACGGCAGAGAAGTACTGCATTGAAATTGAAGAAATGATGAAAAAGTTGAAGGATATCCGGCCGGCCTTGGTAAACCGAAGGCGAGTTCTCCTTCTGCACGACAATGCTCGCCCCATGTAGCACGAATGACGTTGCAGAAATTGAATGAGCTGAGCATTGAAACTCTACCACATCCTCCGTTTTCTCCCGACCTCTCCCCAACAGACTACCATTTCTTTAAGCATCTTGGCGACTTCTTGGTAGGGAAAATATTCAAATACCAACAGGATGCCGAAAGTGCCTTCGAAGATTTCGTCAATTCCAGAACTTCTGAATTTTATGCTACTGGGATAAAAAAGCTTGTGTCACGTTGGCGAAGATGTGTAGAATCAGAAGGTTTTTATTTCGATTAATAAACTTGCCTACAAGCCGAGATATTAACTGTTTAAATTTACAGTGGTTCAGTGCCATTTATTTCGTTACAACCTAATAGAAGGTTATGATAGGTGTGTGTCAATAAAGGGGTGTACGCAGAATAATCAGCACTGCTGCCCTTCACGACTCCAGAGGCGAAGAAAGAACGAGAGAAAAATTTTGCCCTCACATCGCCCACGATGGTTATTTGGGGTGCTGATCACGGATATGATACCAATTTTTAAATTTTCGGTCGATTACGGCAAGTTATGGTAGATATTATTATTACTTATGGCGTGAATTACAATCAATCGCGTATAAGACACTAGCTCAGACAACAAATATAAAAATATGTAACTAAAACCATCTACAAAAAACCTTTTCTGGTTAAAACGTGCTTAAACTGACAGACAGACATGTTATGAAAACCTTCAGATTCGCCTATAAGCAGGTTGAGATCCTTAAGGTTCCGATAAGTGAGGAAGTTAGACCTAACCTGTGACCATGGCAATTGGAGATACAATCTAAGTCTTCCGCCTCTACTCCTCATTAGTGGGACATCAAAAAACTCTATGCTTTCAATGGAAATTCTATTTGTAAGAATTTTAAAAAGCACGATTAGATCAGCCGCTTTCCTTCTGCTGCGTAGGGAGGGTAAGCCACCTCATAAATAGTTTACGTGTGTAGTTATTTTGAACGCTTTCAAGTAATTGGATGTGATTCTTCAGACAACGATTAAAAACGGAGGTACAAAACTCCATAATGGGTCTAAATAGCACTTGTATGCATGCAGGAGAGCCCGAGGATCATTAGTTTTTTAAGGCTTGAACAAGTTATACGTTCGATAATTAGCTGACCTTACAAGGGCTTCAAAATGTAGATCAAAATCTAATTCACTCGATATAAGAATACCTAGGTTTCGATCCTCCGAAACCTGCTGCAGATCAATGCCTTTGAGCCTGTAGATTGGAAAATGGGTCTCACGCCTTGGATGAACTACAATGCAATGTGTTTTCTCAACCGCTAAAGGAAGTTCTCAGTCGTCTGCCCATTTTTCAACAAAATCAATAGCATCTTGGATCTCACTGGAAGCACCGCTTTTATCTACTTCCTTGTAAATTCTAACGTCATCCGCATACATCTTACATTTGACACTAAACCTGAAACAAAATCAGGGACTTCGAAAGTGTACAACAGAAACAGCAGTGGTGACAAAACTCCTCCTTGAGGTACTCCACTAGGTGCTGAATGCCTCGCTGAGTAATCATCATCAACTCTGACTTGAAATGTCCTGCCTGAGAGGAAACTCCTGATCCATTTTACGATCATGGGGTGGATTCCAACTACCTTCATTTTGGCTAACAGTTTTCCCAGCGGGACCTAGTCAAAAGCCTTAGAGAAGTCGAAAAAAAAACTACACCCGCTCGGCTTTTACATTCTATAGCCTTTATCCAATCATTCAGAGAACAGCAGTCTCCACTGAACGTCCCTTCAAAAATCCGAACTGTTCTTTAGAAATGATGTTGTGCTCGTGGATATGCTGCAAAATATTTTTCTTAACAATTTTTTTCGAACGTTCTTGCAAAAACTAAGGTTATGCTGATTGGACGGTAATTCCTGTGATCATCAAAAGGGGGTTTTTTTGGAATCGGGGTGAGGAACGCGTGTCTCCATCTTCGAGGGATACGGCATTCATGTAACTATGGGTGAGTAGAGCTGCCTACGTTAGCAGGATCGCTTTCTTCTCCAATGAGGTCAAACTTATTTTCCAATCATCGACTTCAAACTCCGATGGAAAGTAGTGCAAGCAAGGTGATAAATTAGAAAAGGAGTGACAGATTCGTGGTCAGCAGCATAAATAATTCCCATCGGCGAAGGCCTGGAATATCGGTGGCCATCACTTCGTCATCCTTAATCATCACTAGCCAATAATACGGTAACCTACCATAACCAAAACGTGCCCTTTATTTGCAAAAACGGGAGCACCCCACAAAGCAAATCGCACGGACACCCCCGGAATCAAACCCCCTAGCCCTCTCCCGTAAGTCCGCCTCCTTATCCATTCGGCCATCCAGTTACTGCCGACACTATGGCAAATGAATTACTTGAATGTGCACTGCAGCTTCGTCTAGGAAGCGTAGGAAATTACCATATTAATACTATAATCTAACTTTAATTTGAGCTCCAAACCTTTTGCAGGTTAAGTTCTGAGCACGACATGGCCATTCCAGGTGTCACTTTTGCCTTATCAGCCCGCCCTGAAGTGATACAATTCTTCGCCATTGTTGGACCACCCAGGAGCAATTAGCAAAAACGAAGCATAGTTCTGTTATCCTTGTCCGATGCCCTACAAGACCATATAGGTCTTGTTCAGAATCTCTGGACCGAGTTCAGTGACCTCCCTCGTTAGTCCATTAATGAGCTACAACGTTATGCTTTAGAGCACGTCAAGAACCTTGTGCTGCCTACAATGTCTTCGAGTTGCAGCCGGAAAGATTCGAGCTTGATAGAGTTATTGCGCTACGAACTCGCCAGCGTGTGCATTTGCGAGCGGTTGCCCCATTCGATTGATAGGTTCGGTTCTATATACATTGTTCGCGGCGCACACCAAATTCTCGTTGAGACAATTGGAACAATTCCTGACTAGGGCAGCTGCAAATTTTTGATAAAACTCTCCAAACTACCAGCTCTTCCCCCTCGATTGAAAAGTTCGATTCTACATTGTTCACGGCGCACTCCAAAGGCTAGCTGGACAGCCTAAGAGAAATTCCTGAGTAGGGCGGATGGGAATTTCTGATAAAATTCTCCTAACAGTTTGAAACAGTCTTGAAGGGTTTACGTTTTTCCAGTAAGGGAAACAGAAGCGGGGTGAACATGCGTTCGCCGACTCGATTGATAACTTCGACTCTGTACGCATTGTACACGGCGCACTCTCGGAGCATTCCTGGCACGACAGCGCACTGGCAACGTACGCCATGCATGAGATACTCCGGAAGCGCGCATGTCCTGAAAAATAAGCTGCTCTAATCACAAAAGCCTGTTCCAGTCAATTTTTTGGCCACCCATGGCGAAAATTTGGGCGCTCTGGTAAAGTTGAACACATGTTTTTGTAGATTTCGAAGAGACTAATCGAGTGGTGCCAACCTTTTTTCAAAGAACCTAAAATTGAAGGAGTCATGATTGGGCGACGGTTTCTGACGGATTTTTCCGTCCGTCACAAACCGTCGCCCAATCGCAAGTCGCAGTCGCAATCCACCGTTTCAACTGAGCGACGAGAACGGTATTGCAGTCACAGCAAACCACAACGTAGGTCACATTTCTGTTCGAAGTGCTTCAGGGTACTGCGTGAAAACAAGGCGCCACCCATCCCAAAACGGCCTCGTTATCGCCGATCGTCGTCCCTTTGAAAGCATCTCGGAAAGCGAAATTCAGTGGTGAAAGAGCTGTCCTATGCACGTATATGGAAGGGCTCAGAGCCACAGTTCAACAGAACTGGACTCGTTTCCCAGTCAAGCCTTTCGTCAGCTAATGGTGAGGCTGAAATATATTCACAGCAGAGATGCGGCAAAGGCCAACCGTCTCCGTGCTTACTTCTGGATGGTGTTTTGGGTTGCCAATAACCATTCGCCAAGCAGGCCACATCACTACGTAGAACCGCTTCACTGTCTTGCCATCGACATCAAGATTGTCCGACCCGTTCGAGCCCATGGGTGCTGACAAAGAGAAAATGTTTTGTAGCGAAGCGAAGTGCCATTTGGTTCATCTGTGCGACGAACGCATAGACTCATCTTGGCGTGAGCCTCCTCTTGGACGCTAGGGTTGAGATG
This sequence comes from Heligmosomoides polygyrus bakeri, assembly GCA_947359475.1. Classification (NCBI taxonomy): domain Eukaryota; kingdom Metazoa; phylum Nematoda; class Chromadorea; order Rhabditida; family Heligmosomidae; genus Heligmosomoides; species Heligmosomoides polygyrus. Next base: position 45,056,628 of record OX375867.1, on the reverse strand, counting down.
AAGGATAAAGGATAAAGGACGGGGTTCCAAAATCCTTTTTGGGTTGCGTCACGCACTTCACATCTATGGTATGTCGTGGAGACGTTTTCAATGCGCACTCAGGGTCAAGCTTGAGGTTCGGGAATCGAAGGGGGGGGGTCGTACTGTGGCCTCGTCTGGAGGGGGGGGGGGGGTCGTGCTCTTCCGGTTTTGGCAGAGGATTCTCTCTTATTCTTCGCGTTTTTAGGTGATGTTTTTAATTCTTAATTTTTTTGTTTTGTTTTTTCCAGGAATGCTTACGAAGGTGTGGAGTCTCTCCTTTGTCCCGCGAAGTTGTAAAAATTAATATAAAAAAGTTTCAAACAATGATTGTATAACTCGTTAAAAATAAAGATTTTCTGCACCAGATTTGGAGTCAATGAGAAGTTTCCATTTTTCAGTTTTTTTTTCTGGAAGTCACGGACGCGACAGTTTTCTGCCTGAACGAGCGACATCTACGTCCTAAATTGCCGTCTATAAAATTTGAATTGTCAATTGCTAAGGAAAACTAAGTGCTTTTCCTACAAGATTTTTGGAAGCACTCTTCGAAGCGATGACCGAATGGCAACCGGAGGATGGACTTGTCACGGAACTAATTTTCTCTCTTCTGCAGGAAACAGCATCAGAAAGTGGAGTTGGACGCAATAAAGTTTTAATCCACAGTTTGACAACGGTAATAAAACCTGTTTTTCTGAAAGCATCCACTGTATGAACAGACGCTCCGATTTGTATGATTTGCCGAAATTTTTCGACACCGTTAATTACATGGAGGCCGCTATTTTTACAGCCTGCTTTTTAAAGCGTAGAACCCACACTTCTTATTGTTTTAAAAGCTTTGCGAAATTTTCAGAGATGTCGCACAAACTCCGAAATATGGTAGGTTACGTGGAGCCATTGCGTTATCCGATATCACCGCTCGCCACTGAAGGGTGGACTTCTCGCGGCAAAAAATTTCTACCTTCTGGAGGAAGAGCATCAGAGAGTGAAAACTGTGCCATCTTAGAGTTCAAGATGTGATTAATATACAATCAAAAACTAAGCTTCTTCGCAGTGATCTCCGATATGATCAGGGAAGATTGATTTGCAAATTCTCATGTTTCATGAAAAATAATTTTTTACCTGAACCAGATCGCGCACACAGTTGAAATCTTGCCACAAATTAACAGGTCTTGTTGCACAGTGTAAAAATCATGGTTTTCTGAAACGAATAGATTGGATCGACCACTGGTCGATATGGCACTGACGTCATGGGAGCGACGAAATTCGACGTTCACAAAAATGACTATAACTCGGTAAGTTTCCACAATTTGAAAAAGGCAAAGGATTTTTAGAAACCAGAAGAAAAGGGGCTTTACATAGTATAAAAATCTGTTTTCAAGAAGTAGATCTTCATACGGGGCTGAGGCCTTCGATTTTTGAGCGAAAAAAAATTGAAGTGATTTTGTATAAATAATTATATCCCGGTAAGTTTTTCGAATTTTAAAAGACTTAATAGCTTTTTGAAAACGAGACGAAAAGCGCTTTTAAACCATATAGAAATTATTTTTCATCAGGGAGGTCTTCATAGGGGGCGGGTGGGGTTCGAATTCTGGTCCGCTGTTGCAAAAATACGTGCCAAAAATCGAACCCCCTCGCCCCGTATGAAGATCCCTTTTTTGAAAACTGGTTTCTATATGGTTAGAAAGCATCCTTCCCCTATTTTTCAAAAAGCAATAGTGATTTTTGAATTTCAAAAAGCGAACGGAGTTATGATCAAATTTGTGAAGAACTGCTCGTAGACTCTGCACCGTCGACACTGGAGTCATTTCACAAAAATGATCATAACTTGGTTCTTTTTTCGAAATTCAAAAATGCCAATTGCTTTTTGAAAAATAGAGGAAGTATGCTAACTGAACATGCATAAATCTTTTTTCAATAAGGAGGTCTTCATAGGGGGCAGGGGGGGGTTCGATTTCTGGTCGATTTTTGGCAAAAATCGACCACAAATCGAACCCCACCCGCCCCCTACTCCTATGTTCATTGATATCCTCTAACTGGCTGAGTCGGACTGCAACTGCTGCTTACCAGGATACTATCTCAACGGTAGGTCGAAACGGCCCAAATATTGTGTATGGGAAGTACCGCCTCTCTCTGGGAAACTACAAAATGCAGATATCTCGACCCCAATACAACTCTGCGCAGAGTTGGGGAAGACGGATTTTGGGCCGTTGACTGCGTTACCCCCTGTTTGCACGCGGAGGGCGGGATCAAGTTGGCTGGAAACAGCGATTATGGGGATTACGCTGCCCCTCTACCCACAGTGCCACCACCGCTCGAGATATTTGCTTTTTGTTGTTTCCAAGAAATAGGCCGTTCTGCCCATGTACAACACTTGAGCCGTTTCGACCTGGCGTTGAGATGGTCTTCTGCGGCCGGATTCATCAAAGTTATTGCAGTAACTTTGATGAATCCGGCCCCTGGTTACATCAATCGATAGGGCTACGCTGCTTACTAGGGAAGGGTTTCGACCTCCTATGAAACTTCAAGCTGAGACTAGGAAGAGCTTCATTAGAAAGAGCTCGGAATACGGATTACGATTATAGGTGTCAAAATTGCAAAATGAAACTCCTGAGCGAGTTATGGCCTGTCGGGTGGCCTCAAGCTGGCCGTGCGACAAAGCTGGCGCGAGAGTGGTGAGTCATAAGGGCTCCGTGAGAAGGGCCATCCAGCTGCGGCGGTGGCGATGCTACTTCTGTGCAAGGTATGGACCAGGGGTGCACATTTAACGGTTAACGATTCAACGAATTTAACGAATTAACGGCATTTTTCGTTAAAATCTGGCTTAACGACTTAACGGAAATTTTTAGGAATTTAACTGAATTTTTAACGGACTTTTTTCTCAGTGAGTTTATCACATTTACCCTCAGTATTCTCTAATGTTGCAGATCTCTTCCTTCCGATTAGGACTGTTCCTGGAAAACTATTGAAATCAGCAAGAATATTTTGATGTTTTTATCAATTCAATTCGTTTTGAATTTTTAGAAATAATGCATTTTGGGGGGCACGTGTAGCGCAGTCGGAGGAGGTGCTGGCTGTCGCGTGCACCCTATACCAGGTTGCTGGTCCTTCTTTGGGATTTCCCGCCCGGGCCAACCAAGCCTTCGATTCCTCTGGGGTCGGTGAATTGGTACCGAACTTGCCTGGGAAAGACAGAGCGCTGATTTCTTCATCGGCTGGCCACCGCAAACCATTGTCTCCAGGGTATCCCGTAGAAGTAGAATGAGCAGCGTATCCCAGAAGGGATTGAGTATCGCCATCTTTTATCCTTATCCTTTAATTTACTTTGGAGCTAGAAATTTCTTCGCCGAGTCCTCAAGCAGGTCAGCGAATTCACAAAGATACTGGTCTAACCTCGTAAGATATGCCTATTCTCACCTGGCGCTGCTCATCTCAAAATACTTTTGCCCACCTGGAGCAGTCGACTGTTCTTGGCCGCTGGACGTATTCGACGTATTTTAAGCTATTTTACAAAAACGCTAATAACAAAACTTGGAAAGCTACCTTTCCTGAACGTTAACACGAACACGGCGTGTCACACCTTCTCGGCAGTGTGGAACCGTGTGACACGATGTCGAATCACTGTCCCGACGTTGCAAAAATATGATTGGGCCCACGCACCATGCAATCGAAAATTGTGCGTTCGTCAACGTGTTAACATTCCACTGAAGCGGTTTTTACTGTATTTCTATTAATTCTTTCTGTACTTAATGGGCTGGTGCCTGCACGGAGATTGCACATGTTCGTAGAACAGTCTAACAAAAGAACTAGGAAAGGGTGGAACTCCGGGTACCTGCCTGATCGCACATTTCAGGATGCCTTACCGATGATCATCTTGCCTTGAATGGTAATTCCATAGTTGTTCTTATTCTATGCCCTGTAGATAATTTGTTGCTGAAGGCTTGTTTATTTTTCTGTGTTTGTTGATGATGATTTGTTTATTTTACATTGCAGTGCTACCCTCCATTCCTTGAACGTTGACCTCTTGAAGTTGAAACGTATAAGTTTTCCTTTTTCTTAATTGAAATAGTGGTTCACAGCTAAATGTATTTTCTAACGAAATTTAACGATTTACCGGAAATTTAACGAAAATTTTCCGTTAAAAAATTTCGTTAAGAAAATATAACGCCCAGAATTTTGTGTGCAAGCCTGGTATGGACATATAGCGCGCGAATGCCCATCTTCAAGGGTTACCCAAATCGAAGACCAGGAAACTCAGCCCACTAAGGCAGAAGAGAGGCTGTTGGAAATCATTAGACTAGATGTCTAGGTATAGCGGTTAGAAGTAGATGTCAAGAGGAAGACGACCTAATAGGAGATAGGTGGTTAGCTCGCGTCAGAGTACTTGGTGATGAATGCTAGCCTCTTATAGATACGGGCTCAATGATTAACATAGCCCCACTGGAGGTGTTAACGAACGCTCAAGGTAAGGTTATGATTTGGACTCTTTACCAATGACAAGCAGCTCAAAACTGAAGTCAGTGTTCCAATAATAGGATGAACTTGGTAACAGTCCAAATAGAGGTAAAGTTGGATGAAGGAAACTGTAGCAAAGTCGCATTTCACATTAGCTGGTCGAGAGAAGTGGAGTTGATTATTGGAACGAACGCCTTGAAACAATTAGGTGTCGATGTGACCAAACCGACGGCCTCAACAAACGCTGGACGGAAAACAAATGACGACGGGCTACGAAATAGTACAGAGGTGGTAGGAGGGCCTACGTTCCTCCAAAAGAAGCAGCACTGTTGCGGGTATATTGCGTGGGAGGCAATGAGCGTTGCGCAGGCCAAGTCATTTGGCCAAGGAGATGCTATGTAGAAGCGGGAGCCTTCAGAATTCAAGAGCAGCAAGCGGAAGTTCCGGATTTTAATGATAGCAGTGAGCCACTCTTGTTGAAGGAAGGCGACAATATCGGTTACCAGGAAACTGATAAATGGCATGAAAGAATGGCATGAAAGATGAATAACCTAATGTCGGAAGACCATGTGAATCCGAATGGGGAGAAAGAGCCCAAAAGTTGTGGGAATTAAAAGCAGCTAACACAGAAAGCGATATGGTTCCTATAAGGAACTATGAACTTTCTATTAAGGAACTTTTAGAGAAGCACGCTGATGCCTTTTCAATTACGAATAGAGAACTCAGCCAAACAGAATTGGTGCATGTAGCCATTGATACTGGAGACTGTGCGCCTATTAGAATGAAAGCGAGAGCTGCCCATTTGGCGGTAAGATCAAAGCTGAGAGTTTCTAATGGACTTACGAGGAAGGTCAGTGAACTCGGTCCGGAGATTCTGAACGAGACCTATATGGGCTTGTAGGGCATCGAACGAGGATCACAGAACTGTGTTTCGTTTTTGCTAAATGCTTCTGGGTGGTCCAAAAATGGCAAAAATTTGTATCACGGCGGGCTGATAAAGCAAAAGTGACACCTGGAATGGCCCAGGTCGTGCTCAGAACTTAACTTACAAAAGGTTTGGAGCTCAAATTCAAGTTAGATTATAGCAATATGATAAATTCCTACGTTTCCTAGAGGAAGCTGCAGTGTACATTCAAGTGATCCATTTGCAACGTTGGTGGCAGCGACTGGGTGACCGAGTGGATAGCGCGGCGGGCTTACGGGAGGGGGTCGAGGGTTCGATTCCAGGGGTGTCTATGCGATTTGCTTTGTGGAGTGCTCCGTTTTTGGCTATTAAAGAGTACATTTTGGCTTTGGTAGAATATCTTCTTCGCTTCCTAACCCCGCTTTCAACCTATTGTCAGATGTAAAGAAGCTAGTTTTGTCGTGTGGGGTGATGTCGAGCGCATCAAACCACGCTTGTCTCGCTGGGGAAACTCTCGTTAGATGCTACCCCAACATGACCTCTTTCGAATGTTCTCAATTCGTTTTAGAAGTGTTGCTCACTGTCATCTTATTTCTGAACACGATCGACAAGTATTGAGTTGCCCCATCATCAAGATACGTTCATCGTTTTTCGTATTTCTTTAGAGACTGCTTTTTATTCTACGCAGCTTTCACTATTTCAGTTCACTGTTGCCAAGTACAGCATAATTTATTCACCTCATGGTATTTATCTAGCTGTGTATTTTTCCTGACTACTCTTACAGTAGACGGGTCGGGGCATTGCAGCTATGACCACTTGCACTCACTCCCTCAACTCTGGAGATCGAAAAAGATTTTTCTTGCCAAATTCATCTATGGGGTTATCTGGGATGCAGATCACCTATCTGGCAACCATTTTCGTTGAAACGATGAATGGCAGAAGGTTACGATGGGTATGTGTAAGTAAAGGGGTGTACACGGAATAACCGGCACTGCTGCCCTTCACGACTCCAGAGGTCGAGGAGAGGACGAAAGAAAAAATTTCGCCCAAACATCGCCCACGAAGTTATTTGGGGTGCCAACCACGAATATGACCTGTCTTTAAAATTTCGGTATATTACAGCAGGTTACGGTAAATACCACGGATCTCCCTCGATAGAGAGCCTTCGGGCTCTCTTGTTAAGAGGGATCTCGGGCCGCTTGTCGCAGGGCCACGTGGCGCGTCCCCGGATGGTGGATAGGGGAATTAAACGCGAACCAAATGCGACCGTGTACTGCCCAGAGACGCAGGTGGGATGCAGGGGATGGACTCCATGCTCCTGCTGTGTCGGGTCGACGCGTTCCTTGTGCGTGGGAGCGGTGTGTGGATGTGTCCGTGACTGTGCGGATTGTAACTGTGTCGGCTTGGCCAAAAGCTTGCACTCGGTAGACTGGGAGTACATCGTAAGGCGATTCGAGGCCGCATTAAGCCTCGCCCCGTCTCTTCGGGCAGTCTGGCTGGCTGCCCGGAGTTCTTCGCCCGCACGACAGAGCCCGACTAGCTACCCGAGTGTACTCCAGTCAAAAACAGCAGCACTAAAGGGCCTCATTCCCCTGACCCCGAAAGAGCCCCCATTTCCGCAGCGATGGGAAGGGCGAGTACGGAGAGGCTGCTAAAATCTCAGGGCCTAACCAGGCTGCGCAAATTGAGAGGGACTAGGATGACGATCTGTACTTACAACACCCGCACGCTCGCATCGGAAGCATCCGTTGAGGACCTCATGATGCAAGCCAGGAAGATCAAGTACGACGTCATCGGACAAACCGAGACGAAATGACACCACCCCCTACACGACGCCTAGGACTCGGGAGAAGAACTGTTCCTCGGAACATGCGACAGCAGGGGAGAAGGCGGCGTTGGTGTCCTCGTCAACACGCACTTGGCCATGAACATCGATTCGTACGAGTCTCTGACAAGCCGAATCGGACGTCTGCGACTGAAGCGATGTGGTTCCGTGCCAGCTTTGACTGTGTTCGTCGCGTATGCCCCAACATCCGACTACGACGACGAAGAGGTCGAAGCCTTTTACGTGGAGCTGGAGAAGTTCTATAAGGAAGATCACACCTTCTACAAGGTGATCGTCGGTGACTTCAACGCCAAGATCGGATCACGAAGGTCGCCGGAAGAACTTCACATCGGAACCCACGGTTTGGAGTGGAACGAGCAAGGTGAAAGGCTGTCTGAGTTTATCATGTCGACCAAGACCATCCATGGAAACTCGCAGTTCCAGAAGCCTCCCTCCCTACGATGGACCTGGGAATCTCCCGGGATGGCACGTAAAAACACCCCCACGTGCAATCGATTAGGTCAGCCTCTCGCGATGGGGCGCGCTCGCGCACCGTGCAGTGGAGCCGATCACGCGGCATAGTCCACTGGCTTAGCAGCTTCGAGGGGAACAGGAGTTTACATTATGGAAGACAGTGCCGACTTAACGTAATTCGAAATTACATTCACGACCGCCGTATTTCACAGCAAACGCTAAGGAAAAGCACTTTGCAAGAGCTGTTACGAAACTGAGGCACGGTAGATGCTAAACAAATGCACTTTGGAACTGCTCTTACAATTCGTGGTTGTAAATGCAGTTGCTTACTGAGTGTATGCGTCACACACTCAGTTTTGCTCATACAGACCTCTTGAAATCCACGTTTTTTGAAGAATCGCATCAATTTCGACGTTATTATATGGGTTTGGTCCAAAATGCCTGATTTAAACAGTTACCCCTGCTCAGAATTAATCTTAATGAGAGCTGAAAGAATCTACATGCCCTTGGTGATAATGTCAAATGTTGGAGTTCCACGGTTGTCAAATGGAAGGCTTCCAGGGATGAAACATGGTAGTTTGAGTTGGTTTCATAATTTTGTCCTTAGGTTTAGGGTCTCCGCTCTGCATTGCTGGTCTTACATATGTTTTATATGCGTGCACTAAACGTTGTTTATCGTCTATTCCAAGACATCGAAGGATAAGGTACGTGAACTGCAACGCTTAACGAGCAGAGCACTCCGACCCTCTCAATCTCATGTGTACATTTTTCTTGGAAGCAAAAGGTAACTTCCAGATTTGACCACTCATAAAACTTTTCCAATGCACGATGTGTTCCCTCCGCATCCAATTTTCCTATAGATCTTGATATCATTTGCAAACTGCTTATAAGAACGCCTCAAGAATTAACGTCAGCTCAGCTACGTATATAGCGAAGAGAACTTAAGAAAGGACCCCTCCCTGGGGAACTCTGCTCTTCACTAGCTTACAGACTAAAAAAGTAGCGACTATCTTGACTTGAACACTACGTTCTGAAAGTTAATTCTGTATCCATTTACACACTAAGGGGTGGATCTTCAGATGTTGAGGGTTTTGCATAAGTCTAGAATGGTCGATCTTATCGAGGGATTTAGAAAGATCAAATTAAATTACATAACTTGTATCAATGTACATGGACATGTACACTATCAAAGTAAATTACATCACATACTACATGATGTAGCGTCAAAGATCTTGGTTTCCACTATGACGCTAAACTGGATTTCTCCGAGCACGTGTCTAATTGTTGCAGGCGCGCCCAACATAGAACCTATCAGATTTTCAAAGGTCTGACTACCAAGAATAAGGCTGTTTTGATACGGGCTTATAAGTCGTATGTGCGTCCGTTAGTGGAGTCTTCCACTACGGTCTTTTCCCCCAGTAGGAAAAACCTGATTAATGCGCTGGAGAAGGTACAGAATAACTTTACTCGCAAAGTGCTTATACGTACTGGCGGCTTTTTATACTCCAGGGTACCTAAAGCCACGACAAGGAATAAATACCTAGGTCTCCATTCCTTAACATCTCGTAGGAAAATCTTTGATATTTGCATGGTCTACAAGTTACTCCATCAACCGCGTTATAGGGAGTCCAGGTTTTTTACAATGCGAGTTTCTCATACTAAGGGAGAGCATGAAAAGATTTTCCTTCCCTGCCCTAGGAGCAGGTTTAAGGTAGGCCTTTTTCCTCATAGGGCTGCAAGCGCGTATCTTAGGACAGCGAAATGCATGCAATCCTCCTTTTCTCTGGAGCAGCTTAAGCGGTCCGCTCAAAAGTCGTTGCTGAGTTACGAGGCTTAGTACTGAGGTATCTCCTTTCTTTCTTTCTTTTCTTCGACTATGGTTTGCTCGGGAAGTGGGCTGTGTTGTGCTATTTTTGATTGCAGACCTGATGCCACGTCACTCGATTTGTTGTTGTTTTACGGTTTTTTACAGAGTATGTCTCTCTATGTTGTGCTTCGGTTGTAACTGTCCTATTGCTGTGTTTGTTTATCTAACGGCCGCGCTTATCTCGTACGTATTGAATAAATAAATAAATAAATAAATAAATAAATGATACTACGCGTTATCCGTTGCTCGCACGTTGCGCGGGTTATACGGTCTTCAGTAGTACTGCTCATAAACTCATAGTACTTGGTGCAGTATTTATGAGTAGTGTGCTCATAAATACTGCACCAAGTGTTGTAATCGTTTCGAGTTCCATCGAAGCTGCTAAGCCAGTGGACTATGCCGCGTCGTCGGCTCCACTGCACTGCTCGGTGCGCGCGCTCCATCGCGAAGGCCTGACCCAATCGATTGCACGTGGGGGTGTTTTTACGTGCCATCATCTCCCGGTGGCCAGTTCCACAACGAGATCGACCACATCATCTTCAACCGCAAGTATTGCCTGACCGACGTCTCCGTTGTCCCCAAGTTCTACACGGGATCGGACCACCGCCTCCTTCGCGCAAGGTTCCGCTATTCGCGTCAAGGAGAGAAGGCCGCGAAGTTCAAGAAGAGGAGTCCCAGAACGACCATCAACTGGGACCTCTACACCTCTCTTGCCGGCCTTTGGGAAGATGCCGTCATGGACAACGTCGACGAGGAATACGACCGCTTCGTGCACCATCTCCACGATGGTGCTAAGGAAGCTGAGAGATTGAAGACCACCAAGAGACGTCTGTCTCCGGAACTCTCGAGCTGATACGCCAGCGTGGAGCAGCACGAGTGTCAGGCAACTACCAATTGACGTCCGAGCTTGCGAAGCTATGCAGAGAGGCGATAAAGGAGGATCTTAAGGAGAGAAGGGCGGAAGTGTTGGCTGAAGCTGCAGAGGCAAGTTTGAGCATCCGCAATGCCCGCCAAGACTTCGCCAACTTCTAGACCAAGATGACCGCTCTCCGACGTCCCGACGGAACCGTCACCTCTTCCGGAAGGACCATGGAGAAAATCATCCATGATTTCTACTCCGATCTCTTCGATAGCCACGTCCACCTGCCCCCATGCCATCTTCCGCAGGATGAATACGTCGTCCCCTCTGTTCTCCCTTCCGAGATCCGACACGCCATCTCGTCGGTGAAGAAACGTACAGCACCCGGTCCCGACAGGATCAGATCCGAACACCTGAAGAACCTCCCGCCAGCCTCATCAACACCCTGGCGCGGCTCTTCACACGCTACCTGTCGAGTGCAAGGTTCCATCTCAGTGGAAGACCAGCAAGACCGTTTTGCTGTACAAGAAGGGAGACGTGCACGACATTGGCAACTATCGCCCGATCTGCCTGTTGTCCGTAGTCTACAAGCTGTTCACTCGAGTCATCCTGAATAGGATTAGTAGAACGCTGGACGAAGGACAGCCATGCGAACAAGCGGGATTTCGGAGAGGATTCAGCACGATCGACCACATACACACCATTAAGAAGCTCATCGAAGCATCGCGAGAGTACAAGCTGTCGCTGTGCCCAACGTTCATCGACCTGAAGAAGGCATTCGACTCCGTCGAGACTGAAGCGGTCATGGAAGCCCTGCTCACCCAGGGCGTTCCTACTCAGTACATCAGAGTCCTTCGAGAGCTGTACAGTGGATTCACGACCAAGATCTCACCATTCTACAACGACGTCGTCATAGACGTGAAGAGAGGGGTTCGGCAAGGAGATACCATATCCCCGAAGCTCTTCAGCGCCACTCTCGAAAACGTCATGCGCGAACTAGAATGGGAAGACATGGGAGTGAAGGTCGACGGCCGGCAACTACATCATCTTCGCTTCGCTGACGACATCGTGCTCATAACACCGAGCATCAGCCACGCGGAGCGAATGCTGGCCGACTTCGATCGTGTATGTGGAAACGTTGGACTGCAGCTGAATCTTACGAAGATGATGTTCATGAGGAACGGATGGGTTTCTGATGCCCCATTCTCGCTCAACGGAACGAACATCTCCGAATGCTCCAGCTATGTTTATCTGGGTCGCGAAGTCAACATGGCCAACTACCTAGCACCAGAGCTGAGCAGGAGGAAAAGAGCGGCTTGGGGAGCTTTCAAGAGCGTCGAAGAAGTCGCGAAGAAGACGAAGAACGTCCGACTCCGTGCCCACCTATTCGACTCCACTGTTCTTCCTGCCCTAACATACGCCTCAGAGACCTGGGCTATACGAAAGCAGGATGAACACGCGATCAGCGTCGCTCAGCGTGGAATCGAGAGGACGATGCTCGGAGTGACGCGACTCACGCAAGTGAGAGAACGCCTCCGGAGTTCCGAGCTTCGCCGACGTTCGAAGATCAGAGACGCTGTCGCGTGTTCCAAGTTGTCGAAAATTAGGTGGGCCGGCCACGTAATGCGTTTCACAGACACCCGCTGGACGAGAGCCATCACCGACTGGATTCCGCGGGATGTCAAAAGAACACCAGGACGCCCACCAACGCGTTGGTCGGACTTCTTCGTGAAAGCCCTGAACGACCGATATGACGCTCTTCGTGTCCCTCGAGCGAAGAGGATCCATTGGACCACTCTGGCACGCGACAGGGACGAATGGAGACGCTGCTGGCACCCGCTCGAGCAATTCGATCAAAGGGACGACAGGTGATACAGGTGATACGGCAAATATGGGTGTGTAAGGCTAACTATGTTAGCAGGATCGGTTTCTTCTCCAATGTGGTCAAACTTATTTTCCAACCTTCGACTTCAACCTTCGATGGAAAGTAGTGCAAGCAAAGTGATAATTTAGAAAAAGAGTGACAGATTCGTGGTCAGCAGCTTAATTAATTCCCATAGGCGAAGTTTGGGCAAAATTGGTAGTCATGACTTCGTCACCCTTATTCACCACTAGCCAAGAACACGGTAACCTACCGTACCCAAGATGTACTATTTGTTAACAAAAAGGGAGCACTCCACAGAGCAAACTGCATAGACACCCCTGGAATCAAACTCTCAACCCCCTCTCGCAAGTCCGCCTCGCTATCCACTCGGCCATCGCGTCGCTGCCACCATTGATGCGAATGAATCACTTGAATGTGCACTGCAGCTTCGTCTAGGAAACGTAGGAATTTATTATATATTGCCATAATCTAACCTGAATTTGAGCTCCAAACCTTTTGTAAGTTAAGTTCTGAGCACGACAGGGGCATTCCAGGTGTCACTTTTGCCTTATCAGCCCTCCCTGAAGTTATATCTTTTTTTGCCATTTTTGGACCACCCAGAGGCATTTAGCAAAAACGAAACAAAGCTCTGTGATCCTCGTCCGATGCCCTACAAGACCATATAGGTCTCGTTCAGAATCTCCGGACCGAGTTCACTGACCTCCCTCGTTAGTTGGTAGGAAAGAATTAGAAAGAAGCTAATCATATTGGGCATTCCCAATCGTGCTGGTGGAAAAGGATAGGTCCATATGATTATGCGTAGATAATAAAGTTGAATAAACGCATTAAATTGGACGCATACCATTGCCCAACATTACAGTGGTGCAGAGCTTACAAGGAATACTTTTCGACAAGGAATACTTTTCTACTCGCGATTTATGCAGTGGATATTAGCAGATCCCACTAGCAGAAAATGCCAAAGAAAAATCTGCTTTTGCGACACTTGAGGGCCTGCTCCAGTTTCTTGCTACACCTTTTGGGTTAAGTACGAGCCCCGGTTTACCAAAGGTTAATGAACATGGTTTTAGGTAAGCTGTTAGGAGGAGTCTTTTGTTATATAGACGATATAATGGTGTGTACCGGGGATGAGCGGATTAACCGTTGTCCGCTATCCGGGTGCTTTGGCCTATCCGTTCTGTTGTTCGATATCCGGTAGTTCTTGCACCGGTTATCGAGATACGCAGCATCATTGACAGCGGGGGCGGTCTAACCTATAGGTTAGACCGCCCCCGACTCAGTGGTTATACGCCTCCGTAAAAAGGCACGTATAAGTACAGCTACATCATAGATGGGCCTACCTCACTTCACTGACTTCACTGCAGGGGTAGAACACACTATTCCTGCAAAAAAATCCGGTTACAAAAACCAAATAGGGCCTCACTACATGGTGTCCCCCCCCGACCCTATTTGCGCCGAAAAATCAAACCGAAAACCATCAAGGTTGGTTCAGAACGGGTTCGGCAAAAGCGTCAGTCAAATCTATCAACCTAAAGAGGGCAAAGCTAAGTACCCCTATACAGTATAGTGGTACTTATGCTTTGCCTACATTAGATACGACATATCGTCTTCCCAATTGTGAAACTGGAAATCACCGACATTTATTTACAAAGTTTCCGCCTTGAGCCCTTCTTCAGATCTAAAATCAGATTTTAGATCTGAAGAAAGGCTTAAGGCGCGGCAAGTCCAGGTCTGCAAAGCATCAGTTTCACTGCTGAAAAATTGAGAGAAAAACGATGGTAATGAATTCTGGCTGATCTCTAACGCTTTGATCACATTCGCTGAGCGTTTTGGAAGAAAGTGCGAGAGGAAAGAATCGAAATTTTGCAGTTTCCACCAACTTTGGAGGCGATGAGACCTTCGAAGCACTCACGAACAGCAACTCCGCGGAGAAAGAAAAATAAAAGAATATTCGGCTGCCGAATCGAAATAGCGCGGGCCGCCGCGTTTGTCGAGTCTAGCCGCGTCCTGACGCGATCGCCGCACGCCGACGAGGCAGCGCGCCGGTGGTGGAGACGCAGCGCAGAGCTGACGAGACCTCGTGGACGGGGCAGAGACGCAGCGCGGCAGAGAGCGAGAGGGTGAGCCGCCCGGTGGAGGGTGCCAGACAGCGGCCGTGGATCGATCGCCGGCGCTGGTGCTGTGACGTAATGTATGGCGCTAGTCAACTCGCGATCTGATGACGTCACAGGGACGGAGCCTCCTGCGCATGTCGGGGGCTTCACATGCTGAAGCCGCGAAGCGCGTCATCAGGCCCGGCTCGACACGATGGGGACAAGCTCAGCTCGATCGCAGGATTCTAGTCTTCCCCCAACATCCTGGAGTCGTCCGGCGCTTCTTAGCAAGCGATTTTTCGCCGAAAAAGGGGGCGGATCGTCCATCGCTTGTCGCCCCAAACTCTCTGAGTAAGTGAGATACGCTGCATCGTCCACAGCGGGGGTGGTCGAATGATCTAACTTAAGTGAGACACGCCGCATCGTTCACAGCGAAGGGGGGGCCTCGAGTAATCTAACCTAAGTGAGATACGGCGCATCATCGACAGCAGGGCGGTCAAGTGTGGCATACGCCTCATCATCTACAGCGCGGGCAAAATTTGCTATTGAACGTGGGATGTTGCTGCAGCAGGGGAAGCGCAGCCCTTTACTGCTTAACACGACAGCACCTACGCGCGTTTCTGAGCGTCCAGATTCAGAAGCCGTGCTGCCGACTTCGTGACATTAGCATGAGAAGACCACTAAAGGGGTAAGAGTAGAAGGGGGACTTCGAGGGTGGAGAACCGACAGCGACCAGGATGGAGCGACCTGGAGGAGGCATCGGGATGGGGGGGGATCGATAGGGGGAACAATGAAGCAGGCCAGGAATTGGCACTAAGAAGGGTTTAGGCAATAAGGAAGGATCAGTAGGGAGTCACATATAAGAGGAAGGGGCAGTAAGGAGGATCAGCAAGGGATCCATTGCCAGTAAGGGAGACCGGAAGAGGTGACACCGATTTTGCGCAATGCGCTCGCTCACCATCGTCGTGTCATGCGCGTGGGAGAGCTATTTAATCGGGGTAGAGTAGTAGGGAGGATTCCGAGGGGAGAAGATCTACCTGGAAGGGACCTGGAGTCGGGACCTGGACGATGAACCAACAAGAGGGAGCCGTAAGGGAATTCATACCGGGAACAGGAATCTGCCATATGCATAGCCTCTTCATGATCGATACAGCGGCGACTGCGCGCGCTTCCGAGCCTCTGGATTCGGAAAACAGGCCCCTTACGTCGCGCAACAAGCGTCCTGATTCTGAATAGGTGTCACCGATCTCTGTCGTGATGGGAGGACCACTAAGGCGGTGGTGGAGTAGGGCAGTAAGTGGGAAATTTAGGGTGGACCAGGAGAGCGACCAGGAAGGAAAGAAACACCTGGAAGAGGGACCAGGACGGGGAAACCAGCAAGAAGAGACCAGTAAGGGGGTCAATAGTGGAAACAAAAAGTGGGCCAAGAGTTGGGACCAGGAAGGTGGGGGCTAAGGAGGGGAGGGAAGACCAGTAAAGGCGGACCAGTAATTGGATCCAGCAAAAAGAAACGAGTGAGGGAACCTGGCTTCGGAGGACATGTCAACGATATCTGGAAACGCTAACTGTTAAGCATGAGAACGGTTGCGGAGGAGCCAGGGCAGAAGTACTGCGCAGCAAAAACCAGTGATGTTAATGGCCGGTCCGGAGAGAATGTCTATGATGAAGGTACCGAAGTGGTGAACGGCTTGATGCCGATAAAGTACGCACCAGGTCCTAGATGTTACCGAATTTTATGTTTTACAATAACTACTTTCCATAGGTCAGTGATGCTCCAAAGTTGCGCAAAGCGCGCAAATGAGAGACATGATGTAAAGTGTGTCGGTGCACTTGTAACCTGATTAAAAAACTTCGTCAACCACTCGGCTGGGTACCAAAACTGCCACAGATTAGCTGCGTAGTCGGGCCCGGTTGCTTTGCCCGGCTTTACCTTCTTCAAAGCCGTTTCGGTCTCCTCCGCGGTGATCTTCTGGATAGGACCGCGGGTTGGAGCCGTTGAAGGGATGGCTGGATGAGGAAATTCAACTGTAGAGATTTCCTCATTCAGCCAACGCCAAAGTAATCGCGCCAACGCTTCAATGCCTTCTTGTGGTCCATAAGAAGATGGCCGTTCTCATCATTGATGCTGAGAAATTTCTCAATATCCTCCCTCTGGCGGTGGCGATTCATAGCCAGTGGTAGAAGTAGCGTTCACCATCGAGCGACTCGAGTTTCTCGTTGACATCACCACAATGAGTGGTTTTACAATAGCCACGGCCTTCTTTGCACCTTTCTTCGCTTCTTGGTACATCCGCCAATTATCGGCTGTCTTTTTGCCGAGAAACACGTGATATAGCGACTTCTTCTCTCGAACTTTTGCTTTTATATCGTCTGGCCACAGCCATGCCTGCTTGTCGGCCTTGTGTCATCCAGGATTCTTAATGCCGAGTTGCGACTGTGCAGCTTGACGTATTGCGTCGGTCGCCTTCTTCCAAGTTCCATCGACCGTCGCGACTGTCGGTAGACGCACGCGAGAAATCACAGCTGCTTCCTTCTCCCTCATTCGCCACAACTTTATTCTCCTATCTTTAAACTGTAGATCAGCAGTCGATGCTGTGCGACGACCGTCTCATACGGCACGACCTTCCCGCCTCTAACAAGTTTTCGGTCACGATCCTTCACATGGACAAACTCTGTCTGAGTCCTGGTGTTCCCACTATACAGAGTGTCTCAAAAAGTGTATGCACTGTTTGAAAGATGGTCACTTTGCTCACGAAGGTACTGATAAGTTAAGAGCTCATATAAAAGCCTAAGAAAAAATTTTTATACATAGGAGCGGCATGGAATGCGCCATGCACTCGTCTGGGATTTCGCATTTTACACTCGATTGGTTGTGTTTCGCTTGAACGCTTGTAATTTCTTCACAGAGGCGTTTGGGCGTTTCGATTGATTTGCGAGTCTTTTATTGTTTAAAACTTAAAAACACAGTAATGCTTACGAAAAATGGAGGGTATCCTAAAAAACGCAGGCACTGTTTGAAAGGCTTTAACATTGCTGCTAGTGAAGCTTTTGAAGACACTGGAGACTCATAAGAAAACATAGGGCAACGAGATATCTGTGGCGTGCAAATATTTAAGATTGCGTTCTGCATCCGCCCGCCCTTGCATTTCCGACTCGACTGATTGTGTAAGCGCTGAATACTTCTTGTTACAATCTTGCTATTACTTGGCCTGACTAACCTGTACTGTGATTCTTTTAATGACTGGAACTTGACAATCATGTGAAAAACACATGACATGGGAGTTTATCGATTGCACAATTTAAATGTGAGCAGGAGCCCCATATTACAAGACGTATTCTCTGGAGAGATTAGGCAACATTCAAGCCGAATGAAAAGGTTAATCAAAAGGTTGCAGCTAGCTACTGGGCGACGAAAAATTTAAAAGAAGCACAGCAAAGGTAAGACTGGCCAAGACTGTAACAAGCGTTCAGCCCCGGCACAATCAATCGAGTCTGAAATGCAAACTTTCAGACAAGGACATAGGGCAGTCTTGACTATTTATATGTCTCAGAAATTCTGTCACCCCGTGCTTTCATATGAGTCTCAAACATCTTTAAAAGATTCACCAGCAGCAATGTTAGAACCTTTCAAATGGTACCTGCATTTTTCAGGATGTCCTGCATTTTTCGCAAGCCACAGTATGCTTTAAGCTTTAAACCTTAAAAGAAGCACAAATCAATCGAGACGGCCACTTTGTAAAGAAATTAACATGTATTCAGGTGAAACACAATCAATCGGAAGTAAAATGCAAAATTTCAGACGAGTGCATGGCGCATTCCATGCCGCTTATACTTCAGAAAATTTCTATGTATTTTCCTAAGCTTTCATATGAGCCCTTAACTTCTTCGGTAACTCCGCCTGTGGAAGTCTGATCTTTCGCTGCCCGTCCCAAGCCTGGGTAAAGGAGGAGGGTTGATCCCCTGCCGAGGGACCGTAAAAATCAGGTAAGAAACCATGGAGAATCGTGAAAGGACATCAACTCAAGCTACCGCATCCGGGGCAGCCGATACGCCGGCGTTGATGAGTCGAAACCGGGGTGCCGGTGTAAAGCCCAATACTGGTTATACGACTAAGATGTTTACTCCCAAAAGAGAAGTCACTGTTGCATCGTGGAACGTCCAAACGGCATATCAAGTAGGACAGAAGGAAATTATCGCACGTTAGCTCGTCAGGTACAAAGTAAGTAGAGCTGCGCTATCCGAGTTACGGCTCATTGGATCAGGACAAATGAAGATACGTGTCCCCACGGAATTGCTCAAGTTACGCTATTCCAGGCGGCGACAAGTATACGGAAAGAATCGGATTTGCGTTAGATGAAAAGGCAACTGACTGCGTACTGGCGTTTCCTCCAATCTCCAACCGATTGGCAGTACTGACGCTCGCTGGCACAGTTCGAACACATATCTTCTCAGTATATACCCCAACGGAGATCAGCCCAGATGATGCAAAAGACGACTTCTACAGCAACTTGCAGGCGGCTATCGATTTGGTCCCCAAAACAGATTTGATATTACTTGCTGGAGACTTCAACGCCCATGTTGGCAGAAATCGTGATGGTTGGGAAGAGGTACTTGGACGATATGGGATAGAAGTGAACGACAATGGTGTCCGGCTCCTGACATTTGCTGCCGCAAATGGATTGATGATCGGGAACAGCATCTTCCAGCATAAACAGCAGCATCAGCTAACGTGGCGTGCACCAAATGGTAATGAGTCTGCACTTCTGGACTATGTCCTCGTCAACAGGCGCTTCAGAACATCTATCAGAGATGTACGAGTAAAACGTGGTGCAGATTGCGGATCTGATCACCATCTCGTGTGTGCCAGAATGCGGCTCCGACCGCAGAAGGGAAAAGGAAGCACTACACGTACCATACGACGGAACTGGTCGATCCTCGCGGAGCCAACATCCCGACTACAATTCCAAATAAAGCTGGCAAATCGCTTCGCGTCACTGGCGGAAAAGTGCGACGTAGATGAAGAAAAAGGCAGTTCACGAGTGCCATATGTAAAAGCGCAGAAGAAGTTTGCCCAATTGTTAGGCACCGCACACAGCCCTGGATCGCAGAAACGTGCCTGGATCTCATTGACCAACGAATACATGCAAAACTTGTGAATCGTGAACGATACTCCCAGCTCAATCGTGAGACTCGACGCCAGCTTAAACTCGAGCGTGAAGCTTATTGGAACTCTGTAGCTGAGCAGGCAGAGGATGCAGCCCGCAGAAAGGAATTCCGAACTCTCTATGCTACGCTGAGACGCCTTACAGGCCAGAAAAAGCCGACAAACGACAACATAAGAAAGGCTGATGGAAGCTTCACAAAATCACCTGAAGAGCGCCTCCAACGATGGAAAGAATTCTTTGAGAGAATGTACAATCACGCTTCATCAGGAGACCCTCAAGTTGCACCACCGTTGGTCGTTATACCAGAAGCAATCGCATCGGATACTGCACCTACCAGGGAAGAGGTTGCTGAAGCTATAAGGCTGTTACGAAATAACAAGGCTGCCGGAATCGATGGCGTGATGACTGAAATATTGAAGGCTGGTGGAGATGTGCTGATTAACCGTCTACATGCCTTGCTGAAGTTAGTCTGGAGAACTGAGAAAATTCCCATGGCATGGAAACAGGCCATTGTCATACCAGTTCTAAAAAAAGGTGACGGATGTGACTGCAAAAACTATCGTGGAATAAGTCTGCTTTCTATCACAGGAAAGGTGTTCACAAGAGTACTCCAAGCGAGGCTGCAGAAACAACGGGAATGTATCGCCAGAGAGGAACAAGCCGGCTTTAGTCCGAGAAGAGCCTGCTGTGATCAGATTTTCGTTCTTCGGCAGATAATGGAGGAGCGCATACGATGTGGTAAACGAATGATCATCGTATTTATAGAATTCCGCCTTCGATAGTGTCTACTGGCCAGCTGTTTGGAAGGTATTGGAACAAGAACATATTGCACAGAAAATCATACGACTGCTGCAGGAGACCTACGCCAACTGCTCTCGCTTTGTGCGTATTCAAGAAGGAGCATCAAATGTGTTTACAATACGATCTGGCGTGAGGCAAGGATGTGTACCGTCACCGTTGCTGTTCAAC
This sequence comes from Heligmosomoides polygyrus bakeri, assembly GCA_947359475.1. Taxonomy (NCBI): domain Eukaryota; kingdom Metazoa; phylum Nematoda; class Chromadorea; order Rhabditida; family Heligmosomidae; genus Heligmosomoides; species Heligmosomoides polygyrus. The sequence continues at coordinate 45,036,120 of OX375867.1, read as the reverse complement.
AGTGTGGTCGATGCAATTATGCGGGAAGTGTTTAGCGGACGACAAGGAGTTCAAATTGGAGGAGAACAATTCGTTACAGACCTCATGTTCGCTGACGATAGTGCAATCTTCGCAGACAGTGATGCTGAGGCAAATAAAATTCTTCAAGAGATTGCCGCTATAGCTCTTTCTTACGGGCTGACCATAAACGCTGAAAAGACAAAAGCGCTCACAACCGATGGCTCACCCTGCACACTCTGCCTCAACAACTCCCAGATCGAACAAGTAGAAGAGTTCAAATACCTGGGTTCTTCAGTACAGCAGAACAAAATCTCATGCTCCACGGAAATTCACAGCAGGATTGGTAAGGCTGCGATGGCCTTCGGCTCACTCACATGGTGCTTATGGAGGAGATAGTGTTCCGATCCATTGTGATGTCAATATTGCTTTATGGAGCTGAAACATGGGTGCTTCTGAAAGCTGACTTGCAGAAACTAGAAGTCTTCCAAATGAGGTGCCTCAGACGAATATTAATCGTCTCACTTCGCGATCGGATTACGAATGAAAATATACGAAAGCCCTGCTGCAATCAGCCCACCATTGAATCCGAAATCCGGAAACGCCGACTGAGGTGGTTTGGACATGTTCACCGAATGGCAGCTCAGGGTATACCCAACAAATTATTGTGGAGGACCAGACCGAACGGGTGGAAAGTCCAGTGAGTTGCTCCGAAGAAGACGTGGATAAAGCAAGTGCAAGATGACTTGAGTAAACGAGGCTTTTGTTTACAGCGTGCGAAAGAAGTGGCTCTGGATCGTTTGGCATGGCACAACATTGTCCGTGATTTCCGCCACTCCATGGCACCCACAGCGACGCTGGCTTCGAGGCCGCCCTCAAACCTGACACCCGCTAATGGGGAGTAAGTAAGTAAGTAGGTAAGTATCTTCTTCCGCACCTTTACTGTGAACAAAGTGATCACCTTTTAAACAGTGTATACATTTTTTGAAACCGACTCCGCATAACCTCACTATAGTGAACACCATCTTTCATAAACGGTTGCACTCACCATTTACGCTACGCGACCCATAGCCGAATCCACCATGACTGCTGCAACCATCCTTCGTTGCGCCGACGTACCCATTAAGCTCACCAGCGACTACGATGACATCTTTGTGTCTTCTCATCATACAGGCTCCAAAACTCCTTGGCATGATCGAAGCAGCCAGTTGCGGAGCATACGCAGCGAAGAAGTGATAGAGTCGCTCCTTTGCTGTGACAACGATTTTCATCAACCGATCGTGAAAGCATCGACGCTTACAATCGAGTCACGGAATCGTTCGGAGACGATTATTCCGACACCACTGGTGGTCCTGCGACTTCCACATAGAACGGCTTTGAAGCTACGTCCTATGTCCCTTGACTTGCTTCAGGACCACGTCCTCTCCAGCACCGCTCGTAAATCAATTTATTTATTTATCAATTACACGAACGTGTCATGAACAAATTATAATAGATCGACAGGACAACACGCGAACAAACGAGGGCGGAAGAAGTCCGTGAAAATCAGGAGGCCCAAAGAAATAGCCCGGGGAAGGAGGAGAGCCCAGAGAACGTCCGCGATCGAATGGGGCGCGGAATCCTTCAGTGGAGACGACATGGCCCGCGTTGATGTGGTCCTCCGTCCTTGCTGGTTCCGCTGCTCGGTGAAAAACTGCCATGGGCCCGTTAGCCATTGTCCGTCGTCGCTCCTGGATCCTTTGACTCGCTAGCTCCTTGTGAAGAACCTTACCGAGGGCCCAGTGGTGATCCTCGTCTTTGGGAATCAGGTCCTCGAACGCTGTTTTCTTCATTCTCTGACGGTCGAAACACCTCTTGTGCCGACACTTGCATCGCTGCTCGTCTGGACAGAAATCCATATACCGGAAACACGCGCCATCTTACCTGATGATGTCGTCGCGCTCGCCTCCGTCGGTAATCCTTGAGTAGTACAGTGCATGCCCATTTCGCCGCAAAACGCGCAAACAAGGTCCGGCAGCATGCCTGGCGACCTCCATTCGCTCTTCCTGAACCAAAAGCTGTTGAGCTGCATCCACATTTGATCCTGAATTCGACTGCATGGATCCTTTCCATCAACTTAGTTTCTTGTCCGTAGATCTGCCCATCTCCTCGTCCTGCGCGCACTTCCGGTCTTGGACCCACCTCTTCGACGTTCTCCTGCTGCACGCGCACCTCCGGTCCCGGATCGGCCTCCTCGACGTCGTCTTGCTGCACGCGGTCATCTGGTCCTGGACCACCGTTCTCGACGTCCTCCGCCTCAGCAAGATCTGGTTCGGACCCATTGACCGAGGTCTAGGTCTTCTGGGCCGTGTTCGTTGTCGGATACCAACGCTGGTATCTGTTCCTTCGGGTCGTCAACTGACAGCCACGTAACTGAAGCTACTGGTAAAGTGTTAGAACGCGCCAATTTCCTGTAATCCACTCTCCTCGTTGGACGGAAATTATAACGTGACGGTTCCTGTCGACCTGTTGACTGTCAACCACTTCGCCCTCCACGACTGCAGGCGGAGTTTCGGGATGCTGCTGAGATGCAGACTCCGTGTCCACATCAGTGCTCGTGTCGTCGAATTCTAGAGGCACTAGGAGGTTTACTGGCCTTCTAATTTTCCTACGCGATGGTAGCATAACGGATGGCTCTCTGATGACACCTTCCTTGTTGCTTACGAGCTCGTCGATTCCTCCCATTTTCCACATGTAGGCCTGGATAACCATGTTTTTTTGTAGCACAAGCATAGGAAACTTGGCTTGCTCGTCTAGATCACTTCTTTCTAGACGGCCGCGACAACGACCTTGTCCATCTTCATACGGCCGAAGATGACGTAATGACTTCCGAATTGTCGAAGTTGTCCAGGAGAGTTGGTGTTGCTTCACTATGGCCTTTCATGCTGTCCTTATCTCAATTCCACTCGGTATAGCAGTGTCTGCTGGAGTTAGCTCGTCCAGTAGCCGAGACCCTTATCGGAACTGTCTGTCTCTCGTTAACACGCGTAACGAGGAGCTTGATGAAACGTATGACACAGGCCACAACTCTCTGAACCTTACGGAAGTCTAAGCCTCGGATCTTATGGAAGGTATCCTGAAGGCTGCCTGCGATTGTGCGAAGACCCCGGTGTTCTGCGGTCTTCCGCAACACTATCCTCACTGTTCTGCGGTCTGCTCGCTCCACTGTCGTCGCTTAACAAAGTTATTGGTGTATGCGCGCTATCCCAGATCTCTGTCGGTTGGGAAAGGAAGTTTGGTCCTGTCCACTTTAAATGGTCGAGCAGCTGCCATTTGTCCAGACCTCTTGCGGCACATTCCGCCGGATTTTCTTGAGACGAAATGTGCTCAAACTGCACGGCATATCCACTTTGTTCAAGGGACCTGACAATGCTAGGGATTTCAAATACGCTATTCCTGACGAAAGGACCGACATCTGGACGCCGCGTCGTCCTGATCCAATTCAGTGCAATCTCGGACTCCGATAGAATGAGTATGCGCTCAACTGTGATACTCAACGAGACTTGCGATATCACTGAGTCCGTCAGTTACATTGCCAACCTTAGAACTTTCAGCTCCAACTTTCAGGAAAGTAAAGCTCCACGATAAGTAACTATGCATCCCTGAGCTTTAGCTTTTTTCACAAACATTTCTTGTAATTTTATGGTCGTCTTTGTCTTAAGGCTGGGTAATCTGCCTTTGGCCATGACCAAATTCGCTTCCGAAGGGAAGTACAGATACGCGCATGCTACGAACGCTTCACTACTGGCATCCGCACACGTGACTAACGCCTAGTTTATACTTCGGCGACGCGTCGGCGACGCTGTGTTGCGCGGGCTGCTACGCACTGCGTAGCAACCCGTGTAACACTGCCGCCGACGTCGCCGACAACTCCGTCGCCGAAGTATAACATAGGCCTAATTGTACCTTCGATGACTTAGGCAATAAGAAACGCGGAATTGTCTTGAGAAATCCATTCATATCCGCCCTAATGGCTTCCCATCGACCGACAACAGGACGACGCGGCGTCCAAAGGTCGGTCCTTTCGTCAGAAATTTCAGCACTACGCGTTCGAATTTCAGCACTACGCGTTCGGAATGTTCCATTATCACCATAAAAGTCACAAGTACTCTACATAGGATAGCCTACCCGCATTTACTCTAGCTAACCTTTTGCGGCGCTATGGTAGCTGGGGGTTGGGGGGAGGGGTGTCACCTTATAAAGAGTGTTAGTAACACACACTGGTAGTAAAGAAAACAAACAGTGCTATTGATGTATTGTGTGCGCTCCTCCGCTTCAGGGTACACAGAAATTAGAGAGAAATGGACTCCAATTTGCGGCCCATTACCTGAAGTTCCTTCCCTGCTACGCAGAAGCTAATAAATTTCACATTTGCAGTGGAAAAGAAGAAGAGGGATAAAAGAGTAGGTAGTGCACGCATGCTCGCAGTGTGTAGCTACGCGCCGTGATATGCTATGGCGACGACCCCCCCCCCCCCCCCCCTCCTTGTTACCATAGCTTGCGCTGTTATAATGCCTACCATGGATGTGCGGAAATTTTTTTCAACAAGAGCAGAACACGGATTGCGGAACGGAAGAGCCCAAAAATGGGCGAAAACTGGAATACGGAACGCGGAAAGGGAAATGGCTTAAAACTCATAACTTCATCTAATTTCTCATACATTTATCACAAATCCCTCATCTCAAAGCATCTAGGGTCATGTTCTAAGTATATAAGACCGTACTGAGAAGTCAACACGTAATCATAGAAACAAAACTGTCAAAAACACAAGTGATGTGTGATGCTTCGTTTCGGGAGGGGGACGTTCTGCCTGAGAGCGGCGCGGGTAAAGACGCTGGACAGTGCCTGCGGAGACAATTAGCGTCGACTCGCGCAGTGACACCCGCCGCTTCGCACTCAGCCAGAGAGCCCTCGCCCTCGGAGGCGATGGTGACCCAGCCAACCACGGGAGCCTATAGGCCCACCATGTGATTGCAGTCGATAGAGGAATAAGAGGCTCAGACGGCTTGCATTGGCAGTCCAGAATATGGGATTGATTTGAACCCTAACATCTTCTATATTAGAATTTCGAGCTCTATCGAATGAGTCAGGAAGGAACTTGCCTCAACAACCCTTACAACAATTATTCTCAGGCGCTGTTTAACTTCCGGTAAATATCAGTTTTTATTTATATCAAAATTAACTGCGAGGCACCCCAAGTGCTCAACCTTTTTGAAAACGACATTTTGATCCTTCAGTGCGTAGAGCACGTTTCCAGTTTGAAATTGCATGGAGTTCGATTTGATAGTCGGTAGACCTCCTAAGATCACCGAAGTACTCTAGTTTTTTCAAGGAATTTCATGAGGAAAAAGGAAAGGAAAGTTTCCTAACTTGTTAATTGGTGGAGGTGTCATTGGCTATGTAGGCGCACTGCTTGAGGGGCGCGAGGTCAAAATACTGCTAGAAATCACAAACGACTGGAGGAGCAATTTGAAGTATTGTGCGATGAAATTTATTCTCCGTGAACATTAGATTTGATGAATCACCTATCCAGCCTTACCGTTAGTCTCGATGTGTATGGTGTGTGCGTTATGAAGTTCCACAAAAAATCAGTTACGAAATGCTAAAGAGATGTTGAAACTAATGCTTTAAACTTCTTTTAAATGAGCTCTCGTCTATTTAATAGGAATCCTCGTGCAATTTTAGCCTGGAAGCATGCCTCGCATGCAATCCTGATATATGTGATAAAAACCGATATTTAGTGAAAAATAAACAGCTCCTGAAAAAAATTGAGGCAGGATTCTTTTCTGGATATTCGACAGAGTTCGAAATTCTAGTACAGGAGATGGCACGGCTTACATCAGTAGTATGGAAACATCCCTCACAATTAATTTTGATATAAATAAACACTGATATTTAACGAAAATAAACAACGCATAAAAGCAGCCTTAAGGGTTATTTAGACAGGATAATTTCTAGCTCATTCGACAGAGATCGAAATTCTTATAAAGGAGATGGTAGTGTCCACATCAGTAGCTTGGAAGCATGCCTCGTATCTAATTCTGATATAAACAAAAACTATTAGGGTGTCCCATAATTTTCTGGGCTATTTGAACCATGAGTGTTTGGCGCGTTACAACTTCTTTATACATGATCCAAATGGGATGTTCTCTTGACATAACAAGGCACATCATATCATATCATATCATATCATAGCATATCAATTACTTCTATCGGCCTACTGCCCGCACTTTGGCAATTTCTTGAAAATGAAGCAGAAGTCTACGTATCGCGATCTGCTTCTTCATCACTTTCATTCTGGTCTGTCTGCCTACGCTGCTCACAAAGGTATCGTTGCTTTGTTAGGACCAGATGCTTGCAGCAAGTCAACGTGTGAAACATGGTTCAATCGTTTCCGGAAGGGAAATTTTAGCATTACGGACAAGAAGCGTACTGGAAGACCGATCGGAGCGAACAAACGGCGAGTGCTTGCAGCAGTCAGGAGGAAACCTGCCAGAAGCATAAGGGCGATATCGAAGGCCACCAGTACTCCACGGAGCGCTGTTCATCGTTACCTGAAACAAAGTGGAAGAAGGGCAGTTTTGCCCGGATGGATCCCGTATGCACTGACTCCGTCTCAGAAGCGACAGCGAGTGGTCACCTGTCAGAATAATCTCAACCGCTCAAGAACGACTGCGTGGTTAAGCACGATTGTGACACAGGACGAGAAATGGTGCATGTACGATAATACCACACGGGTGGTCCAGTGACTTCCGAAGCACGAAAGACCAGAACCATTTCCGAAGCCGTCCCCACATGGGAAGAAGGTTCTGCTTTCGTTTTGGTTCACAAGTCGGGGAGTCGTGCACTACTCGCTTTTACCGGACGGGCAGACGATTACAGCAGACTTGTTCATTGAAGATATGCTGGAAATGAAGCGCAAGCTGCTTGAGAAGTACCCGAGATTCGGTACTATTCGAGTGTTAATGGATAACGCACGACCGCATCGAGCGAAACGAACGCAGGAGACCATGAGGAAGGAGGCTTTCGAAATTGTGGCGCATCCTGCGTATTCGCCAGATATCAGCCCTTGTGACTACGCAGCATTCAGAAGTCTTGCTCACTTTTTTAGGAATAAACGATGCTCGCAACGTCAAGAAGTTCAGTGCGCAATCGACGAATGGATCGGCAGCAGGACAGCTTCTTTTTGGGAGAATGCAATCAACTCTCTGCCCAATCGTTGGAGAAAGGTTGTGGCCACAGATGGAGAATATATCGATTGACTACGTTTTGTCATTATCTTGTTGTAATAAATTGTAATAAAATGGTATGATAGCCCAGAAAATTATGGGACACCCTAATATATTCAACGAAAGCTACACAGCACCTAAAAAAAGCTGTAGGAAGGCAGTTAAGCTTTTTGTGCCAACACTAACAACTTACAATGCCGAGGTTTGAAGAAGAGAAGAAGAGAGAAGTTGGAGATTACTGTAGGAAGGGTTAATGAGGCAGGATTCGTTCTTGGCTAAATCGATAGAGCTTGAAATTGTTCAGGGACACGGGTCTTTCACTGCTATTATGGTATACTGTACTTGCTATTGTCCGTAGTCCCCTGTAGTAGATTCAAAGCAGTCAATCAATACTGCTGTCACTAATGACCAGCTGTATGAGAGGACTCCACACTAGTGACGACCACAGGTACAAGTCACTTCTCTTCCCTTAGTCTCACCAGGGAATGCCGTCAGCTTCCCATGGAACTTCGGATTGAGATCTATACCACGTGAAAGAGCTCGTGACGCTGATCACAGATATGTAGACCAAATTTGCTAAATGGATCTCCTAAGCGAGTTATGGCCGGCGGAAGTCGCCATGTCTTCCATGTGTTAGGCGCGCTCAATCAGCATTGGGCGCAGTATTGCGCGGGAATCAGCGGTTTGGCTATCAGCGCCGCCAGCAGCAGCGGTCGCGCAGTGGTAGAGTGCTCGCTCCAAAGGTTGCGTTCATCGGTTCGGTTCCCGCCGCCGGCGGGTTCTTTGCATTTTGTGATCTATCTTCGACGAGGACCTATAATCTCATTTTTAGCACATTTTTGAGCGAACGGCTAGTGGCGACTTGCATTTACGTCTATTTGAAGACGGAAACGTATTTCAGGTTGAATGTTTTATTCATGACGTGAAGCAAGTCAGAAATTCAAATCAAAAACAAACCAAAAAGTAAAAATAAAATCAAAAATCAACAAAACTTAATAAACATAATAAATAAAAAGTAAAGGCACTAGTTAAAAGTTCCGACTCCACCGACACGACTTCGGTCGAATAAAAAATTTTCGCTGAAACTTCGTCTAGGGGGGCTATTTGGGGTGCTGATCACGAATCTGACATCCGTTTTTTAACGATTCGGTCGGATACCGCTCATACCGTTGCCTACAAACCGTTCGGCCGAAGTCGTGTCGGTGGAGTC
>OX375867.1:44937016-45027445 GCA_947359475.1 Heligmosomoides polygyrus bakeri | reverse complement strand
AATCGTGAAAAACCGATGTCAGATTCGTGCTCAGAACCCCCAAATGACCCCCCTAGACGAAGTTTCAGCGAAATCGGTGACTCTGCCTGGACCACCCTTGTTAAAGGTATAGGTGTCTCCGACCGAATCGTGAAAAACGGATGTCAGATTCGTACTCAGCACCCCAAATAACCCCCCTAGACGAAGTTTCCGCGAAAATTTTTTATTCGACCGAAGTCGTGTCGGTGGAGTCGGAACTTTTAACTAGTGCCTTTACTTTTTATTTATTATGTTTATTAAGTTTTGCTGAGCACGAATCTAACATCGGTTTTCACGATTCGGTCGGAGACCACCCATACCTTTAACAAGGGTGGTCCAGGCAGAGTCACCGATTTCGCTGGGCACTAGTTAAAAGTTCCGACTCCACCGACACGACTTCGGCCGAACGGTTGTAGCAACGGTATGAGCGGTATCCGACCGAATCGTTAAAAACGGATGTCAGATTCGTGATCAGCACCCCAAATAGCCCCCCTAGACGAAGTTTCAGCGAAAATTTTTTATTCGACCGAAGTCGTGTCGGTGGAGTCGGAACTTTTAACTAGTGCCTTTACTTTTTATTTATTATGTTTATTAAGTTTTGTTGATTTTTGATTTTATTTTTACTTTTTGGTTTGTTTTGATTTGAATTTCTGACTTGCTTCACGTCATGAATAAAACATTCAACCTGAAATACGTTTCCGTCTTCAAATAGACGTAAATGCAAGTCGCCACTAGCCGTTCGCTCAAAAATGTGCTAAAAATGAGATTATAGGTCCTCGTCGAAGATAGATCACAAAATGCAAAGAACCCGCCGGCGGCGGGAACCGAACCGATGAACGCAACCTTTGGAGCGAGCACTCTACCACTGCGCGACCGCTGCTGCTGGCGGCGCTGATAGCCAAACCGCTGATTCCCGCGCAATACTGCGCCCAATGCTGATTGAGCGCGCCTAACACATGGAAGACATGGCGACTTCCGCCGGCCATAACTCGCTTAGGAGATCCATTTAGCAAATTTGGTCTACATATCTGTGATCAGCGTCACGAGCTCTTTCACGTGGTATAGATCTCAATCCGAAGTTCCATGGGAAGCTGACGGCATTCCCTGGTGAGACTAAGGGAAGAGAAGTGACTTGTACCTGTGGTCGTCACTAGTGTGGAGTCCTCTCATACAGCTGGTCATTAGTGACAGCAGTATTGATTGACTGCTAGGTAAACGTGGTTGACGGTCGGATTCACCGCACGATTTCGTAAGACAGCGGTTAGCACCACATCCGGTCGCCGCGTGTCGATCGAAATTGAGACCATACGGGTCTAACTACCGTGTAACGGCTATAGTTGCAAGCTGAGGCTTCCTAAGAGCCGCCATTTGACGGAGTACAGCAACAGTAAGCTGCATCTTGTAATTACAGCCATGTAATTACAGCTGACAACGATAACGACGAGCGCGCAACGGAATCGCCAAGTGCAACCACGATCACTGCTGAGGTCGAGACGATAAGAGGAGTCGAACAAGCAGAGTCCTCCTCAAACGTGAGTGCTCTTATTCACGTAAAATTGGAGCGGTTGTTGAAAAAGGTCCACAGACAAATAGGATTAATCACAGTGGAATGCGAGAAAACCCTTGGTGAAAGCTTTCGTACTACAGATCCGACAAGAAATGAAGTCATGGGAATTGTCGATCTTCAGGTCAAGCTTTCTCAAAAGATGATAGGGGATGCTATAAAGTATTTCATAAGCAAACATCTCGCCAATCCACCCCATCAGAAGGACCCTATTTGTGACATTGAAGACGGAGTAATAGAGATAATAAGGATAGCTAAGTTGACACAAACTAAGCAGCTAGAACTGTGCTTAGACGAGCGATTAGCTGATAGAGACTCCGTCGAAACGCTGTTTAACGTGTTAGACTGCTCGAAAGACGAAGTAGTAGTAAAAGTAGAGGAACTAGGTCAACAGGCTGAGGACAGTAACCGAACGATAGTCTCTCTACGGGAGCAAACTGACCACAAAGAAGTTCAGGTTCAACGTCTGGTCGAGCAAATGCATAGCTTGGGAAGGCCTACACATCCGTCGATTCCGGAAGAAGCGCCGGCATTCGCGAACATGTTAGGTATGCCCCCTACAATGGGTGATACATTTCAGAGATACGCCTCAGCAGGCCCTCGGCAAAATCCCAACTTACAGGTACCGACTTCGCAATGGCGCGTCTCGAAGACATTGATCCCCACGTCCTTATCGCATATGCGCAGCAGAAGCTCAGAAAGGAGGCGGGCCCAACCGGACCTACTGTAGCCACAGGTATCGAATTAAATCCAGATATCAGAGAGGCTAACAATGGGTGTGAAGTGCGAGATTGTGGAGAGTCAGCTTTAGTGGGATTTATGCGTGCAGCAGCCCCTCCCAGCTTAGAACCGTACTCGGGAACAGAGAGGCAAAGCTTCAAACGATTTGTAAATGACTTTTCTATTCGGTACCACAAACCGCAATGGAACGATAGAAACCTAATTCAATTGTTTCAAAGTTTCTTAAGGAAACGCGCCCTAGCTACTTTCAAAACGCTGCCAAGAGGGGTAAAAGAGGGCACCTTTGAAGACGTTATTGAGGAAATGAGGGAAAGGCTTCAAGAAGATGGAACTGCGGTAAAAGTCAAGCCCTTGTCGCAGTTACGTAACTGTCCATGAGACCTGATCAGTCAGTAGAGGAATTTTGCGTGGCACTCGAGAGGTTGGCCAATAGAGCGTTCCCTGATGTCCCGGAAGAAGTAGTCTCCCTGCAGAAGGCGGAGATACTCTTCCGCCAACTAGGTCAATGGCCTGGCAGTTATTCGCTCTCAGAGACCAGTGAAGGAAGCCTTGCGTACGATAATGTAAATGAAAGAAAGCATCGTTCAGGCTCGAAAGAAATCGTCAAGCAGCGCAAGACGTGTCCAGAAGACGAACGCAGTCGGTTCTCTCAATCTGCCAAGGACTGGCACCTGTCCGAGAATATCTCAACGGTTCAGTAACATAAACAGAGGTAAAGGTCTTGTGAGCGCTACTCCAAAACGAACCATGCAATCCAACAATGCGGCTAACAACCAAGCATTGAGTGATTCTGCAGCGAACAGATCACAAGCAGACACGAGGCAAGTACAGTGCTATAACTGCGGTCGCAGAGGACACATGAGTGAAGACTGTCGTGGTAGCGTCGCGAGTAGGGTGGCAGAACCCAGTGGCAGGTTGTCACAAAGTAATGACATACGATAGTCGGGCACATTCTCTGCACGGGTGGAAAACCTGACGTGCTCGATATCAACCAGTATGAGCCTGAAAAGAACCGCAGGATTAGTTGGACCTAAGACTTTAGCGGCAGTACGTATGATGGATAAAGAGATCAGTGCGCTCCTAGATACAGATTCAGAAGTCTCAATAATACCAATACAAGTGTTCAAGAAGGCTATTAAGGAAGGCGTAGACCTCGACAAATATGTGACAAGAATTCCGGGCATAGAGGTGATAGTTCGAAATGCTTCGGGTGCCATCATGAACTTTCTTGGCACTGTTTGCCTGCCTGTAACACTTTACAACAAGACCGTTTCTGTTCCGTTTCATATTGGTGAACAGAAGACGGAAAACGTCATAATAGGAACGAACGCTTTTAGCTCTTCGAGCTTAGCCTAGCGCCTAGAAATGGTGAAACGGCAGCTAGAAATGTTGGAACGACAGAGCATAACAAAGAACATGCCCAAGCAATTGCCAAAGAGAGATCATTTATTCCAGCGCATACTACAAGGAAGGTCACCCTAACCAGTCAGGTGGAACTCGGTGACATTACTTAGAGTCCGCTGACAGCAAGGCTTGTGCAAGGTTGAAGAAGATGGTAGTACTAGCGTGTACTACCATGTGGTGAATCTCACTGACGAACCTAAGGTACATTCGCGGAGGTGAGCTAATTGAGTAGCTGAGCCGCGACGCTTGTTCACCTTTAGAAACGCTAGACATCGACATCGACATTTTGGAAGACAGTAGCGGGCACGAAGTGAAAAGCGATCAGATGCGCACTAAGGAACCCCTAAGCATATTAGGAGAGAATACAACAATGGGCAATGCTGTCGAAGACATTGTGAAGCGCTATAGTGACATATTCGCCGTGAGCGACTGGGAACTCACCCAAACTGAGCTGGTGCAGCACGCAATGGACACAGGCGATTGTCGTCCTATAAGACAACGGACACGCCCAGTGCCCATAGGAGCACGCCGCAAATTCAAGTCTATTATACAAGGTCTGTTAGAACGTGGCATTATCACTAGATGTAAGTCTGAGTGGGCGTCGCCCGTAGTCCTAGTGCGGAAGAAAGACGGCACCATGCTCCTCTGCATAGACTCCATGCTCTAAATAAAGTCACAAAGCAAGATTCCTACCCGCTTCCGACCATAGACTCTATGCTGCAGAGCCTCAGCAGCAAGAAAGTCTTCTCGACTCTTGACCTTGCCTCAGGCTTGGCAGATAAAGTTATCGGATGTGGCGAAAGCCAAAAGCTCCTTCACAACGAGCGAAGGATTGTTTCAATTTAAAGTGTTGCCGTTCAGCTTAGCCACCAGCCCTGCCTGTTTCCAGCGCCTTATGGACATGATGTAAAGCAAACTAGACCTTAAAGATAAGGAAGTATTTGTCTACACTGACGACGTGCTGGTAACCACATACACCCTAGAGAGGCACATGGAGGTACTTCAGCTGGTGTTCGATGCTTTTCGAAGGGCGCGTTTGAAGCTTAAGCCGCAAAAATGCGAGCTCTTCAAACGAAAAGTTGCATTCCTGGGTCACGTCATTGACGAAAATGGTGTTCATACCGACCCAGACGAAATCGTAAAGATTCTCGAGTAATCTACGCCACAAAACCTTGCCGAGTTGAGGACATTCCTCGACCTCGCTGCATATTATCGGAAATCTATCTTGCAGTTCTCGAAGGTCTTCAAGTCATTGCATAACTTGAAGAGTCCAAAAGTGAGTTGGAAGTGGGAACCTGAAAAAGGAACTGCTTTCGAACAACTCAAAACGATCATGACAAGAGCACCAGTATTAGCTCAGCCAGATATTGCTGCTGCAACGCAAGGTACGAGGCCATTCATAATTTACACGGACGCTTCCAAAGAAGGCCTAGGCGCTGTGTTAAGCCAAGGGGGGGGGGGGCTGATAAGCTACTGCACCCCATATACTTTGCATCGAAAGGCCTATCCCAAGCAGAAAGGAACTATCATGTGACGGATCTAGAGGCGGCCGCTATGATTTTTGCCCTAAGGAAATTTCATTTCTTTATCTACGGGCTAAAAACCATCGTGAGAACGGATCACAGAAATTTGGCGAGTCCATTCAAACAGACGAATGTCTCAGCAAGGGTCCTACAATGGGCGCTGGAGATTCAAAAATATAATCTAGAAATTGAATACGTGGCTGGCAAGGCAAATGCCGTGGCCGACGCTCTTTCTAGAGGCGCTCTACAGTGCTCTCCGAGCGAACTACCAGTGTGCCCCGAAAATGAGGCTGTGGTGACCCATCTTGGCGCAGAGCAGTCCTCGTGGCTAGAGGAATTGCGAACGGACCCAACTTACAGCTCTGTAATTGCAAGGCTGGAGAACAACAGCACCGAAAACTGCGAAGTAAGGCTGCCTCGGTGTACCAAGCCGTATAATATAGCAGACTTCGAGATAGAGAATGGGGTACTAAAGATGATCGGCAAATTCGGCAGCGTGCTTATTGTTCCCAAAAGTAAAAGAAAGCTTATATTCGCTGAAGTTCATGCAGGGGTGATGGCCGGTCATTTAAATGGCAGAAAACTCACGCAAAGGCTGAAAAGGTGGTTTTCTGGGAAGGCACGAAAGAGGACATTTGCAAGTAGTCCAGAGCATGGAGCGTTTCTTAACAAGATCACATGACAAGAACACTCCACCACTTAAACCCATAACCAAATCGTATGAGCTTGTTTGCATTGACGTTGTCGAACTCGGTTTATCAGAGCGTGGAAATAGGTACGCATTGGTTGTAATTGATCACTTTTCCAAATTGGTTGGTGCGTATCCTGTGCCAGATAAGACTGCACGCACAATTGCGAGAACGCTCTTTGAAAGGTGGATATGTGATGGCTGCCGTTGGCCCAAGAAGTTGCACTCCGATCAGGGCCCTGAGTTCCTCAATAATGTCCTGAGCGAAATCTGTGAAATAACCGGAATTGAGCAATCCGTCACGAAGGGTTACAACCCAAGAGAAAATGGCATTACTGGGATGTTTTGCTACCCGTGGTCGTATTTGCATATAACTCGGCACCTCATGAGGCAATTGGCGACAGTCCTCTTTACATACTGCACGCTTTCGACCCGGCGCTTCCGTCGAGTGAGATCCCAGATGAAAAGTTGTCATGGAATCACGTTGACTTTGACGATTACGAGTACGAGTTACACGTGGGAATAAAGCACATAGGTAATTGCACACTCGACTTGAATGCAGAATACCGCGCTCGAATGAAAGAGAGGTATGACAGGGAGCACAAAACTGATGTAAACAGACTGCCGAATGTTGGCGACCGAGTATACATGAGCTTACCTAGAGAGAAAAGCAGCTCCAAACATCCCAAACTAACGGATGAATGGTGTGGACCATTTCGTGTTCTAGAGGTTGGCAAAAACTCTGCTCTTATCACGAACCTCACTGAAAACGGAGACCCTCTCAGGATCCAACATGATATGCTAATAATAGTGCCTCATGAGATAGACAATAGTCCTGTGGGAGTTAAGGCTAGGAGAACGAGGAGAGTGAATAAAACGGAGAGAAGTAAAAATACTCCCACCGACAGTAAGTGTTGCAGAGCGCGACGAAGGCAACGGACTCGATTCGTGCGGACAACAGTGCTCTCGGCCTTTCATTCACCTGTCCAGGATCAGGACGCCGAGCGTACTCTAGTGATCATACTGATTACTGTTGCAATGTTCGAGACATGGCATTTGCTGATGTTGCTCCTCATAAGCTCGATCAACAAATCCGCTCTCTCAAGTTGTCCTCCATCTATGCTCTGGCCCGTATGATCTCCGTCTACGAGAACGAAGAGGACATCGACAAGAAGAGGTACCTGATGCGCTCGCCGTCATACAACTTCGTCACGATCTCGGGAGCTCAGAAGGCGTACACCTTTTTCAAGAGAAACTGTGAGCACGTGCTCAATGCTATGCACGCGTACGATGGAGGCAGCATTGCACTGGCGTCCAACGGAGGAATGGAGACGGACATCAAGCAGCTAAACGATCTCGCCAATGCAGGCATCCGCTATGCACTCACCTACTCCTGGGAGGACATTACCATCGAAGGTCCGAAGAAACGAACGTACTGGTGCCATATGGTCTACGTGGTTTCGCCAGAGTGGTAGCTCCAGCTCGGAATGTCACCATGATCAGCTACAAGGAGCTAAGAGACGCCATACGAGCAGTACGCAACTTCAAGGATCTGGGGTGTGCGTTTTTGTGAGCCCCACGTCAGAGACTCCGTACGACTCCGGCGAATGGCAAGCATTCGCCAAGGTTATGACGTCGGCAGCTAGACTGGGTGCGAAACTCCTGGCCGTTAATGGCCCTCGAGGTGAAGCTTCCTGGAAACAGAATCGGAAGGACACCTTCGACACCTTCGAGGTCATTAGAGGCGCAGCAGCAGCCATGCAAAACAACGTGGTGACGATGTTCACGGCGATGTCGTCACTAAACGAGCCGTTCGCGTGTCTCAGAGAGAGTATCCGAGCGACACCGCACTCCATCTATCCTGCTGCCATGACCAAATCGTACTTCGCGGCGCTAAAGAAATACGTTGCACCACACGTGAGAGGAGACCTGTTCCAGATGTTGAACGAGCGGATCAGCCGTGTCGCCGCGTACCGAAACCTCAAACGAGAACTGAAAAACGATGATACTCGCCAAGGATCGTCTGCTGGACCGTCAAGAAACGTCGACGCGCAGGACAGGGACGGAGGACATCGAGATGGACGCTTCGATTGGAGTTCGCGCCGAGGCCATCATCGCGCCACCGATCACCGCCCCAAGCGCGGTCGCTACAACCATACCCGCGCCCATGCCCTCACTCTAAATAGTAATCTCAACTATGCTCACCTATGCTCATCTATGGTATAGTTTTTTCTCCTCACTATCATTACCTCACGTATCTTTTGCTCATGCAATAATCTCAATGTCACTTAGCCATAACCAAGACCAAATCATGTCACTATAGCCTAGCTTAACGTGTAGAATGCTGTATCTCATTCCGGTCATTTTTTGTTGTTGCCGCGGTCACATAGATCTGAAGCCGATTCTCATCCTTGCTGCTTTTTACCAGTCCATTTTTTAACATATTGTAATGTTTCACATTATTGAATGGTTAACTCCATCATTTCTTCTTCTCCATCAACAAGGACGTCGATACGTAGGGGAGGGGAATGTTCACGGCCACAGGTCCTTCACTGCTATTATGGTATACTGTCCTTGCTGTTGTCCATAGTCCCCTGTAGTAGATTCAAATGTAAGCACGTGACTCGTCGTGGTAGGACCCACTGTAGCCGCGCACCAAGCGAGGGCATAAATACCCCTTGCGAAATCTTTGCAAGTCACTTTGTCACTGCGCCAGGACGGCCGACAATAAAGGTTACTAGCATCCGCTTCCTCACCTCCATCGCAAAAGAGGAACAGTCAGAACTGGCAGCTTGAACCCCTCGGGTCGCTGTCGAGCATTGTAGTAGCCTCAGCGCAGCTCCGAAGCCGGACCTAGGGACCTCGCACCCTAGCACAAAATTCTGATATAGGAGACGGTAGGGTTCAGATCAACCCCAATTTCTGGGCTGCCAATGCAAGCTGTTTGAGCCTCCTATCCCTCTATCGTTTGTAATCACACCAAATCTGGTCGACCTACAGGCTCCCGTAGTTGGCTGGATCACCATCGCCTCCGCGGCGAGGGCTGTCTGGCTGAGCACGAAGCGGCGGGTGTCATGGCGCGAGTCGACGCTAATTGGCTCCTCAGGCACTGCCCCGCGTCTTTGCCCGCGCCACTTTCAGACAGAACGTCCCTACCCGTTCGTTTCCACTCCTCTAGGCTCAGTTCGTAACTAAAACTCTCATAGAAAGTCCAATTCTGGACACAAGTGATGTGATGCTTCGTTTCCACTCCTCTGGCTCATTTCGTAACCAACTCGACAAGTGAGTGATGAGGCGTGAGGGAAAAAGGCGACGCAACTGCACCACCCACATGCAAATTTACGCCAGGCCGTGTAATGACATTGGTGCAATGTAATGGAATTCGTAAGAACGTCTTGTCTTCTGTTGGAAGTAGCGCAGACCTTTTTCTTTAGAATCGCCCGAAAAGAGTAATCCAGCGGATTCATGTTTAAGCTGTGCTCGCGTAAGGAGCTTTCCTACGGAGCCTACTATCCAAAGGAGATGGCTCGTAAAACACCCCCTGTGCAATCGATTGGGTCATGCCTTCGCGATAGGGCACGCTTGCCGCACCGTGCAGTGCAGCCGACGGTGCGGCATCATCTGCTGGCTTAGTAACTTCGAGAGGACTGAAAGGGATTACAACACTTATTGATGTATTACTGGTGAGCACACGACTCAGTAGTATTGGAGCCCGAGTAACCCGCGCGATGTGCGGGCAAAGAAGAAGGAATCGGGTGCTAGTCGACTGTTGTCGTGACTCCTATGAGTGTCCTATCGAGCAGGCGCCTGAGACTCGACTGGGCCACCAAAGCAGAAGGCGGGGCTAGCAGGGCAGTCTGGCGACAGTTCGGCATCGTGAGCGGTTTGGCCAATTTGCTCGCCTCCTCTTCCTTGTCCAGCTAGACCGAGTGCGACCGGAGCAGGTGAGGCTACAAGAGAGCTGTGGCTGTCCCTCGACAGGTTCCGTAAGTAGTTAGCATTATATTAGACGAAGTAGAAGTAGACAAATAGAAAGTGTTCTGTACTGTAGCAAAATCCATACAGACAATACCACTGATGCTCTACAGAATCCCAAAAGGGATTTTGTACAACTGCTTCTATGTTCAATGTGCGTATGGACCCAGAAGATGCACCGCAGACGTTATTCAGCGTCCACTGGAATCAGAAAACCTGCCGTAGACATCGTCCAATGTCCGCCGAGGTTCAGAAGACGTGCAGTACTCACAAACTTACTTCAGTGCGACATGAATAATCGGCTATAGTTTCTACTGTAACCGATCAAAATTTCAAAAACGGATGTCAGGTTTGTGATCAGCACTCTAAATAGCCCCCCCCCCCGGGCGAAGTTTGGGCGAAAGATTTTCTCGAGTTCTCCTAGACCTCTGGAGTTCTGAAAGTACTATAGCGCCATTTTGTTTGTTATTTAGTTTTGTTGTGTTCGTGTTTCGATCCGTCCTGGATGTTATCAGGGATGAGCTAACACTTCTTTTTTTTTAGAAGCGCCGTTCGACTTCTTCATTAACGCGCTACTGTGATTAGCTGAAGACCGCAGCTCTGCCAGCGCTGCGAACTCACCCATGAAAGTAAAACAGATACATATATTCCTATTCTTTCCACATTTGCTATATTTCTTAAGACAGTAAGAATCGGCGCAATTCATGCAGATTCTTTTAGTGATCATTAAGATTAACTCTGAGCGAAAGCAACTGCTTAAATCCGACATTTTGTACCAAACTCATGGAACAACAACGTTGAAATGGAAGCGATTCCTTTGAAAAAATTGGATTCTGAAAGGGCTGCACGACCAAAACTGACAGTGTGGCGCACATACTCAGTAAGCAACTGAATTTCACAACCACGAATCGTAATAGCAGATCCAAAGTGCATTTCCTTAGCATTTAATGTGCCCCAGTTTCGTAACATCTGCTGCAAAGTGCTTTCCCTTAGCATTTACCGCTAAATACGGCTTATCAAATACACGCCTAATTTCGGATTAACTTTGGCGATGGAGCGCGGAGCCCGTGCGCTTTGTGGCACTTGTATGCCCGCGATGGCACCCTCGTTAAGCAATTCGTGGTGCAGTGGGTAGAGCGCCTGGTTCCAGCGATGGAGGTTGCGGGTTCGGTTCCTATGCGAAGCGGGGTTTTGCATTTCAACAGACTGGATGAGATCTCAGGAGTTTTGACGTCCACATAATTTTCAGGCGTTTTCTGCCCATTTTTCCAGCCGTATGCGGTTTTGCAGAACTCAGCTGCGGACTCCCTCCTGAGCGACGAAAGCAGTTTATACACGAGTAGCTTGGAAGACACCCACCCTGGAGTCCTTTACCAAGCCTGGTTCTGTGCTCCAAGAGCGCAGAACCCAGCTTCGGACTCCCCCTGAGCGTCGAAAGTAGTTTCCACACGGCGCTCGAAGAGCGCAGAACCCAGTTTCGGACTCCCCTCTGATCGACGAAATCAGTTTCCACACGAGCAGCTTGTAAGGCACCCACCCTGGAATCCCTTCCCTAGCCAGAACCCAGCTGCGGACTCCCCTCTGAGCGACGAAAGAGCCCAACAGCAATGGACGATTTTGCGCCCCATCGCGAATGCATGTAAGGCGGCCGCGCTGCTGGCAAATAGCCGTTATTGCTTCCTAATTTCGGCTGTTTCAACTACGACTTTATATTACGAGCATGTTGACATGGTTATTGCTTCCTAATTTCGGCTATGTTTCAACTAGTAGCTTCGTTTTAGTTTTGGTCACTTATTCCTAGTTTAGAGTTTTCTAGTCGATGTCAACGTTGCTTTTGCGGCAGAAAATGTTCTGGAACTTGATTGGGTACCACGGGTTGGCAACTAATATCATTTGTGTTGTTATGTAGTATAAATTTTTTACGCGCACGTAGGTATGCCTGGATAATGAATAAATATAATAAATGATAAAGATGCTTGTTAACGTAGTTTATCGAGTACCGAGTACACCTGCAACACTACCATGTCGGTCGTACCATTCATCATCACCATTTTCATTAGCGTTTGTCCCGCTTGGTGGCAGGGTCCGCTCTTCTGGGGCAGGATTCATCAACGACTAACACACGGGTATAGGGGTAGAGATGCCCACGATGAAGCCTGCGTCTCTGACGCTTACCTTATCTCTACCTGACTCTTATCTTATCTCTACCCCTTATACCCCGCATACCCATGGGTTTAACTGTTGATGAATCCGGCCCCTGGTGTGGTGACGCCAATTCTCCCGATGAAATGCTTGATCGGGGTGCACACCAGCCATCTTTAAGTCCAAATGCAGCGTATCTAGCAAACGTTGCTTCGGGCGTCCCCTGGGCCGCTTTCCAGGGACCTCAAGGTTCCGGCTAATCTTACGGACGGTGTCGTCGTTAGCGCGAAGGCAACACCAAACCTCTGTCGTATGGCGGCGCTGCGAACGCGGTCCAAACGCGTAACTCCGGCCGTCCACCGTAGCATTTTCCTCTCCATTACACTGAGGCGGCTTTCAATTTCCTTCGTCACGGGCCAGCACTCAGCATCGTACGTCGCTATTGGGCGAACAACTGTTCTGTAAACCTTCGATTTGAGGTGCTCAGGTATTGTCCTACCACAAAGCACCCAAGTCAACGAGCGGCATTTGGACCAGGCTGCACTCACACGTGCGTTCACCTCCAACTTTAGGCTGCCATCGGACGTGACTGTTGATCCGAGATACTTGAATGATGTAACCCATGAGAGCTCAGTACCATTGATCTTAATAGATCCGTTTCATCCACATCCGTTGTCAAGTATTCCGTCTTCTTGACGTTCAGCTTGAGACCGAACAGTGCCAAGCGATCGCACCACGCATGTGCCTGTAGCTCCAGTTCGGTTTTATCTTTACATGCAAGCATGACGTCGTCAGCATAGAGCAGCGTCCAAGGTGCCGCCATTTGCAGATCTCGTGAGATCGCATCCATCACGACTACGAAGAGCAGTGGGGATAGCGCAGATCCCTGGTGCACCCTTACAGAGATGGGAAATTCCATCGAGGTGCCCGCTGGCGCTCGCACTTGACTCCATGGGCAAGAGTACAGAGTACGCACCCACTCAATAAGCTCTTCAGGGATACCATGTTACCGCAACGCGTACCATATAACTTCTCGCAGAACGCGGTCGAAGGCCTTCTCCAAGTCCAGGAAGGCAAAATGCACCGGTTTCTGTTTCTCACGGTGCTTCTCTAGCAGAAGACGTACGGCGTGAATGGCATCAACGGTGCCAAGGCCAGAGAGAAAACCACACTGATTCGTGGAAAGCTGGACGACACCCCGGATACGTTCATCGACAATTCGCTCAAAGATTTTCATGCTGTGCGAAAGAAGGCGAATTGGACTGTAACTAGCGCAGTACGCAGGACTGCCCTTCTTTTTCCAAATCGGGATGGTCGTGCTTTGCTGCCAGCTCTCGGCAAAGTGGCAGTGCTGTCGGTCGTACCACTATTTGTTCTTAACTAATTAACTAGTCTAGTCTCAATGCACGGGAATGAAATCTGTCGACATACACTAAAGCTACACTTCCGACACCTGATATACAGTATTTGCGGTCTTATCCTAAAGGAGGGCCCTATCCTAGTGCACGCCACTCTACATGTTAGAGTAAGACTGAGAGCTAAACTACTATCCGACGACAGAGTACTAGACTATGAGCGAGCATTGCTTCGCACTTCCCTTCCGGGGAAACCGCTCCTCCAGACGTCCATATCCCCACACGGTAGAACACATTCGTATTTGCTCTAATGAGGAAGTTATGGCGCAAATAGGCACGATGGGTCATCATATACTCAGTGGATATTCGCTTGGTAAAAAGGCACATGTACGTCAAATTACATAAGAAACGACCTGACCGGAGGGCGGGAGAGGTGGCAGACGCGCTGCAAATCGACGTGACTCAGCAGTGATTACATGTGAACTGGTCCCCGAAAAGTTCCGTCACGCGCGAGCGGCGAGAGTCAGACGAGCAGAGTGAGTCTCCAGATTGGGCTAGGGAAGGGACTCCGGGGTGTGGCGAGCATGGAGGTGTGGAGTGCACGAGACGACACGACGAAAAACCGCGCGCCGCCTCGGCACTATGCCAAGCGGACCAGTTCTCCGGCAACGCTCAGCAGTAGCGGGGACGAGCGGGGCCGAGTTGCCCGTCAACCTCCTCGTCCCACAAGAGAAGTTTTCGGAAGTTACCGTCTCATCCGCGTCCCGTCTGCGCGTCCGGTCTCGCTTCTTGTGAAATGAACTCACCTCTAGCGGTTTCGGGTGTCCGACTTATCGATTTTTGAGGGGTTGGACGTTTTTGGTTTTTCATTTTCGAATTTTTCGACTCGGAAGGGGGGGTCACCTTGTACGGCAGGCCTATACATCGTTCTGTATTGCACGAAATTAACGATTTTACACAGCACTGCTATGTTCTACCCTAGGGGTGAACTGAGGTTGGCCATTTCCAATGTAATTTGGCAATCATGTGTCTTCCTACGAAGACGGATAACCACTCAGTACCTCGTATATCAGCCGGTAACCTCAGATGTCCTCGGTGTAGTACACGTGAATTTTCGCGATATGTACTACTATATAATTGAGATAGTTTTCGATGACATTTGAGTGGTCAAACCTGCGTGAGATACGCCTCATCGAACCCCACGCGCACAAAATGTGCCTTTCAACATGGGATGCTGCCGTAGCAGAGGAAGCGCAGCCTTTCTCACACAGCGGCCTTAGCGCGCGTTTCTGGGCGTCATTCCGAATACGTGTCATCGACGTCTGCCGTAAGCATGGAAGGATCACTAATGGTAAGCGGTGGTGGAGAGGGGAAGTAAGGGGAACCCATAGCGTGGACCAGGAGAGCTACCAGGAAGGAAAGGAACAACCTGAAGGAGGGACCAGGACGAGGAATCCATCAAGAAGAGACCATTAGGGGATCAAGGAAGTGGGCCAGGAGTTGGGACCAGGAAGGTGGGGCAGGGAAGGGGGAAACCAGTAAAGGTGGACCAACAACTAGATCCAGTAAGAAGAAACGAGTGAGGGAGAACCTGGCGTCCGGATTCGGAAGGCGTTTCAATGATATCCGGAAGCACAAGCTGTTGGACATGCGGAGGAGCAACCTGAGGGCAGGAGAACTGCACAGCACAAGCCGATGGCGTTACTGTACAGTCAGAGAGTGTTTAAGACTAACGCACGGAAAACAGCCTTATGCCAATAAAGTACGCAGCAGAACATAGATGTTAGTGAATTTTAAGTTGCACAAAAACTACACAATTGCGAGCATTTGTTATTACTAAGGCAAGGGATCCATCTAGCCGGGAGTTAGTTTTCATGTCGAAGTGATAGCGATATCTCAGATAGATTTTGGTCTGAACACCGTGCATACTTTACACGAGGAAACCTCGACGGACGAGGTCCGCACGTGGGTCAACAACTGCCGGGTTGACGCGTGCTTCGACGTTTTCGTCGCCTCCGATGGCTCCGGAATTCACCGTTAGAGCGACATGACGTCGGCACCAGCTCCATTGAGTATTATTGTGCGACAACAGTTTAATAGCACTTTCTTATATTGTTCTCTAGTGCTATACCACTAACACTGTTAATACTATTAAACACTCCAGCAAATTCATTGTTTTCCAGTGTTTAGTATACTTATATATTTTCACTTCATAGTGGACATGCGAGGGGCTGGCCTATTTCGTACACCCTGACCGTCCTCCGGTTACCCCCCCCCCCCGATCCTATTTGCGCCGGGTTATTATATACAACCGACCAACATTGGATATTCCGCTGCAAAATTGATTTGCAGGACACGCATAGCCTACTGCTACGCTGGGCTGCGCTGAACCGCATCTTATGTAGTTGTATAATATATTCATTTTCCTTTTTACGAAGGTCTATACTCCTCCCTGACTCCCTCGGGAGCTACTTATGGTTTCTCCAAATGTGGTGCCAACTTTTGGGAGGAATATTGTACACGTACAGCACCGTGCGGGATGATGCACATATCCACTGGGAGGGCTGAGCATCCCGCTCCGATGCCATGATCCGGCAATGTTGCTGACGTGAGGGTCTACACTTCTTCAAGAAGTCTTCCGCTGCTTGTTCTTCAGATGTATGTACCAATTACAGTAGAAAGGGGCTGTTTATTTCACAGTTTCT
Organism: Heligmosomoides polygyrus bakeri; assembly: GCA_947359475.1. Taxonomy (NCBI): domain Eukaryota; kingdom Metazoa; phylum Nematoda; class Chromadorea; order Rhabditida; family Heligmosomidae; genus Heligmosomoides; species Heligmosomoides polygyrus. Next base: position 45,011,330 of record OX375867.1, on the reverse strand, counting down.
AGCAATCATTATACAATGTTTGATTCGCACGAAATGTACAGGAGAAGTCTTTATAGGTGATTTATTTTTGGACACAGCTGCGTGCTATGCCCGCAAGGAAAGTCGCTGATCTCAAGCTCGACGTCGAGAGATCCGTTAAACGAGAGGGCACGTTTGATGTCGTTCGGAAGCAGGGATTTGCCATTGTCAACTCCGATGGATTTCTTGACTCCTTGCAGGTTCGTCTTGCTTCATCCTTAGAACCTCCTACCTCTGTTTTATTCTGCTTATTACCTAGTGCGAGAGAGGTTCCGCTTTTCGATAGATCAGGCCCCGCATTCGCTGGAAGCCAGGAGGTGCACACGGATGTGTCGCCATTATTTGGCATCGGTTACTGCCGCGCCACGACGTCATGTTGCGGATGGCACGTAAAAACACCCCCACGTGCAATCGATTGGGTCAGACCTTCGCGAAGGAGCGCGCGCACCGAGCAGTGCAGTGGAGCCGACGACGCGGCATAGTCCACTGGCTTAGCAGCTTCGATGGAACTGAAACGATTACAATACTTGGTGCAGTATTTATGAGCACACGGCAGTACTACTGAAGACCATATAACCCGCGCAACGTGCGAGCAACGGATAACGCGCAGTATCATGTAGTATGTGATGTAATTTACTTTGATAATGTACATGTCCATGTACATTGATACAAGTTATGTAATTTAATTTGATCTTTCTAAAGCCCTCGATAAGATCGACCATTCTAGACTTATGCAAAACCCTGAACATCTGAAGTTCCACCCCCTTAGTGTGTAAATGGATACAGAATTAACTATCAGAACGTAGTGTTCAAGTCAAGATAGTCGCTACTTTTTTTAGTCTGTAAGCTAGTGAAGAGCAGAGTTCCCCAGGGAGGGGTCCTTTCTTCAGTTCTCTTCGCTATATACGTAGCTGAGCTGACGTTAATTCTTGAGGAAAGCGGCGTTCTTATAAGCAGTTTGCAAATGATATCAAGATCTATAGGAAGATTGAATGCGGAGAGAATACATCATGCATTGGAAAAGTTTTATGAGTGGTCAAATCTGGAGGTTACCTTTTGCTTCCAAGAAAAATGTACACATGAGATTGAGAGGGTCGGAGTGCTTTGCTCGTTAAGCGTTGCGTTTAGTGCACGCATATAAAACATATGTAAGACCAGCAATGAAGAGCGGAGACCCTAAACCTAAGGACAAAATTATGAAGCCAACTCAAACTATCATCATGTTTCATCCCTGGAAGCCTTCCATTTCATAATCGTGGAACTCCAACCTTTGACATTATCACCAAGGGCATGTAGATTCTTTTAGCTTTCACTAAGATTAATTCTGAGCAGGGGTAACTGTTTAAATCAGGCATTTTGGACCAAACCCATATAATAACGTCGAAATTAATGCGATTCTTCTAAAAAACGTGGATTTCAAGAGGTCTGTATGAGCAAAACTGAGTGTGTGACGCATACACTCAGTAAGCAACTGCATTTACAACCACGAATTGTAAGAGCAGTTCCAAAGTGCATTTGTTTAGCATCTACCGTGCCTCAGTTTCGTAACAGCTCTTGTAAAGTGCTTTTCCTTAGCGTTTGCTGTGAAATACGGCGGTCGTGAATGTAATTTCGAATTACGTTAAGTCGGCACTGTCTTCCATAATGTAAACTTCTGTTCCGCTCGAAGCTGCTAAGCCAGTGGACTATGCCGCGTGATCGGCTCCACTGCACGATTACGGGGCAGCTCGGCCCCGAGCATGCTGAGTCATCGCGGCGGGGCAGATCCCAGACGGAAGAGTGCCGGCGCCTCCGCCGACCCTACATCTCTTGCCGCACGTGCAATTCATGCGACTGCTTTCCCACGATGGAGAGACTTCACATGAGATCGAAATGAAAGATGTGACGGGATTTGGAAGTACCATCGTTGCGAAATGGCGTCGTTCGAACCGGTTCAAGCGACGTTTGCTCCCTCACAGCAAAAGGGTAGAGATATAGCGATATATATCCTACCTCGAGATTGTCAGCTGTGCTATGAGTGGGCGTATAGGAAGACACTCTCAGACGGAGAGACCAGCACCTTTGTGTGCTGTGGATGCCGATCGCTTAAGGATCGAGAGCGCGAGGTGTTCAATCAGCCTGTGCCTTCCTGTAAAGTAGAAGTGGACACTTCATAACGGATCCTGCAAATCCGGTTCGCCCCCACTTCTGGGAGCCAAGAAGCGCCCCTCGTTCTATTATGCGCCGTAGGGTGATCGAGAGGTGCAACGAATTGAGGGCATAACCCTATACGGGAACTCCAACCAGCGTTATCCAAGGCTTAGTAGCTGATGTGGCACAGCCACGCTTCGGTCAGGTGACACATGGGAACAAATATTGTTTAGAAAACGATATTTATGGTTTCAGACGATACTTTCACAGCCCAGACCGGATGGCAATGGTGGAACAGCTAACTGTTCGATAACCTGCGAACTTCGTTGGACGGTTTCACAGTAAACTTCGAAGGGCGTTTCCTACTCGCACCCCTGCCAGTTTTTGGCCTCACAGTTAACTATGGCCAGATCGCAGATCCTGGCTATAGCAAATGGAGAAATGGCGACAAGATATATGCGAAGTCGCGAAGCCTGCAGGAAAAATGAAATACACGATGAGACGAGGCGCTTCAGACAGTTCCTCCAGGCGGATGGTCGTCCACCTACCACAAGAGAGTGTAAGGATCACCTTGATACCTTAGCCAGCAACCTTGCCCACTAGTTAGCTCTCAATGTGTCCCCGTCCCCTCGTTCTCCTCTGAAGAGCCCTATGCATGTTATCCTGCCATTCCGTGAGGGAACCATTAGCACACTTGCCTTTGTATTCAGGTATATGCTTGCTCACAAATGTAATCTCATGCTTCACATGATGCAGTTGTTTTTATTCGTATGTGCCATTTGTACTTTAAACGCTTTGACAGAGAGTGTCCTAAAGTATTTATCTCAAACAAAAGACAAGTCTCAGACATGTTCCTAGACAACCTGCAGAAACTCAGTGACCGTTGTGGCTGGATCGGTTTATTTCCTCAGTGGTATCACAAATAGTACAATTGGTGTGGAAATATATCACGCGATGATGAGACGCCGGTTGTGCAAAGCGCTCAAAAAAGAGCATGTTCCCACGTGAGACGGTAGAGGCGCGCGAAATAGCGGAGAGGCAGCGAGAGGTGGCAGACACGCTGCAAATCGACATGACTCAGCAGTAGTGGGGACGAGCGGGGCCGAGTTGCCCGTCAACCCCACTGCACGGTGCGCGAGCGCGCCCCATCGCGAGAGGCTGACCTAATCGATTGCACGTGGGGGTGTTTTTACGTGCCATCCATGTTGCGGCGCCGCGTTTGCTATGCTGCGAACTTTCTTTATAGCGTTGCCGCTTCAAGGGGGTAGAATTTGGCGCAGTGGCGATAACTTGACTTAACTGCAACCCTCCGTTGATTTCAGTCAGACTGCAATATAACGGTCTCACAAGGAAAGCATAACAGTTGGCAGGGGACTTTGAGATGAAATTCGAGTTAGTGAATGCAGCTTTGAACACCGTGGATGTATATTTCGTATCTGAAACGAAGACTTGGAAAAGGAATCACGAATTCTACTTCCCTGGACTATTGTGGAGTCAATTTTGATGGGTATCCAGACTATACGTAGACTTGCGATAGTAAGCCAACTGAAGAATCAGTTATTCATTCTTTCCAGACATCTAATACCAGTTCACTGCTCTAAAAGCGACAGAGGGCTAGGCTTGCCCAGGTAGGTCACAAATCTTGAATCAAACTGGAATACGTGCAATAGCCAGCGCCTCTTTCTATCTTGTACATGCTTCCTTATCCCAAAAATATTTGTTAAGTTCTCGCCCCTCTGTAAATTCGAAATATACATATCGACTTCAGATTTTACTACGACCTCGAGTATCCTTCGCTCATTAACACAAATATGGGTGTCTGTAGTCTGATTCCCATAGTGTCCGCTGGAAACTGCGAATATTCGACGGCTTTGGCGCTACGTTAGGTGTCTTCCACTTGTAGAAAGTGGAGCGACGCGCTCGACTACTGTAGGCTGACCGGGTGCCGCACCCGCCTCGGATGAGATTTCCCTACGAGGTGTGATAGATGGACGTCGTGATACATGTTGATCGACGAAGTCATATATAGTCCAATTTTGTGTTCGATTAAGCATCTATTGATGCTCGAAACTAGATTATTCTCATATCGAGCCATTCTAAGGCTAATGAGCTTACAATTGTCATGCAAAGGATAGCGAGCTGTCAAAATACGATTTGTTCAGAGCATACATGCAAATCGTCTGTAACTCACGTATTGGAATAGATGAACGCCTTCTCCTTCACCACTTCCGCCAATTTTCGAGTTCCCTGATATTCTGCGCCTTTCGTTGGTTTCCTTCGCGTTTGGCCTCTGTTATACCCCCACTGGAGCATCCGCGGAACGTTCGCGGGCCAATGGTGCACGGCGGAGGCGGGCGTGGCGAGGCGCGACGAGTGACCCGGCGCCGGGTCCCGACGCGATTTCCGCCCATCCGCGGAAGCTCCCGCGGGAGTATAACAGGGGCCTTTATTATGCTTTCCGGCCACCATTCCCGAAAGGAGGTAAAAAATTTCGCCCAAACTTCGCCTGGGGGGCTTATTTGAGGTGCTGACTACGAATCTGACATCCTTTTTTTGAGATTTCGGCCGATTACGGTAGGTTGCGGCAGGTACGCATGACTACGGTATTTAGGTCACAATTACCGATTTCGCCCAAACATTGCCCAGGGAGTTATTTGGGGTATCCGTTTTGGTTTTGGTCTATCCGTTTTCTTGTTCGTTATCCGGGGATTTTTCGCCGGATAACGAACAACAAAATGCGGTAAGTTGGTGATTACTTAGTTGAATATAAGGGCAATTAAAAAAACGTCTTGTGTTTTTTCCACTGTCAACCAAGATACTCTTGCGATGCCAGGTCGGTGTCTTCTCAGAGTTCTCAGTGCTATAATTAGACTAAACTATCTAATTGCTCATAGCGCATTTGAAATGCTGAACACTGCCTTGCTCATTTTTATTTGTGGGGTTTTCACCAAAATTCCTTCTAGCATGTTGTACAATCTGGAGAAAACCAGTCAATCAATGGAGAAAAGGACAAACGTGCATATGAATCACTTCGTTTTAAGGATGTTCCAGAAGCTCCGCATCTACACAACCTTTCAGAGCTTTTTGAAACATGTTTGAGACTAGCAGCAATTTACAATTTACCTTTTCCGAAACAATAGAGAGAGTTTTATTCGATCTGGGAAGAATTAGTATTAAATTTAATTGGAGAGTAAACAAAAAGCGACTCTTCTTAATGATTGCCCACCCAAACCCAGAAATTCCTGTGGGATCTATTCATAGTGACTTCATTGCAGCTGAAAAACATGAGTAAAGGATATAAGACGACGGTTGTGCCAGATGCGACATGCATTCTACTCTTACGTGATATGCTGGAGGCACTTTGAATGCGTATTTGGCCAATACAATGATTGCGGTGGTGAGCCGATGGACAATTCAGTGCATTATCCTGCGCGGACAAGCCTGGTACCAATGCAACGAGTCCGAAAGGATGGAAGGCTTTGTTGACCTGGAGAAGAAATCCGAACCAAGAACATTGAGTCGGAGGGCATGCGACAGGCGGCACTTCCGACTGCACCACCACGTGCCTCGAACAAAAACACCAAGCAGAATGTTATAAGTGGCTTATTTAACAACATGGACAGTGCTACAATTACCGACCTACCATTGGAGAAGGAATGGTTTAAATGTAGTTCAATTTTTGTTGCTTGTTCGTTATCCGTTTTTCCGTTATCCGGCCATTTTTGGGCAAAATTATCCGTTATCCGGGTTTCAAAATTTTATTATCCGCTCATCCCTGGAGCTGATCACAGATCTGACATCCGTTTTTGAAATTTCGGTACGGTAGGCACGGGTGGATAAGGCTGTCTAGGTCACCATGACGTTATTCACCCTGCACCTATCGTCACCTGCCTTATTCCGGCGTAATACGAAAGGCGGGTATCATATTCGTTATCAGCGCCCCAAACCACCCTCCCTCTGGGCGAAGATGGGGCGAGGATTTTTTTCCACCTCTTCTCGGCGTCTGGAGTCCTGGGGCTGGATTCATCAACGGCTTACAGCAATTTAACGGAGAAAACACAGCAAGAATTCCTGATAGCGCGGCTTATCAAGCGAAATGGTGAAATGTTTCGTGTTCGGTCGGTGACCAAGCCCTATCGCGCGGACAGCCGTCGAGCAGGCGGCCGCTAGCGCTGGGTGGTGATTCTAATGAAATTCCGTTGAAGAAACATCCCAAAAAGGAAATAAACCGCGATTTTAACTAGAAGCAGCTGAATTTTGTTTAGATTAAATGATTGTTAGGCGCAATGTGGCTCGGGGGGGGGGTCAACATGGCCTGCCGCGGCGGGCAGCCACGGCGAGTAGCTACATACAGCGAATGTAAATGCAGTCTTATCTCCTTGTTTCGATTACCTATCCGTGTTTTATCTGCTTCCGTACTGAGCAGGGGAGGGAACTCCAGGATGTAGGCAATTTTAACACGGGTGCTTCACTCGAGCCACACCCTGGAGTCCCTTCCCTTGCCTAAATCTGTGCTCTCCTCCGCTGACGCGGAGGAGAGCACAGAACAAAGCTATAGCATTATTTATACCTGTTCTATAATATCAGTGTGTTTTGCCTACTTGTTTTTGTGTTGGGGACACTTTTCAGGAGGTGACCCCCCGCCCCCCGAGCCACATTGCGCCGATTGTTATAACATAGATTCAATTTGACTAGTATTTATGCTAAACAAGGCTGATGTAATGTCCTTTTCCTCCCTCATAAATGATCATCATTGGCTGGACTGCGAGCAACAATACTTATCTGTTACCACGCGCGCGATCGCAGTGCGGCGCGGGAGCCGGGGCCGCTTCCAGTCGCGAGGCGGACGCGCACGAGCTGCACCATGCACCATTACTGTCCCGCCACGAAACCATGCACCTGGCAAGTTGCCATCCGTCGCTCCACTCACTAGTATCAATTTGTGGAGCTCTTTCAGGTCCGACTGCTGGCGATAGGGACGGCTAGTGACAACATACGCGTCCAGCCAATAGGGAGTTGGAGAAAGGTCACGATCAAGTGGCAACCGAAATTAAAATTAGGAGGAAAATTACGGTTTGACGCTAATTACATTGGTCAGTTTTTGAACAAGCAAAGTCTCGCGTCTCAGCTATCCCACAAAGCCTTTACAAGGCTCGATAACAAAGCTGTGTTCAAAGAAAATGTAAAGCCTCTCGGAAACCGTCTTCTAAACGTCTATAAATGTTCAATTAATAAGTCTTTTAACAGTGCAGTAGAAGCTTTCCTATCACACCAGACAACGAAGTAGAGCAGCAAAAAATGCTCTCCAAGAACACAGTCGAGGATGCGTCACGATGAAGAGTCTTAGAGAAGGCGCCGTAAACATCAGAGACTCTCTTGGATCGCAATTTCATCCTATTGCCTCTCTTATAGGATTATTCTCCACCTATTGGATCAAAATCTTGTTTCGACCATATCTACTCCCTGTCCCTTCCAGCTTCTCCTCCGCTCATGATATAGTTCGAGTTTTACACCGTTTCCAAACCCACGACGATGGCATGAAGGTCGGAGAATGTCGCCCGAAAAAGAGCGTCTAAGGACACGGGTCAACCAGGCGGGCGGAAAGGCGAGAGCGCAGAGAAACAGACACTTCGGCTGCGATCCGACGGCTGCCGGCCGAGTGGGTCTCCGGGCTACTCGCCCCCGTGACGTCAGCCTGGGCGCGCGAACGGAGTTTCGCACGTCGTCTGGCGTCTCTCACTGCTAACCGGATCTGTCACTCGCAGCCGCAGCGTCCGTTCCGCCATGCTCCTCTGCACGCGATAGGCCTCTGTTAGGCGCCTTTTATACTTCCGCCGCGGCGCGGCGCGTCAATTTGGGGAGCGGCGCGGCCAGTTGCGCCGCGCCCCGTATATGGCCAGCAGCAGAGTCTTGCGGGTGCCGCGGGCCCGCCATGACAACGGCGGGTGGTGCAGCCCCGCGACGCAATACCGCGTACTTTTGCCGGGAGGAACGAAGAAATGGAGAAAGAAACGAAGAAATGCATTTTCAGGGTAAGACTAGAGGGAAGGGGGGAGGGTTGTAAGTAGCAAGCTGAGTGCTGTTGTTGCCCCTAACATTTGTACGTCAACGGCTTACGATTATGATTCGTTAGTATACATTGCATCCGATCGAAAATTTCGGATAGTGCAAATTCCTCGAACCACGGATTTCTGGTTGAATTTGACAACGGAAATTCCGTGGGCCCGGTCTTTTGAATATTTCAGAAACGAGGAATTTCGCGGGCCATGAGTTTTTGGAGATTCGGAACGGGGTATCCGAAAATGATTGATTCGGATCCAATGTACCCTGCTTAGAATTGACGATATTTGCACTATGACGCTGAGCCTTGGCCTTCTTTCCGTCCATCTTTCACGCTCCTTTTAGATTCTGTATCTAACTTTTATGTTCGCGACGTGTTAGGATCCCCATTAGCGCAGTCGGAGAAGGTGCCCGCTGTCATTGATCTAGGCAAATGGTTTGTGTTAAACGTTACTTCGTGTATTTATTTATTTATTCAATACGCTACATAAGGTAGACATCAGAGAAAAATTAAATTAAATAACTAATTAAATTATTTTTAATTAATTAAATTTGCACATGCCACGTAGTCGATTGGAGAAGGCGCTAACTCTCGTGTGCACCTCAAATCAGACCTATTAGTTCGGGTCCCGCCGAGGCTAGCCAAGCCTTTCACCCCACAGGGACCGGTAAATAGGCGCCGGATTTGTCTGGGAATGATAGAGCACTGATTGCTCCATCGACTGACCCCAGCGTGTCTTGCATGAGCCAGATACGAATTCAAGTTGACACCTCATTGTATCCCATTTAATGAAGCTTCCAACGTTCGGGAACAAAAGAAAACTCCCCTCCCTCCATGCTTCCTATCTGGTCACTCCCTCCAGCGGGTCTCACCCGCAGCTCCTGGCGCTGCGGGTGAGAGCCGCCGTGAACCGCGGTAGCCCTCGAGGACCCTTGCGTGCGGCGGCTCCGCGACAACTCGTCCGCGCCGCGGCTTCCACCACAGTGGCAGCACGGGTCCCACTGCGGCGGAAGCGATTTGGACGAGTTCTCACGGTGCTGCCGCGAGACTCTGTAGAGGCCCTATGACGCGCCGCTGCGCGATTGCAGTTAGAAAGGGGGCGTCAGCGACGCGCGGCCACGAGCTTCTGCGCACTACGGCCTGTGCTCCGAAAACGGTCCATGAGTCATTGAGGGAGCAAAACAGAAAGGATTCGTCTGCCTGATCAGCGCAGGTGCATTTCGTCAATGTTTGTCGTGGGATTCCTATGGGGAGCGACGAATCCTCTCTTAAGCCTGGAGTCGAAGTCGTCCGCTCAACCTACGGTTGAAACTGGTGAGTGTGGTATTGAGTCGAATCCCCTGCAATGCAAACGGCACTAAACCACTCCTTATTTTGCGATATGTGCGGGTCCAAAAGTAAAACTGCTGGAAGGTACTCATCGTCGATAACCACTCAAAATTCTTTCTCATATGGCCATTCTGGGGTCGCTGTGCACTAAGCATATCTATAGCGTGGTATATGAAACTTCGTGAATGCCTACAGATTTCCATTCTCTTCCTAGGTTACAGAAGGTACGGGCTAAGGTCATGGTCACTGATTTCGCCCAAACTCCCTAATCATGCAAACCTAGTAATCGCCTGTAACTTCAAAAAACGATGCCAGATTCGTAATCAGCACCCTAAATACCCCCTCCTCCTTTCCAATAGGAGAAGTTTGGTCGAAAAGGTGAAATCTCCCACCCTACACCGAGTCTGCCGCGGCTGATCGCGCCGAGCCGCGCCCTTCCCTTCAGATTCGCCGAATACCGTAACCCAAAATTCCGTCAAGCAAAGTGTTTTGCGGCGGCGGAGTATAGAAGCGATGCGGCGCCGCCTCGCGGAGCGAAAAATCGATAGCCATGCCGACCATCACGCCGCGACGCGGGGCGGCGGAAGTATAAAAGGCGCCTTATACTCCCGCGGGAGCATCCGCGGAACGTCCGCGGACCAAGGGTGCACGGCGGACGGCGGGCGTGGCGAGGCGCGGCGATTGGTCAGGTGAGGAGGCGTGCTTCCCGCCCTTCCGCGGATGCTCCCGCGGGAGTATAACTCAGGCCATAGGCTCTCACCGCTCTTCAACGGAGCGCGCTTTTACAGCACGGAGTGTGGTGCTCGTGTCTCCATTGGAATTCGTTTCACTCAGTGGTAGTAAACCATCTAGTTGAAGTTGAAGTGGGGTTGGAGATAAAGTGTAAGTTAAGGGAATGGCAGGATCGGATAAAAGAATTTTTCGATAGCAAATTAACAACAAAAAGGGATCAATACCAAAATCAACAAATGTCACCAAACAACAAGGATCAACAAAAGCCTAAAATGTCATATGTAAACATGCTCTATAACACACTATAATACCCCTAGGTGGATTACCTATATGATAAACATGGATTTTGCAAAAGTGCAAAACGAACGCAGTCTGCAGGAGCCAAACCCCCGATCCCGAGCTCTTCCCTACTACGCCACATGAGTGCTGCGCTTGGCCGCGATACGAGCCCTCATCCCGCGCGCGCCCGTCAGCTGTGGAGCACGTGAATCAACAGGGCGCCAACCCGCGACTTCCGTCGCCCTAACTCTGCGCAGAGTTGTATTGGGGTCGAGATACCTGCAGTTTGTTACTACACAGAAAGAGGCGGTTCTGCCCATGTACAACGCTTGCGCCGTTCCGACCTACCGTTGAGATAGTATCCTGGTCAGTCACTGTAGATTTCCCAAGCCGTCATCGCGCTCCGAGACTCCCTCCTCGCGGCCGCGAGCACGTGATTGACACGTGGACCAAGTATGGAGACCATTCGCGCCCGCGTGCACGCTAACCGTCTGGGATCTCCCCTGCCGCGCTCGCAACCGCGGTCGCGGGGGCGAGTAGCCCCGCAACCGGCCGAGTGGGCTGACTCAGCGCGCACGTCAGAGTACATTCCCGTCGCCTGCGTCTCAACAACCACTGGCAGTCGCGGAGTCGTGCGGTGAAAGGAGACTGAATTTCGAGAAGGGGAAAGGGATGCAACTTCCGTAGCTTACATACGTTCCTAAAGGTCACGAAACAGACTTTTGGAGGCTGCTAATTTTGGGTGGCACGAAGACATCAATTAGTGGAGGTATATAGGTATAGCGCAATGAATTTGTAAAAAGAAATTGTAGGAGACAAGATTGGCTCCTGCTTGCATAATGCCAACGTTTTCATGAAGCACATGCCAGTGGAAGGCAGGAGTCATCAAATCATCAAAGTGGTCCATCGCTTTTCTATTATTCGCCTTCCTTCGGCAGAACATTTGCGTTTATGAACAGGTGACAATCCTTAAGACCGACCTCTGATTCTTAAGCTTTTTGGGAGCCTTAGGTCTGTTTCTTTTTACAGACGATAGTGATGGAATATACCCATTTGCATACAGCTAGAAGCAATGAACCTTAGGATAAAACTTCTGAAAAAGGCCCTCGCTTTGAGATAAGAACCAATCAGTATTCACACAGCACTGCAGTAACTGATCTCCGAAGCGTTCTGAAGCCAGGTTTCGAGAAGTAACGGAGTTGAAATCCCATGGTCTACACAAGAAAAGCGATATAACCTATTTCAAGCCGCTCAGTACTTTGCGTGCAACTTTGTGCAACCAATCAAGCACACCACTGTGACGTTCTGGCAAGTCCACGGCGCGTCCCAAACTCGCAACGCAGGAGGAATCGGATCTCACCTTTAAGCCTGGACACTGGTTGCGAGTACTATTACCAGTGTCCTTGGCGTGACGTTCTTTTAAAAAAAGTCGAAAAGGTAAGGCAAGACTATCCCATCGCATCAACGTTTCTAATAAGAGAGGTCGCCTAACCGACATCGTTCATATGCGAGATAATGGTTCATGAAGCGCAGTCCTCGAGCTGCTCTATCTCGCCTGCAGTAGAGAAGCGCGGGGTGCTCCGTTGTCTGGACTCTAGCGCAACGGTGGAGAGATGCAGCGAGGCAGGAGAGCGAGATCTCCAATCGAGAGGGCGCCGACGGCACGACGAAACCGCCGAAACGTGGGTCATGGTTGACCCGTACCCTGTAACCGAAAAAGAGGAGTTTGAGGAGCTATTGTCCAAGCAATATTCTCCAAATCGCAGCGTCTTGAGAACATATTTGGAGGACGAGAGTAGAGAGGAATAGACAATCCAACCAACCTTACGTAAAGTTGAAGTCAACTATTAAAAACAGTGGCATGCCGAGACTATGTGGCAGTCGAATGAGGAATATATTGCCAGGTGTAATAGCAGAAGTAACTCTTTTCGAGTTGGAAACTGATGATTTTAGAAAGCATCATAAAGTTCTAGAAGAAAGTGGCCGTCGACATCCGCAACATGGTGCGCTGTAATCCAGAACGGTTGTCGAAGGAGGATTTCCGGAGTATGATAAGGCATCACCTGCGCACAAAGTGAGTTGTAATTCTGCTTGCTTGTACTTTGACGACGCATTCACTTGCATGTTGTTGAAGAGAAGGGGGAAATGTACTACGCAGAGATTCTACGGGAAAGTACGGCTACCAGCATTGCTCTCGCTTCCCGCGATCTTTGCTCTGTTCATTAGTTTCGCAAGCATTTATGCTCACGCAACCACCAGGGAGGTTGGGCTGTTTAGGGGCGAAATGAGATCTGAACTGCTGAACTTTTTATGAATTAGAGTAAGATACTTTGGAGCCACAGAAATTATACTAATGTTGAAGCCAGGACGTGGCGCCATGTAGGGCGTATATTTTCTTCGAGGGCAGAGTTTATTGTTTCCGCACTAGGGTACTTATTGTACCGCACTAAATCTTGTTCAAAATAGGTCTACTAGGGGTAATCTGTCATGGGAAGAACGAATACCATAGTCGTTTTTTGCGGAAATGTCTTATAAGCGCGTTATATTAGGTTCGAATCGCCCAAGGCCTTGCGAAATAGCGGGCGCTGGTAAGAGACGCAGAGACTTCGGCCTCAAAAAGCAGGATAAAGACGGCGAGGTGGTGCACGTCGGTAGAAGACGCGGCTGTCTCACAGCATCCTGGAAATTAGCGTTTACGTTTATGCCAAGTCTATTTAGGGCGGGCGAAACTCGGTTCTTTATCAAAACCTTGTTTCTTTCAGATATATGCCGGAGATCACTGAAAAAGTGAACTCATCGGTGGACCAAGAATGGCTTAAGTCACAACTTGCCGACAACGTCAAAGAAAAGGTATCTGTTCTTTATGTTTGGATTGACTACTGGCAGAAGAACTGCGAAGCTTTAACGCACACACATACATACATACATACATACACATATATACATACATCACTTACATATATATACACACATACATACACACATTAACATTAACATTAAACTTGAAAATGATTATTCGAGCGGTGCTTCAAACAGACGCTGTTGTCCCTCACGCTGCAGATGGGAGTCTGAGACCACAGGCCATCAAATCTCTGCAGGATATGTGTAAGGGTCAAAAGGGGTGCACTTCTGTCTTGTGGCACGTTCGGTGTCTCTTTGTGCTGAACAAACCTCATCGACTCGGCCTTGTGATTATCATAATGCTACTGGTTATGCTCTTCTGCCGCTCCGTGGTTGCTGAATGCTCTTCTTCTGGTTTCCATTTCTACAGCAAACACAGTTCCGCAAAACTATATCATAAGATGAAGGGCAGCGCCAGTCAGTGGTTTTCGAGACTTGGCACGCATTCTACTTCTTGGGATGTCGTCGACGCAATTTGAATACTTATTTGGCCTAAACTATGACTTGCGCTTACCATCCGATGAATAAGTCACTGCTTTATCCTTCAAAAGAAAATATGGTAGCAGTTCAGTGACCCCGCAAGGCTTGCTTGACCTGGGCGGGACCCAAACCAAGGGTGTACGCGACAGCCTGCATCTCCTGCTGTGCTTCCATGCACACGTAAAACTATAATATAGACACATTTTTGTCCAAGCCATGTGGTGCACAGACCTAGGTAAGGGAGGGAACTCTGGGGTGTGGGTGACCTATCCTTCCCGTTTTAATACCTCGCCGGCACCAGCCCGCTTAGTACCGAAATTGTTTTCTTTCTCCCTTTACAGTGGCACAGTGCATAGACTTGTTTTTTCGACCGGCTGTTATCGATCGATTTTATCGATTTTGCCCTGAGTTGGCTACTAGGAGTGAGAGTCGCGTGGATATGTCGGGTATGGCAGACTTCACAAAAGGGAGGCGGTGTGGATAGACTGGCTGTTATTTATCGATCGATTTTTGTTATGTTTACTGTTTAATCAATACGTTGGCTGGAGAATAGTTACAATTTCACAAGTTCTTTGCAAATAAGAAATATTAGTTTCTACCACTTACTTGGGCGAGTCACCAGTAAGAAATGAGACCGGCCGTCATGGCTGGCCTATTCCTAGCTGCCTTTATATTTCACGTTTATAGATGAGCAGGGCAGATTTGCTGCAGATTTACATATAATACTTCGTGGTCAGTCCGTCATTAGCTGTTATTAGACGAAGGAATTGTTTCATAAGAGGTTTTGAGCAGTCAGTCAACCACCAATTCCAAAAACGATCGTTTTGAAGTGACGTAGAAGCTTACAGTGGCTCAAGCAGATTGTGTCCCCTAAGACCGTCTTGTAAACCTTTCGTTATTCTTTATGAGCAGCACTTTACAACACGCAAGTGCTCCTTTAAAAGAATTCGTATTTTAGCAAACAACGAAACGGAGGCGCTTCTGTATGCCCTTTGATCACACTATGTGTAGGTTCTCCACGGTGGCGATGTCCGTTCCTCCACGTGGTGCCACTGGAAACTGCTCGCTCTGCGAGCTAATCACGGACATTCGAATGCAGGCGACAGGCCGGCCTACGAAGACCCATGTCACATCACATGGTGTATGAAGAGTCATGTTTCTCGAGATAGTCCACGGCGTCCGCGGGAGCCGACGCGCACTTGCAGAGCCCGGCGAGTGTGGAAAGTATGCGAGGGTCCCTGATGCGAGGACGGCATCGGGGGGAAAATGAGCTAGTCCGAAAGTCCCGTAACGTAAGCAGGACCCGCGTAGCTACGCTGAATGTGGGTACGTTGACGAGCCGCTCGTGCGAGTTGGTTGAAGCACTGGAGCGTAGAAGAGTTGATCTCTGTGCGGTGCAGGAGACGAGGTGGTCCTGCCGCAAGTCAAGGGACATAGGACGAGGCTTCAAGGCCGTTCTATGTGGAAGTCCCAGAACCACCAGTGGAGTTGGAGTCGATCGTCTCCGAACGATTTCGTGACTCGATTGTAAGCGTCGAGCGCTTTGACGATCGATTGATGAAGATTGTTGTCGCCGCTAAGGAGCGACTCTATCACTTCTTCTCTGCGTATGCTCCGCAGAGTGGCTGCTCCGATCAAGCCGAGGATGAGATTTGGAGCCTGCTTGATGAGAAGACAGCAGAGGTGCCGTCGAAAGATGTCATCATAGTTGCTGGTGACCTTAATGGGCACGTAGGTGCTGCGAAGGACGGGTACAGCTCTCATAGTGGTTTCGGATACGGGTCTCGAAACCCCGATGGTGAGCGTATTCTTGAGTATGCGGAATCGCATAGTCTCACCATTGTGAACTCCGTCTTCCGAAAACGCGGCTCCCACCTCATCTCATAGTGGAAGTTCTAAGTCTCAGATAGACTTTGTGCTTGTGAAGGATCGTGACCGGAGTCTTGTCACAGAGGCGAAGTTCGTGCCGTATGAGACGGCCGCCCCACAGCATCGACCGCTTATCTGTACTTTGAAGATCGCCCCTCCGAGGCTGAAGCAGGTCGAGCGATGCGGTGCTCCAAGAATCAAGTGGTGGCGAATGAAAGACAAGGAAGCAGCTGTGATTTGGAAGAGAGCAACCGACGCGATACGCCAAGCTGCAAGGTTGGAACTAGGCACAACGAAGCCTGGACGACGCAAGGTCGACAAGCAGACATGGCTGTGGACAGACGATGTGAAGGCGAAGGTTCGAGAGAAGAAGTCGCTGTATCATGTGTTTTTCGGCGACAAGACAGCCGATAATTGGCGGAAGTACCAAGAAGCGAGGAAAGCAGCAAAGAAGGCCGTGGCTGTTGCAAAAGCCACTCATTATGAAGATGTCAACGAGAAACTCGAGTCACGCGATGGTGAGCGGTATCCGTACCGACTTGCAAAGTTTCGCCATCGGTAGACCGAGGACATTGAAAAGTTTTTCAGCATCAATGATGAGAATGGCCGTCTTCTTATGGACCGCAAGAAAGCATTGAAGCGATGGTGCGACGACTTTGAGGAAATCTCTACGGTAGAATTTCCTCATCCAGCCATCCCTTCTACGGCTCCAACGCACGGCCCCGTTCAAATGATCACCGTGGAGGAGATTGAAGCGGCTTTGAAGAAGATGAGGCCAGACAAAGCGACTGGGCCCGATGACGTGGCAGCTGACTTATGGAAGTCCAAGTACTGGTACCCTGCTGAGTGGTTGGCGAAGTTCTTTATTCAGGTTGTGGCGGAGAAGAAGGTGCCTGAGTGTTGGCGCCAAAGCACGACGATTCCGATTTGGAAGAAGAAGGGCAGTCCTGCAGACTGCTCCAATTACCGTCCGATTCGCTTGCTCTCGCACAGTGTCGTGCCCCGGGCGGGCCGCCACCGGCATCGGTAACGGTGGTCCAGACCCGAGGCAACGTGTGTGGCAGACCGGCGGGGTCTTACGGCACGCTAATGCTCTTCCCTTTCCAGCCACGCGGATCCCAATTACATAGGGCCCTGCTGCCCCTGCCGAACCAATGGGTCGTTACTGCGATGGACTTTAGCTCCCTGGAGCTCCCTGACTCTGCGCCGACTTCCCCGCACGTCTCTGCGCCTTCCCATTCTCCCCTGATGTTGCGATCAATAAAGGATGTTGGACTCAACCCGTGTCCTCGCAACTTCCGCAGAATCAATACACACAGATTTACTACACAAGGCTACTTCATAAACACATACACACCTACGAGTTATGCGACCTGCCCCCTACTCTTACTAGGGGAATCCCCGACAGCAGCCCGCGAGGGTCCGGCGAGGTCCTGCCTGGGGCGTGTGCCCACGAGGCGGTGCTCCTCGCCTCGCACCTGCGGTTACCTCCTCCTGGCGTCCATGCCAGGGTAGATCCTCCTCCTCCGGCTCGACTTTGCGCTCCTCGGTCCTGCGATGATATCGACTCGCTCCAGCTCCGGCGACGTCCAGCGGGATGGCGATGAGAGGACGGCCGGAGCGGCTGCGGCAGGCGAGAAATGAAGCCCGCGCGCGCGTTCATACTCGTCGCAGCGAATCGAGGCTGCGTATTCGACAGGCGCGCGCGGCGGGACGAGGTGGGCGCGGAGACCCTGCGTCCTTTAGAAGTCGGGACGAAAGTCACGACACTCCCGACAACAACAGCGATCGGACTCGACGGAGGTGTTACTGCGAGGAACTTACCTAACCCGCAACATACAGACACAGTTAACCGTAGATGTCCTAATGAGGGCCTAAGTCCTCCGAGTTAACCATGTCGAGACTGCGCAAACACGTTCCCCTTTACGTGTGAGGACTGCTGTTACCTGGGCGGTCGCGAGGGGGGTTATGAGCAGACGATAAATGTTTGGGGAACTACGAGTTACAATACAAATCAAGACAAGTAAACAGTTATACAAAACTACTACGTGAGTAAATGATCATATGTACACGTGGAGACATCGTCGGCGTCGGCATCGTAGCTGCGGCTCTATCTCATGACCGGCTGATCGTAGAACATCGAGTTGATGTAGAAGGCGTTGAGGTTGACGTGTAGAATATTGAATTGATGTAGATGAAGTCGGCTGGCGTCGTGATGTTGTCGTCGACGAGAGAGATAGGCCTACTTGATATTTTGCCTACGAGCGCGGTTACTGCGCTTCTGATGGGACCACGGAACTGCGAGTGGGAGATTTTTGAACTCGCAAGGACAGAGAATGAACCCCTTGGGCGGTTAAGGCACGTGGAACCAAAAAAGTGTTACCCAAGGGCCAATCAAAAGGTAAGTGCGGTCTCCCAACCGCGTCCCCCGGAACACGAAAGTCGTGTTGTCCGCTTAAGGCGAACTAAAAAAGTTGCAACTGCGGAAAAAATCGAACTGCGTAGCAGTCCTGGCGACTGCGAAAAGAAAATCTGGCATCTGAGAAAAGAAATACCTGCAAGAAGAGATACGGGAAAAGAGATCAAACTAAAGACTACTAAAAGAGGTAGCTATGGAGTAACTAAAGAAAAGTAACAAATATGCAAGTGCTGACCGTAGGTGTAAACTAAGGAGAGGAGTAAAAGAAGCTAAGAGAAGCTAAGAAACGAACTAACTAAGATAGGAAAATAAAGAAGGAAAAGGTATGTGCGACTTACGAAACTTCAATAATCCTGAAATTGCGATGCTCTGCGTCGCATCCTGACCTCCCGTGCTTGGGCCATCGCTGCCTCGAGCCTATCGTAAAATTCGTGCTCTGGAAAATCTACGCGCACGTGATTGTTGTACTTACAGAAGGCAGTATGATGCCTTAGGCTCTGGCATGCGCGACATTTGCGCCTCGACCTGCAATTGCGTTCATCGTGCTCTTCGCCACATTTAAAGCATCTACCTCGCTGCGCGTGAATGTAGAGCCTAGCCGACAAGTTTACGACTACGTGGCAGCCTGAGGAATAATGGTAGCCGTGGCAGAAGAAACAGCTAGGTACCACATGTTCCTGTTCTTCCTGGAACTGCGGCTCGTACTGGTAGCGCGGCGGCGTGAACTCCCTCTGCCTGTAGACGATCCTAGGATCGCGAACGTCCTCAATGTCTGGCGACACTGCGCGTTCAAGCGGAATCCTAATAGGCTGAGCTGCAACCAAGGGAGCTGCGACAGCTTGCATCGAAGCCGTCGGTCGAGCGGCAACCTGAGCTGGCACTACAACCGGCGCTGCGACATGGGCTGAGACCACTTCCTCAGCTGCAACTGCGTGGGGGAAATGTTGTTGGGCCGCGGAGCTCTGCGGTACCTGCGCGACGTGCACTACCTGCTGGGGTTCGTCCATAGGGATATCCCCTAGCGGCAGCGGTGTCGGTCTCAGGTCGGCTGTCTTGGCCAACTTGTCGATCTCCTCCGAGAAGGTCGGTGACTGCGACTGCCGTTTGGCCCCCGCACCGCTAGATCGTGTCTGCGGTGGGGCCTGCTCTGTTGCTGCGAAAATCTCGTCGTCCTGAATGATCAGGAGGCGTTCGAGGTGCTGCTGCGAGAGGTTTGCGAGAACCTGTTGCGCCTCAGCGACCGTAGCTGTTGCCAGTGCGACCAGTGCGAGTGCGTCTATCTGGAAAATGAAGACCGTTTTGCGCGAGCTGATCCGCCAAGCGTGGCTGATCGTCTTTCCTAAACGCTTGCGGCCAGAACTGATTATGTACTGCGGCCTGCCTAGCTGTGATGTTGTAAACCAATGACTGAATGGTCATGATATTTTCAAAAGGCGAAGAACCAAAATTCAGCACTGGCGCATTTGCGAGCTGCGCTAAAAATTCCTGAAGCGAATGACACTGCGCATTGCGGATACCGCGATTTCTCTGCGTCTGACCACTCCGGAAGGTAAGCTTCCTTTGTGATGTAACTGCGGAGACTGCGGTGAAGGTCTGAGCGCAAGTACGCGTCTACCTGAACATAATCATGCGCACCAAGGTGTTTCAAATCGAAGATGTGCTCAGGATTCAGCGCAACAGTTAGCTTCTGGAGCAGCGCGAGCAACGGTCTGTCGTGGACCGGAACTGCGGCTAACTGTAGCTCGAGATCATCTGCGCGGCTGAAATACTGGTTAGGATCGCGCCTACGGACTAGCGCGAGGAGCCTTTCGGCTACGGTTGGCTCTCGCTTGCGCATCGTAACTGCGTTTAACGGTACCTCAACCTCCGGTTGTTCCTTGACTGCTGCTAGCTGGCTGAGTTCGTCCGTCAGTTGTTTGATGAGCGGAATGTCCGCTGCGGGATTCCTCTGGAGGATGCGAACGAACTGCGATGCGAGAGTGTCGTCGGAGTCGCTGTGCAGCTGCGAGGTCGAGGGTGCCGGCGTGATGTCATCGGCCTGGCGTGCAGTACGAAACTGCGCTGGTGTCTCAGTCGAGGCTGACTGAACCGCTGGCTGACCCCGAGGGGTCTTCTCCTTGATGATGGTCGGCTGCTGCATTTCGAGCTTCGAGTGGCTGGTTAGGCCTATGCGCGATTACCTGTAACAGCAATAGATAGACTTGAGACCTACCTACCGACTGACCGGTCGAGACTGCGGCAGGATATCGGAATCGATTGACTGAATGAATGTTAGAAACCTAAGAAAGACAGGGAAAACCTAGGGCGTAACTACATGGAGCAACTACGGGAATGTCTACTACTAGAAGATGATAACTACTACTACTTAACGCTAACTAAGAGAATAAAGAATTTTGTTTGATACGTGTGTGCGATACGCTTTTCAGACACATAGATTGAGAAGATGGAGAAAATGGTATGAGAACAAGATAGGAAATAGCTAATGAACCTACGCATGTGCAGTTTTCGTTACCTACGTGTGCAGTATTAAGGTTACCTACGGTGCGAATGAGAACATGAAACAAAAGGAAAGAGACGATGAATGGAGAGGCAAGTATGAAGAGTGATAATGCGACGAAGTCGAGAGCAGAGAATAACATGAAGAAGAGTACACGAGTAATGAGAAGATGATGAGGTACGCAGTGAAGTAACTGCGTATCAAACGTAAAAGATGTGAGGAACGTAGATGAGTGAATCGAAGATGAGTAAATCGAAGTGACGAACATGAAGGAGAGAGAAAGAAGAGTAAGGGCAATCCAAAAGGTGTACTGCACAAAATTTGGACGCTGCGTGCGGGAATAGTAGATTAGAGATGATGAGAACAAGAACAAAGGAGAGACGAGATGGTAAAAATGAGACAGGAAGAGTAGACGATGTGCTAGCGAGTAGAACAATCTAGAATACAGTAACGAGCGAACCGTGACCCGGCACAAAAGTGCAACGAGTATTGCGAAACGAGTGCCGTAACTACGAGAAGAGAGTACGCTGCGCAAATCCTAAGTACTGCACATGAAAATGGAACCTATATACCTGGAAAGCGTGTCGAATGCTGTTGAGAACGTATCTGCGTGTTGGAGAGTCTGCGGGGCGATTTTGCTCTGGACGGCGATAGGAGGCGTAATGATGACGACCGCGCCTCTGCGTTAACTGACCCCTAAGCATCCTAAAGTACCTCAGGGTATTCGCCTCAGGACCCGCATCACGCATAACTTTAGGCGATCGACTGTGAACCGCATAACCTGGAACAAGGATGATGTTTGGAAGAGAACAGTCAGAGAGACCCTGACTTGACGACCTTATGCGCGGTTTTAGCTGCGCGTGATGGCTGTACCCGCTTAGGTGGTAGCGTTGATGACGAATCTGACCCAGGAGAGTCCGAAGCGTCTGGAGCGGATATTTCTAACGGGTAGAGATGAGCTAAAGATCTTATTAGCTGTCGTCCTGCACTCGTTCTGACAGTATCCGATCTTGCGACATTGTCCTGTCCGTAGCAGATCTTCATGAGGACTCCTAACGGCCACTGCCCTCTAGGCAGTTTATCGTCTGCCATGAGCACTATGTCTCCTTCCTTTGGCGTCTTCGTCGCGGATCTTTTTTGACGATGCGGAATTTGCTGTCTCTCGCGCAGAGCTGCGAGATAGTGAGAATACCAGATATCCCAGAAGCTATCCAAGACCTTGGTGGTGTCCTTGTACCAATCGACGAGTCTATGGGAAACGTCTTGGTGTTGGTCTGGAAGCTGCGAAACTGGTGGAAGCTGGATGTTTACTTCCGGGGAGGTGAAGTCTATCGGCTTGAGTATATGCGCAAACACGTCTGATTCCCTAAAAGGCGTCAACGGTCTGGAATTGATGACTGCTTCAATCTCCACGATGGTCGTTTGAAGTGCTTCCAAGGAGAGTAGTGATTTGCCGACTGTTTTGCAAAATGCCGATTTAAAGAGTGCGATCATTCTCTTGTAGAATCCTCCCTTCCACGGTGACAGTGGAGTTATGAACTTCCAAATGATCTTATGACTGGAAGTCTGAAACCGTTTTCCAAGTGGAGGGATTGTAAATGACTTCCGTGATCGCTGTCTCTGCAGCATGAAACGTCGTGGAGTTGTCACTGTAGATGATGTCTGGCGTGCCTCTGCGTGCTAAAAACCTGCGAAACGATAGCAAGAACTCCTGAACGGTGTTATTGAGGATTAGTTCTAAATGAACTGCTCTTGTCGACATACAGGTAATTAGACAAACCCACGCTTTACTAACAGTGGTATGTGCACTTCGAAATTGTATAGGACCTAGATAGTCTATGCCTACAGCCTGAAATGGTCTTGAACGGGTAATCCGTTCCGTTGGAAGACTAGGCATGTTTGGGTACCTATACGGAAATGCGTTGGCTTTCCTACACGTAACGCATGTGCGGAGTATTTTTGCCACTGACCTGCGAATTGATGGAACGAAGTAGGTTTCGCGTAAGCTTGCGATTGTGGAGTATACGCCAGAATGATATAGTGCATGATGGTAATGCATAGTGATTAGGTACATGAGCCTATGACCTGGCAAGAGTAATATTGGCGCTGTTTCTCGAGGTCCTACACGCGCCGGACAACGTATAAGTCCGTCGTCGGCTCTGCGTGCGTTAAACCGCTCAAGATTTATCCGCTGTAAAACGTGTTCTTGCTCGCGATAATGCGCAAGCACGAGTAGCGTTTCTGCGGCTGCGACCTCCGATGCCGTTATTAATCCCGAAGAGGATATGGCTGCCAGGAAGGGTAACTGAGCTGTTAACGACCCTTTTGCAACTAACGAAACGTGATTGAATAACCGGATGCGTATGAATCGCAAGATGTAAATCACAATGTTAATGAGTTTAGTGTACCTATTGGTACTTGCGAATGGTATGACTGACTTATAGACGTTGTGATGGCTAAGACTCACGTGTACCTTGTCCTCCTCGTCGTCCGTGGAGTCGGTCGGTGTCTCTGCGAAATCCTTGTCGATGTGAGGCCATCGAGAACAGGGTTCCGACAAGAATGTCGGACCTGTCCACCAAATATGTCCGGAAGCTTCGCTCGTGGATAACCCACGAGTCGCGCAATCAGCAGGATTGTCCTGCGAGACGAGATAGTACCACTTAGTCCGGATGCCTTGCTCTTCGAACGTCGACATCGCCTTGCGGATAGCTGACACACGGTTACGGACAAAGGTCTTATAACTCCTCTGCGAGTGAATCCAGTGCAAAGTAATGAGTGAGTCTGAAAATAGATGTACTGCGGCCAACTTAACGTCCAGTTGCTTGACGAGGTATTGCGCTAAACGTATGCCGATTGAGGCTGCCGTGAGCTCTGCACGCGGAATGGTAATTGGCTTGGTGTCATTGAGATGCGATTTCGCCATGACCAAATGAGATGTTACTGCAGAATGCGTACGGCAAAGCAAATAAGCACAACAAGCATATAAGCGCTTGGAAGCATCCCCGAAAACGCATAGCTCGAAAGCTGACGTTACTGCGAAGTTGGGTAGGATGTACCTAGGAATGGCTGGCAATGGTGGCAGGATAGCTGAGCACAATTGCGACCACTTTTGGCTGTCTTGAGGGTCCAACTGGTCATCCCAACCTTGATGTTTAGCCCACAAGTCTTGAATGAACACCTTGAACGGAGAAAGGAAGGGTGTGAGTAAGCCCAATGGATCGTACGTGGAAGCTAATGCGCGTAATGCGGTGCGCTTTGATACCACCTGTACGTGTAGGGTTTTGAACGGGATGTTTAACGTGTCCCTACGTGCATTCCAACCGATACCCAACAACGTGGCGTGGCTAGCGTTCAAGATGGAATCCTGTTCTGAAAATGCGCGATTGACCACGCCGGAGTTGCACAGAAATTCGCGAAGGTTCATGTGCATTTGCCTGAAAAGTTGTTTAGCTGCGCGATACTTCCTAATGGCCTGCTCGCAAGTGTCTGAACCGAGTAATACGTTATCCACATATGTGTTGCGTTCTACTTCCTTCGACAGCTGAGTGGAATTGCGTCGAAGATAGAGTTGGATAGATGCCGCTAACATGAACGGTGATGCGTTAACCCCGAATGGTATCCTTGTAAAGCGGAAAATGCGCAAGTTACTTGACGACGGTGGACCACTTGTGTCCTTTAGCCACAGGAATCTTGTAGCGTCACGTTGAGATTTCTGAAGGCGTATTTGATGGAAAGCCTTCTCGACATCTGCGATAAGCAAGTAGCGATGAAGCCGTGACCGAAGTAGAAGTCCTGCGAGGTCCGGTAGTAGAGTCGGTCCTTGATGGAGACAATCGTTGAGGCTAGGAGCCCCTTTTTGCTTCGACGAGGCGTCGAAAACGACTCGTAACTTCGTAGTGGACGATGACTCCTTGTATACCGCCTGATGGGGTATATAGTAGACCCGATGATCGTCGAATCGATGTTCCTGGACTTCTTCGATGAAGCCTGCCCGAAGATGTTCCTCGATCGTCTTGGCGTATTGCGACCAAGCTTTCGGTGTCTGGCTAAGCTTCCTAAACTGGCTTACAAGACCACAAAACGCTAACTGTCTATTATCTTTATCTTTATCTTTATCTTTATCTAAAGGCATCCACTCACTCATGGGTGGACGCAAAATAAAATAACAACTCTAACACTAGCACTAGTGGTAACCGAACAAAAAAACCAAAGAAGAAGAGGAAGAAAACGAAACAAAACAACCAGCACGACGAGAAATGAAAGGGGGACAAGGGGAAGCACGATAAAAGAATTTTAAAGAACAATAATCAAAAGCCACAGAAATAAGGCCAGCAAACTATGAGCAACGTTGGACGAGAAGAAGGCACTTGAAATCGAGAAAAATTGAGTCTTACCGAGGTATAACCAGTTTCTTAAGGAGATTTTTAAAAGTGCTGAGTTTGAGCCCTAGACAACCTTGTGCGATTAAGGAGTTGAAGGCAGAAACCACTCTTACTGAGAAGAATTTTGACCTGACATTCGTACGAGAAGCCCGTGTCGCGAGTTTGTGCGCGCCTCCTCTAGTTCTGGACTGAGCCAAGGTGAAGAACATCTTTGAAGAAACTGATGTGATCCCGTGAAGGATTTTGAAAGCTAGTAGGAGGTCGTACTTATCACGTCTGCTTTTCAGGCTGGGCAAGTCCAGCCGTTGACGCCTCTCCACCCCATTGGGGATGTCACTATAAGGCAGGCCGCTACAGCGAAGAACTAGTTTTCTAGTAAAATTGTTTTGGACATTTTCTAACCGTGCAATTATCCTGAAGCTGAGGATGGGATTCTTTCCACGGAAATTGAACATATAAATAACCACTGATAAGCTGAGAGGTGTTATAAAACTTATCGAGAATGCGCTGATCCAGTTCCGTATCTGCGTCGGGATGGTGTTCATCGACTATACCAAGGGAGTCGAGCGACCATAACCGTTCAATGGCTTCGTCTTGGTTCTGCGAATCTGCGATAGAGTGCATATGGGGATATCGTCGTGGCGACGATCCACGTGAAAATCCTGCATGCCTGAAACGACAGTACCAAACCTGGAATGGGTTAAGAACATACCTGACGGCAGCTCTACTGGAGGATCTGATGTTACTACGTTCCAGTAGGCATCTATGCCGACCAGTATGTCTGGAAGGACTGGTCCACAGGAATGGCACAATGGCATATCATAGCCTTCTCGTCGAATGAATTCGATGTCTGCGCACAGATAGGGTGGACGCTGCGAGAGAGTAATAACGTCCTTACCAGGGAATGCCGTCAGCTTCCCATGGAACTTCGGATTGAGATCTATATCACGTGGAAGAGCTCGAGACGCTGATCACAGATATGTAGACCAAATTTGCTAAATGGATCTCCTAAGCGAGTTATGGCCGGCGGAAGCCGCCATGTCTTCCATGTGTTAGGCGCGCTCAATCAGCATTGGGCGCAGTATTGCGCGGGAATCAGCGGTTTGGCTATCAGTGCCGTCAGCAGCAGCGTTGGCGCAGTGGTAGAGTGCTCGCTCCAAAGGATTGGGTTCATTGGTTCGGCTCCCGACGCTGGCGGGTTTTTTGCATTTTGTGATCTATCTTCGACGAGGACCTATAATCTTATTTTTAGCACATTTTTGAGCGAACGGCTAGTGGCGACTTGCATTTACGTCTATTTGAAGACGGAAACGTATTTCAGGTTGAATGTTTTATTCATGACGTGAAGTAAGTCAGAAATTCAAATCAAAACAAAACAAAAAGTAAAAATAAAATCAAAAATCAACAAAACTTAATAAACATAATAAACAAAAAGCAAAGGCACTAGTTAAAAGTTCCGACTCACAGACACGACTTCGGCCGAACGGTTGTAGCAACGATATGGGTGGTCTCCGACCGAATCGTGAAAAACGGATGTCAGATTCGTGCTCAGCACCCCAAATAACTCCCCTAGACGAAGTTTCTGCGGAATCGGTGACTGCCTGGACCACCCTTGTTAAAGGTATGGGTGGTCTCCGACTGAATCGTGAAAAACGGATGTCAGATTCGTGCTCATCACCTAAATAACCCCCCTAGACGAAGTTTCCGCGAAAATTTTTTATTCGACCGAAGTCGTGTCGGCGGAGTCGGAACTTTTAACTAGTGCCTTTACTTTTTGTTTATTATGTTTATTAAGTTTTGTTGATTTTTGATTTTCTTTTTACTTTTTATTTTGTTTTGATTTGAATTTCTGACCTGCTTCACGTCATGAATAAAATATTCAACCTGAAACACGTTTCCGTCTTCAAATAGACGTAAGTGCAAGTCGCCACTAGCCGTTCACTCAAAAATGTGCTAAAAATGAGATTATAGGTCCTCGTCGGAGATAGATCACAAAATGCAAAAAGCCCGACAGCGGCGGGAACCGAACCAATGAACCCAATCCTTTGGAGCGAGCACTCTACCACTGCGCCACCGCTGCTGGGCACTGATAGCCAAACCGCTGATTACCGCGCAATACTGCGCCCAATGCTGATTGAGCGCGCCTAACACATGGAAGGCATCGCGGCTTCCGCCGGCCATAACTCGCTTAGGAGATCCATTTAGCAAATTTGGTCTACATATCTGTGATCAGCGTCTCGAGCTCTTTCACGTGATATAGATCTCAATCCGAAGTTCCATGGGAAGCTGACGGCATTCCCTGGTTAGTAGTGAGGCTTAATGTGAGTTTCTCGTCGAATAGGTCGACAAGTCTCACTCGCGTTAGTCCTGAAATCTCTGAAATTCTTTGACCTCCAAAGGCTACAAAAGTGCGATGTCTTTGGTCCGACACGGACAAGCCTAAACGCGTTGCTGCGTGCGTTGCGATAAAGCTGTTCTGCGCGCCTGAATCTAGAAGTAATACGACGTTTTCAAGGCGCTCGGAGTCGCGAACATACGCTTTCGCCATGGCTAGCATAAGGCTAGCGCACTGACCGGAGAAGTGTACGCTCGGTGACCTGCGTGCCAAATATGTTTGTTGGAGCTGTTCGAACTCGTGATCCGTCTCCGATACAGTGTACTGCGATGGTGAACGCGAAAATGATTTTCTGGGGCGATCATAGTAGCCGTTTCCCCTGGTGGACTTGAATGTGACGTGAGGGGATGGAGATCTATATCGTCTCCTTGGCGAGTGCGATCTTTCTCGCCTGTGCGATCCATACTCGTGTCTGTCGTACGAGCGTGAGCGGTGATGTCGATCGTATGACGAACTCCTGGAGCGTCTTCTGCTCCTGGATGGACTTCTTGAGGGATAGCGGTCCCTGGACGTCGATCGATAACGGTAATAACGACTGTGGCTACCTTCTCGCGATCTGGAATCATGACGCGAGGTAGATCTTTCGCTCCTGCGTTCTCGATCTTCACACAGAAGTTCATGGTGCTGGGTTCCACAGTATTGACACGGTCTGCGTTCGCATGTCGTTGCGGCGTGTCCTTGGCGCAAGCACCTATAGCAGAGTGCAGCTGCGCGAACACGTCGTCGTCGAAGAAACAGAGGGATCTTGACGTAGCACTGTGGCGTCTCGTGCTCCGGTGAATCGCAAAAGTAGCAAATGTTGGAATCCTGTCTTCGCGGCGACGGCGTTCTCGTCCTTCCCCGCTGCGGTGTACTGACATAGACGGCAGAGTCGTCGTTGAGCATGGTCGAATCTTCGTACTTCTCCTTTGACGCGATGATGTTGTCCAGATGACGCATGACTGCGTCAAGGTCGAAGTCTTCTTCCTTCTGGAACTCCACATCGTGAAGTTTATCCCGAATGTCTTGAGGAAATTTGCCCTTGACCAAGTCAAGGATTGGGAGAACCATCCGGAAGTCTTCGAATTTGCGTAATCCATGGAGAATTCCTGTAATGCGGAACCACGTCTCGCGGAGCTCTGACCCTGCAGGTCCTGACTTGGGCAGCTGCTTTAGCTGCACGTGAAGCCTAGCTCGTGTCCTGTGCGGACGATCGTACCTGCGCTTAAGCGCCTGAACTAGGTCGGAATAACTACACTCGTCCGGATCTAAATCATGCAAGACTATGCGTGCATCTCCTTTAAGCAAACCTCACAAATACAGAAACTTATAAACAGGTGGAATACTGGAATTATTGTGAATGGCTAACTCGAAAGCGCTCCAAAAACCGTGAAACTGCGTGATATCTCCAGAAAATGATTCAAGCGGAAGCTTGTCCAACTATAGCAGACAACATTAGCGGCTGAAACTGAGGCTTCGCTTGTACCTGCGAGTCATGTGCCGCATTGTCCTCGTTCACTGGCGTCTGCGGAGCGGAGACGTTGTCCTCGAGCGCTTGCATGGCTTCGGTGAGGATGTCGTTGTTGGAGGATGCTGTCGACATCGTGAGCAAATTGACAGGAGGCAGTAACTGTCGTACCCAAATCTGTAAGAAATGATGTCTGGGAAGGTTCTTGTCGCGAGCTGACCCTGGGCAGGGGCCATCCCACGACTCGAAAGCGATTGACGGTGCGCGATCGTTGTCGGCCAACTACGGCTAACCAAAGGAACAGAGAACGTGCGAAGAAGTGGGAGAGTGTATGGAAACTAAGCAGTGATGTTAGTAATGGAACGACGGGACTGCGGAGGCTTACAGGTGGGGTTGTAGAGAATGACGAAAGTGTTGCGCAGTATCCTAACAGCGCTTGCGGACCGGAGTGCTCCACCCCGGTTAAGAGTCGAAGTTGCGGACGGACCGTCCCTATATCCGGCTCCAAAACGCTCTGGGCCGGTTCCCAGCCGCGTCGCCAGGGATTTATCCGAGAGCGTTGACACGTCCATACCATCCGACGCGCGTGGTGTCGACTCATCCGCCTTTACCATCGCGGGAATAGACTCTCAGACCCAGGATGCCGTAAACCAATGAACTGCGAAATGTGCGATGCGAAGTGTGCGATGCGAAATCTCCAAGTCCTGGGTGGCAACTGCTATGCGCGCGCGCGTCTTTATGACCAGTCTTACTGCTTGCTGCCGGCTAATGCATGCTGGCGTCGAAGTTCAGGCAAAAATTCCTCACTGCCTGGGGGTTACCCTCGCCCAGTATGCCTACCACTTTGTTCATATCCGCAACAATGACTGTTACCGGAAGGGTTTCCTCCCGCTCCCCCTCCTCGAGGCGTGACCCAGCGACTCAGACCCAACGGGGCCTGTCCCCAAGGAGATCTGCTGCCACCAAAGGCTCCAAGAGTTAGATTCGGAGGCCACGGGGGTGGAAAAGGCAATACCCTAGTCGTGCTTCCCTTTGTAGCCACTGCGAAAATACTGGCACGTTCCTACACCAGAAACTACGCACACCCACTGCTTACCTAGGCCAAACGTACTGCGACAGCGTGCTGAAGGTCCGATCACTAAGGCCAGACGTGTGTTTCCACACGCCCAACCCCAGTCCGATGCACCATGTCGTGCCCCGGGCTGGCCGCCACCGGCATCGGTAACGGTGGTCCAGACCCGAGGCAACGTGTGTGGCAGACCGGCGGGGTCTTACGGCACGCTAATGCTCTTCCCTTTCCAGCCACGCGGATCCCAACTACATAGGGCCCTGCTGCCCCTGCCGAACCAATGGGTCGTTACTGCGATGGACTTTAGCTCCCTGGAGCTCCCTGACTCTGCGCCGACTTCCCCGCACGTCTCTGCGCCTTCCCATTCTCCCCTGATGTTGCGATCAATAAAGGATGTTGGACTCAACCCGTGTCCTCGAAACTTCCGCAGAATCAATACACACAGATTTACTACACAAGGCTACTTCATAAACACATACACACCTACGAGTTATGCGACCTGCCCCCTACTCTTACTAGGGGAATCCCCGACAGCAGCCCGCGAGGGTCCGGCGAGGTCCTGCCTGGGGCGTGTGCCCACGAGACGGTGCTCCTCGCCTCGCACCTGCGGTTACCTCCTCCTGGCGTCCATGCCAGGGTAGATCCTCCTCCTCCGGCTCGACTTTGCGCTCCTCGGTCCTGCGATGATATCGACTCGCTCCAGCTCCGGCGACGTCTAGCGGGATGGCGATGAGAGGACGGCCGGACACGACCGTCCGGAGCGGCTGCGGCAGGCGAAGAATGAAGCCCGCGCGCGCGTTCATACTCTGTCGCAGCGAATCGAGGCTGCGTATTCGACAGGCGCGCGCGGCGGGACCAGGTGGGCGCGGAGACCCTGCGTCCTTTAGAAGTCGGGACGAAAGTCACGACACACAGCATGAAGATCTTCGAGCGAATTGTCGATGGACGAATTCGTGACATCGTCCAGCTTTCCAGCAATCAGTGCGGCTTCGTAGCTGGTTGTGGCAACATTGATGCCATTCATGCCTCCCGTCTCCTGTTAGAGAAGCACCGCGAGAAACAGAAGCCAGTGCATATCGCCTTTCTCGACTTGGAGAAGGCCTTCGACCGCGTACCGCGTGAAGTGATATGATACGCCTTGCGACATCATGGAGTTCCTGAAGAGCTCATAGAGTGGGTGCGAATTCTCTACTCTTGTTCAAAGAGTCGAGTTCAAGCTGCAACTGGAACCTCGATGGAGTTTCCCATCTCTGTCGGGGTACACCAGGGTTCTGCGCATCGAGCTCCCACGCACTTCGGTTTTTAAGTACCTGGGATCAGCAGTAGCATCTGATGGCAATCTGATGACTGAAGTGAACTCAAGGGTGAGTGCAGCTTGGTCCAAGTGGCGTTCGCTGACTGGCGTGCTCTGCGATAGGAAGATATCAGAGCACCTAAAGTCGAAGATCTATAGAGCAGTCGTTCGGCCGGTAGCAATGTAGCGCTGAGTGTTGTCCTGCGACTAAGGATGTTGAAACGCGCCTCAGCGTCATGGAGACGAAGATGCTGCGCTGGACGGCCGGAGTCACGCGTATGTACCGCATCCGAAACGATGCCATTCGGCAGAAGTTCGGTGTCGCGCCGATAGCCTACAAGATGCGCGAAGCTCGCTTACGATGGTACGGCCATGTTCTGCGTGGAAAGGAAGACAGCGTCCGCAAGATAGGCCTTAACCTCGAGGTAATTGGAAAGCGGCCTAGAGGGTGTCCGAAGCAGCGGTGGTCCGATACGTTACATATGGACTTGAAAGTAGCTGGTGTCCACCCTGATCTAGCGCTGGATCGGGAAAGGTGGCGTCATGACACCAGAGTAGCGATCCCCGCTGCGAAGCGGGACAAACGCTGAAGAAGAAAAAGAAGAAGATGTGTAGGTTCTCCACATCATTTTCACGATGTACAAGGGGGTTTATAGGAGGCCTGTCGATAAGAACCTCGAACTTAATTAGGAAGAGATCCGTTATGTATTGCTTTCACATCTTCTGGGCTGTCGTCTATCATTTATGTCATGCAACCTGATTTTTCCTTCGAACACCCCAAGTAACACTCCTGGGCGAAGTTTGGGCGAAATTTTTTCTCACCTCTCTCGACCTCTGCAGTATACTTATGCTCGAGTGACCCATTCGAATAGGTTTTCGAATGATTTTCATTCGAATCGAATATTCGAAAAATGTCGTTTTTCGAATGTATTCGAATTCGAGTGTTCAAAAAATCGCGTTTCTCGAAGCATCCCAATTCGAGTTTCAAGAAATCGCGTTTTTCGAATGTACTCGAATTCGAATGTTCAAGAAATCGCGTTTTTCGAATGTACTCGAATTCGAATATTCAGAAAAACCATGTTTTCCGAATATATTCGATTTCGAATGCTCGAAAATTTTCGGTATTCGAAACCATTCGAATATTGAAATGATTGTGAGGGCATAAGTGTAATACACATGTTACTGAAGTTTTGTGTGGACGTTGAGGATATATAAACTAAGGTGTTCAGGTCGAAAAAGCCCTCATGGTTCAATCCGTGCTCGAGGGAAAGGTCCCTGCGGAATCATTCGATTTTGGATCTCTGGCCAGCGTTGAAGATTCCGACCGCGATTCGAGCTACGAAGAAAGCAACAACTCGTGTTCGGATATGTCCGTTTCGGACATGGGCACCGACGCCTCATTTCTTGATGTGATAAATTAGCCTTTGATCTCGTTCAATGCTTTTGTTCACGGGTATCGCTGTTGTCCTAGTGTGCAGCGAAAATCCTTTTCTCCGATTAGTCCGATTTAATGATGTATTCGTTATTCGTCATCCGAATAAACTACCTCATTCTAAACATGAGCAGGCGATCGATGACATCTGCAAGATGTGGCTTAGCGACTGTCAGCAGACAAGTTGCCCCTTGGCTTTTTGACGATCGCATCGCACAGCCTCTGTGGATCGTGTTCAATTTTTGGTACGAGTTGAAGATTTACTATTTGCTATTACGAGTTGGTCACAACTGACCACATCCTTCCCAGATTCTTAGAAATTGCCAAGACGTAGTAATTCAACGCAATCTCTCGTCGTCAGTTCCGTCATAGCATAGTCGTGAGGTCAATGATGATGATCACCTTCACTGTTGAGGAGCTGATGCTCTTCGAAAGTTTTCCATTTCTGGATTCGATTTTTCGCTGTTATTTTCATTTAATTTGATTTCGAGAAGAGCCTTCGTGGCCGTCTCCGGAGTATGTTTGCTTTAGGCGATGGAGCTTGTTGGTCAATTAAACGTGCTGGTGGCTGTTTGAGGACTCGCTTTTCCGCAACTCTTTTCCGTTTGTTATTGGCTCGTTCGTCGCGCACTGCTGCAGCAGACGTTTTAGAGGATATCCTAGCGGATGTCGGTTTACATCTTGTGTTCAGAGGAATGGTTCGACCAATTTTCTTAGGGGTGGTTCAACTAGCGTTTCCTGTTTTCAAATTTATTAGGTTGGCCGGTACGTTCTGGCGGTTTTGACTGGTTCACTTCAAATGATCATAACTTTCTCCATGCTCACCGGATTCAGTCAAAATAAACACCAGCACACCTCCAACGCGAGTCTAGTTGATTAATTTCTTGGACGAAAAAGTGGGTGTCGAGATGCGACAGATTCTGGAAGGGCGGTCCGCGTAGTCCAGATTTGCGAAGAATCTACCAGCGAGTAAGTCCTAAAAGCGTTTACTTAAAAGGATGGTAGTTGGTTGGCACAAGATCTGGTAATTATGGCGGATGAGCCAGAACTTCAACTCCTAGTTCGCTTGATTTGCGCATCTGCGTAAATAAGTGTTCGGGCATTGTCGTGCAGAAGAACGCGGGCTCTTCTGTTGACAAGTGGAACTCACCCAATTTTCAGTACATCTCGTCGATTTCGTCACAGTGGTGGTCTGTCGAATAGTCTGTTGTGATGGTTCGGCCTGGTTCTAGGAACTAGTGAATTACTCCAGCTTTCGACTACCACACTGTTACCATCGTCTTTTTGTGGTGGGATTTCGGCTTTGGGAAGCGCCTGGAGGTTCGTCGACGTCAACCCACTGTCCTAATCGTCCTCCATTATCACACAGAACTCACTTTTCATCACATGTGACAACTCGATTCAAAAAACGGGTCGTTTTGATTACGAAGAAGCAAAGAAAAACAGATTTGGAAACGCGACAGTTTCTGACGATCACTCATCCATTTTTCGAACTTTTTCACCTTTCTGAGGCATTTCTAACCATCCGTAACAGCAGTTTTACTGATTCTGCAATCTCACGGACTGCTTGCGATGGATTAGTTTCCCCGAAAGCTTCCAAATCGTCGTTCTGTGTCCGTATTCATGAACATTCCCGAGATCTTCCCGGCCTCCCACGGGAAGCGACCGAGGCAAGAGAGGGAGGCAGGAGAGAGAGGCGAGAAATGATATCGCTTATCTCCCGCTCCCGCCGCTTCATGAATACGGCTTCTTGATTGCTGTAGGTCTGCAGCTTCGGGAGTGCATCCTCAAGGTTGAAATCTCTAAAACGAAATTTCTCGAATCACCGTTGTACGGTCCTTTCTCCAATACCCAATCCTATTCGGTACGCACACATGGCTGATTTGCCGGGTTGTTGGGCGGATTGGCACAGTTTGAAATTGAAATAAAATGACGTCCTGAATTGCTCTTTCGACCTACGATGTATTATAAAAGTGAATGCGAAAAAGCCCTATATAAAGTGAGTAGCTCAAAAAATGTACCCGTAACTCCTGTAAGCGCTGCGCATTTTCTGTTACTCGGCACAAAAATCCATAGCAGTATTCCAGAAACCCATGCTAGCCATTCGAGCGAACGGCAGCCTCCATTCCTGTCTGACTAGCTAAATAAAACCCCTTGAGGACTATGCTCAAAAAAAGATTGAAAAATAAGGTGGTAGCGACTGAAACAGGCCAGCGAAACGGTGCAAGATAGAGCAGAAATTGGCTTGTTGGGACATGAAAGGTTGAAAGGCAGCTAGAAGTAAGGGTTAGCGAAACAAAAGCGTGGAGGACGGCCATAAATTTCGCAGGAAGGGGAAGGAACGAGGAGCGAACTGTGAGGCGCGCTGATGTCTTCACCACATGCACAAGCCTCTTTTGCAACCCGTCAGGTGTTCTTGGCATGGGCGGAAATTTTGAAGATTTTCCCAGAAAACATAAAATCACTTTCGTCAGGAAACAGAAAGGCCAAAACGCCAGAAAACAGAAAATTTCGAAATTATCAAACGACCTAATTCTTCTACCCAAAGATCTACTTTTCTAGTAGCAAATGCTTGCGTATGACCATAAATGTAGTCGTGGACCAGTGTTTTAACTTGCAAGCGTTTATAAAGGTTTCTAGTACACTACAAACTCAGTGCAGTCTGTAAATTGTAAATCATGACTCACAGATCCTATGAATCTCGACATTTGAAGTATGCAGTATTACTCATCAGCTCCGTTTCACAGCTAAAGCCCCAATTAATGGCCTCACTAGTAAGAAACTGTCCTTTCTGAGTACCGAACACGATGAAGCCTTATTGACCACTTTTGCATGTTTTAACCCCATTGCTTGAGTTTATAGACACCATCACAACATACTCTAAAGGAGTGCAGAGATTCGTTGAGTGCTACTGGCTGAATCTATTCCTAGTTCGACTCGTCCTTCAAGAATACCTTTCCTTGTAAGTGACCTAGTTTCCGCGTAGCTGAAAGCTTTCAGGCCAGCTCACCAAGATAATTACAGCACCAGCTGGATCAGCTTGAACGACCAGCCTTATCCTCTCGAGTGCTATACTTCGGCCGAAATATTGACGACATTTTTGTTGTTGAAAAAACGAGAGCAACATTGAGGCACACCCTTAGGCTTCTGAACTCTGCGTTTCCTACAATCAGTTTAACATCAGAGTCTCCTACTCCAGATGGGTTCCTGCCATTTTTGAATACGAAGATCAGGATATCGGAAGGTCAGGTTAGTAGTATGTGGTACAAGAAACCGGGATCTCAGAACATCATCGTTCACGCTCGGAGCTGCCATCCTCTATATGTGAAACGAAACATCGTTCATCATATGGT
Source organism: Heligmosomoides polygyrus bakeri (assembly GCA_947359475.1). Taxonomy (NCBI): domain Eukaryota; kingdom Metazoa; phylum Nematoda; class Chromadorea; order Rhabditida; family Heligmosomidae; genus Heligmosomoides; species Heligmosomoides polygyrus. Next base: position 44,975,240 of record OX375867.1, on the reverse strand, counting down.
TCCTACATCTTCCGCCTTGACCTCGACGAATTATCAAGAAGTGGATGATGAAATCACCGAAATTCTGCGGCAGAACGGCTACGGTTCAAAGGAGTGCCTTTGTTGGAAACTCCACAGATCTTTCTGTGGATCTCCTCTGATCATGCCCTTCATCTCGGATTCATTCGCAATGGACGTCAACCGTGTCGTGAAGCGATCGGGGCTTCCCAAAAGTCTCATTTTCCAACCATCACCATCTCTGTGACGCTTACTCACAACGTCACGTCCATACGAGAATCAATGTGAAAGAAGGAATTGCATGATCTGCGAAGGAGGCAACAACGTGTGTGAGATGAAGTGTGTGGTTTACAAGGTGGTCTGTGTGTCCTGCAAAGAATTTTATATAGGTGAAACAGCGAGACCACTATGGAAGAGAATGGATGAGCACGTGAGAGCTCTGCGTAACCCTCAGAGCGACCTGGACAATCCATTCTCGAAGCACCGCAACCTGAGACACACGCGTGAGCCACCGCCGCAATTACGGATTTCCATCCCCCACAAAAATCTGGCAGACCCAGTGGAGAGGGAGATCAAGGAAGCGCTAGAAGTAAAACGCTGGGAGCCACCGATTAACAACAGGGAAGAAATGAAGTATGCGATGAGTCTTATCACTCTATAGGGGCTAGCGACGTGAGCGCTGAAGACCCTCGTGACATATAAATGACTAGTCACGACTCGGCCATACATAAAGTGTCCGAGCACCCCTGCACTTCATTTCCGGCCAACCAACGTCCAAGAAGACCTTGGCCCTTCCCTCTCCCTTTTAATCCGTCGTGGATCCCAGGTCCATATTTCTTGCCGCTTTACTGTGTGTATGTGCTAAGTAGCATTACTGTATTCAGACCTGAAGAAGGGCTTATGCCCGAAACGTTGTCACCAATAAACATCAACTTCGAGTTTCAAGCAGTCACATAAATCGAAGAGAGAATATGAAGCTCAGGGAACCATCCGTTTTGTACTGGCGTGATATTTCACAGAATAATATGATTTTATGACAGAATCGGCTGTCAGCACAACAGTTTTTGTCACCTGTATCACCTATCGTCCCGTTGATCATCGAATTGCTCGAGCGGGTGCCAGCAGCGTCTCCATTCGTCCCTGTCGCGTGCCAGAGTGGTCCAATAGATCCTCCTCGCTCGACAGAGACGAAGAGCGTCATATCGTCGTTCAGGGCTTTAACGAAGAAGTCCGACCAACGCGTTGGTGGGCGTCCTGGTGTTCTTTTGACATCCCGCGGAATCCAGTCGGTTACGGCTCTCGTCCAGCGGGTGTCTGCGAAACGCATTACGTGGCCGGCCCACCTAATTTTCGACAACTTGGAACACGCGACAGCGTCTCTGATCTTCGAACGTCGGCGAAGCACGGAACTCCGGAGGCCTTCTCTCACTTGCGTGAGTCGCGTCACTCCGAGCATCGTCCTCTCGATTCCACGCTGCGCGACGCTGATCGCGTGTTCATCCTGCTTTCGTACAGCCCAGGTCTAGGAGGCGTATGTTAGGGCAGGAAGAACAGTGGAGTCGAATAGGTGGGCACGGAGTCGGACGTTCTTCGTCTTCTTCGCGACTTCTTCGACGCTCTTGAAAGCTCCCCAAGCCGCTCGTTTCCTCCTGCTTAGCCCCTGTGCTAGGTCGTTGGCCATATTGACTTCGCGACCCAGATATACATAGCTGGAGCATTCGGAGATGTTCGTTCCGTTGAGCGAGGATGACGCTTCAGAAACTTGTCCGTTCCTCATGAACATCGTCTTCATAAGATTCAGCTGCAGTCCAACGTTCCCACATACACGATCGAAGTCGGCCAGCATTCGCTCCGCCTGGCTGATGCTCGGTGTTATGAGCACGGTGTCGTCAGCGAAGCGAAGATAGTGCAGTTGCCGGCCGTCGACCTTCACTCCCATGTCTTCCCATTCTAGTTAACGCATGACGTTTTCGAGGGTGGCGCTGAAGAGCTTCGGGGATATAGTATCCCCCTGCCGAACCCCTCTCTTTACGTCGATGACGACGTCGTTGTAGAACGGAGAGATCTTGGTCGTGAATCCACAGTACAGCTCTCGAAGGACTCGGATGTACTGAGTAGGAACACCTTGAGTGAGCAGGGCGTCGATGACCGCTTCAGTTTCAACGGAGTCGAATGCCTTCTTCAGGTCGATGAACGTAAGACACAGCGGCAGCTTGTACTCTCGCGACACTTCGATGAGCTTCGTAATGGTGCGTATGTGGTCGATCGTGCTGAATCCTCTCCGAAATCCTGCTTGCTCGCATGGCTGTCCTTCGTCCAACGTTCTGCTAATCCTATTCAGGATCACTCGAGTAAACAGCTTGTAGACTACGGACAGCAGGCAGATCGGGCGATAGTTGCCACGTCTTCCTTCTTGTACAGCAAGACGGTCTTGCTGGTCTTCCGCTGAGATGGAACCTTGCACTCCTACAGGTAGCGTGTGAAGAGCCGCGCCAAGGTGTTGATGAGCGCTGGCGGGAGGTTCTTCAGGTGTTCGGGTCTGATCCTGTCGGGACCGGGTACTGTACGTTTCTTCACCGACGAGATGGCGTGTCGGATCTCGGAAGGGAGAACAGTGGGAACGATGTATCCATCCTGCGGAAGATGGCGAGGGGGCAAGTGGACGTGGCTGTCGAAGAGATCGGAGTAGAAGTCGTGGATGACCTTCTCCATGGTCCTTCTGGAAGAGGTGACGGTTCCGTCAGGACGTCGGAGAGCGGTCATCTTGGTCTTGAAGTTGGCGAAGTTCCGGCGGGTATTGCGGATGCTCAAACCTGCCTCTGCAGCTTCAGCCAACACTTCCGCCCTTCTCCCCTTAAGATCTTCCTTTATCGCCGCTCTGCATAGCTTCTCAAGCTTGGACGTCAATTGGTAGTTGCCTGACGCTCGTGCTGCTCCACGCTGGCGTACCAGTTCGAGAGTTTCCGGAGACAGGCGTCTCTTGGTGGTCTTCAAGCTCTCGGCTCCCTTAGCACTATCGCGGAGATGGTGCACGAAGTGTTCGTATTCCTCGTCGATGTTGTCCATAACGGTATCTTCCCAAAGGCCGACAAGAGAGGTGTAAAGGTCTCAGTTGATGGTCGTTCTGGGACACCTCTTCTTGAACTTCACGGCCTTCTCTCCTTGACGCGAAAAGCGGAACCTTGCGCGAAGGAGGCGGTGGTCCGATCCCGTGTAGAACTTGGGGACAACGGAAACGTCGGTCAGGCAATACTTGCGGTTGAAGATGATGTGGTCGATCTCGTTGTGGAACTGGCCACCTGGAGATTCCCAGGTCCATCGTAGGGAGGGAGGCTTCTGGAACTGCGAGTTTCCATGGATGGTCTTGGTCGACATGATAAACTCAGACAGCCTTTCACCTTGCTTGTTCCACTCTAAACCGTGGGTTCCGATGTGAAGTTCTTCCGACGACCTACGTGATCCGATCTTGGCGTTGAAGTCGCCGACGATCACCTTGTATAAGGTGTGATCTTCCTTATAGAACTTCTCCAGCTCCACGTAGAAGGCTTCGACGTCTTCGTCGTCGTAGTCGGATGTTGAGGCATACGCGACGAATACAGTCAAAGCTGGCACGGAGCCACATCGCTTCAGTCGCAGACGTCCGATTCGGGTTGTCAGAGACTCGTACGAATCGATGTTCATGGCCAAGTGCGTGTTGACGAGGACACCAACACCGCCTACTCCCCTGCTGTCGCATGTTCCGAGGAACAGTTCTTCTCCCGAGTCCTAGGCGGCGTGTAGGGGTGGTGTCATTTCATCTCGTTTTGTCCGATGACGTCGTACTTGATCTTCCTGGCTTGCATCATCAGGTCCTCGACGGATGCTTCCGATGCGAGCGTGCGGGTGTTGTAAGTACAGATCGTCATCCTAGTCCCTCTCAATTTGCGCAGCCTGGTTAGGCCCTGAGATTTTAGCAGCCTCTCCGTACTCGCCCTTCCCATCGCTGCAGAAATGGGGGCTCTTTCGGGGTCAGGGGAATGAGGTCCTTTAGTGCTGCTGTTTTTGACTGGAGTACACTCGGGTAGCTAGTCGGGCTCTGTCGTGCGGGCGAAGAACTCCGGGCAGCCAGCCAGACTGCCCGAAGAGACGGGGCGAGGCTTAATGCGGCCTCGAATCGCCTTACGATGTACTCCCAGTCTACCGAGTGCAAGCTTTTGGCCGAGCCGACACAGTTACAATCCGCACAGTCACGGACACATCCACACACACTGTGCATGAACATGCCGCTCCCACGCACAAGGAACGCGTCGACCCGACACAGAAGGAGCAAGAAGTACATCCCCTGCATCCCACCTGCGTCTCTGGGCAGTACACGGTCGCATTTGGTTCGCGTTTAATTCCCCTATCCACCACCCGGGGACGCGCCACGTGGCCCTGCGACGAGCGGCTCGAGATCCCTCTTAACAAGAGAGCCCGAAGGCTCTCTATCGAGGGAGATCCGTGGTGTATGCTTGATATGTTGATATGATATTAATTATATTTATTAATATATTAATATTATATTGATTATATTATATTATTATATTATATATTTATTATATTATATTATATTTATTATACTATAATATATATTATATTTATATTTTATTTCATTTTATTATATTTATATTTATTATATTATAATATATTTATTATTATATTATATTTATTATATTATAATATATTATATATTATTATATTATATATTTATTAATATATTAATATGCCTGATCCTATCATATATATATACATATATATATGTATATATATATATGCCATAGGATCAAGCATATACCCTCTCCATCATATTATTATTGTTATTATTAATATTATTAAATTATTATTATTAAATTATTGGTGGCGATGTCCGTTCCTCCTCGTGGTGCCACTGGAAACTGCTCGTTTGGTGAGCTAAGCTAAGCACGGACACTCGAATGCAGGCGATAGGCCCTTGTGACAGGCCGGCCTACGAAGACCCATGTCACATCACATGGTGTATGACAGTTCAAGTATTTCGAGATAGTGCTACGGCGTCCGCGGGAGCCGACGCGCACTCGCAAAGCCCGGCGAGTGTGAGAAGTATGCGAGGGTCCCTGATGCGAGGACGGCATCGGGGGGCAACTGAGCTAGTCCGAAAGTCCCGTAACGTAAGCAGGACCCGCGTGGCAACGCTGAATGTGGGTACGTTGACGGGCCGCTCGTGCGAGTTGGTTGAAGCACTGGAGCGTAGAAGAGTTGATTTCTGTGCGGTGCAGGAGACGAGGTGGTCCTGCCGCAAGTCAAGGGACATAGGACGTGGCTTCAAGGCCGTTCTATGTGGAAGTCCCAGGACCACCAGTGGTGTCGGTGTAATCGTCTCCGAACGATTTCGTGACTCGATTGTAAGCGTTGAGCGCTTTGACGATCGATTGATGAAGATCGTTGTCGCCGCTAAGGAGCGACTCTACCACTTCTTCTCTGCGTATGCTCCGCAGACTGGCTGCTCCGATCAAGCCAAGGATGAGTTTTGGAACCTGCTGGATGAGAAGACAGCAGAGGTACCGTCGAAAGATGTCATCATAGTCGCTGGTGACCTTAATGGGCACGTAGGTGCTACGAAGGACGGTTACAGCTGTCATGGTGGTTTCGGGTACGGGTCACGTAACGCCGATGGTGAGCGTATTCTTGATTATGCGGAATCGCATAACCTCACCATAGTGAACACCGTCTTCCGAAAACGCGACTCCCACCTCATCTCATATTATAGTGGGAGCTCCAAGTCTCAGATAGACTTTGTGCTTGTTAAGGATCGTGACCGGAGTCTTGTCACAGACGCGAAGGTCGTGCCGTATGAGACGGTCGCCCCACAGCATCGACCGCTGATCTGTACTTTGAAGATCGTCCCTCCGAGGCTGAAGCAGGTCGAGCGATGCGGCGCACCAAGAATAAAGTGGTGGCGAATGAGAGAGAAGCAAGCAGCTGTGATTTCTCGCGTGCGGTTACCGACAGTCACGACTGTCGGCGAAACTTGGAAGAAGGCGACCGACGCGATTCGTCAAGCTGCACAGTCAGAACTTGGCATTACGAAGCCTGGGCGACGGAAGGTCAACAAGCAGACATGGCTGTGGACAAACGACTGGAAAGCAAAAGTGCGAGAGAAGAAGTCGCTCTATCACGTGTTTCTCGGCGAAAAGACAGCCGATAACTGGCGGAAGTACCAAGAAGCGAGGAAAGCTGCAAAGAAGGCCGTGGCTGTTGCAAAAGCCACTCATTATGCAGATGTCAACGAGAAACTCGAGTCACGCGATGGCGAGCGGTATCTGTACCGGCTTGCTAAGAATCGCCATCGGCAGACCGAGGATATTGAAAAGTTTTTCGGCATCAATGATGAGAACGGCCATCTTCTTATGGACCGCAAGAAAGCATTGAAGCGATGGCGCGATTACTTTGAGGAAATCTCTACGGTAGAATTTCCTCATCCAGCCATCCCTTCAGCGGCTCCAACCCACGGCCCCGTTCAAATGATCACCGTGGAGGAGATTGAAGCGGCTTTGAAGAAGATGAGGCCAGGCAAAGCGACCGGGCCCGACGACGTGGCGGCTGACCTGTGGAAGTCAAAGTTTTGGTATCCGGCTGAGTGGTTGGCGAAGTTCTTTAATCAGGTTGTAGCAGAAAAGAAAGTACCTGACTGTTGGAGCCAAAGTACGACGATTCCGATTTGGAAGAAGAAGGGCAGTCCTGCAGACTGCTCCAACTACCGTCCGATTCGCTTGCTCTCGCACAGCATGAAGATCTTTGAGCGAATTGTCGACGGACGAATTCGTGACATCGTCCAGCTTTCCAGCAATCAGTGCGGCTTCGTGGCTGGCTGTGGCACTGTTGATGCCATACACGCCGCCCGCCTCCTAATAGAAAAGCACCGCGAGAAACAGAAGCCAGTGCATATCGCCTTCCTCGACTTGGAGAAGGCCTTTGACCGCGTACCGCGTGAAGTGATATGGTACGCCCTGCGACGACATGGAGTTCCTGAAGAGCTCATAGAGTGGGTGCGAATCCTCTACTCTTGCCCAAAGAGTAGAGTTCAAACTGCAGCCGGAACCTCGATGGAGTTCCCCATCTCTGTCGGGGTACACCAGGGTTCTGCGCTTTCCCCACTCCTTTTTGTTGTCGTGATGGACGCCATTACACGAGATCTTCAGAAGCCTGTCCCCTGGACACTGCTTTATGCTGATGACGTAATGCTCGCTTGCGAAGATAAAGATGAACTGGAGCGAGAGGTGCTAGCTTGGTGTGATCACTTGGAGCGATTTGGACTCAGATTGAACGTGAAGAAGACCGAATATCTAACGACAGACGTTACTGAGTCCATCTCCATCAAGGTTAACGGCATCGAGCTCCCACGCACTTCGGTTTTTAAGTACTTGGGATCAGCAGTAGCATCTGATGGCAATCTGATGACTGAAGTGAACTCACGCGTGAGTGCAGCTTGGTCCGAGTGGCGCTCGTTGACAGGCGTGCTCTGCGATAGGAAGATACCAGAGCGCTTGAAGTCAAAAATATATAGAACAGTTGTCCGGCCGGTAGCGATGTACGGTGCTGAATGTTGGCCTGCGACCAAGGAGGTTGAAACGCGCCTCAGCATCATGGAGAGGAAGATGCTGCGCTGGACGGCTGGAGTCACGCGCATGGACCGCATCCGAAACGAAACTATTCGGCAGAAGTTCGGTGTCGCGCCGATAGCGGACAAGATGCGCGAAGCTCGCTTACGATGGTACGGCCACGTTCTGCGTGGAAAGGAAGATAGCGCCCGCAATATAGGCCTTAAGTTCGAGGTGGTAGGAAAACGGCCTAGAGGGCGTCCGAAGCAGCGCTGGTCTGACACGTTACATATGGACTTGAAGGTTGCTGGTGTCCACCCTGATCTAGCGCTGGATCGGGAGAGGTGGCGTCATGACACCAGAATAGCGGACCCCGCTACTAAGCGGGACAGACGCTGAAGAAGAAGAAGAAGAAGAAGAAGATTATTATTAAATTATTACTCCTGATATCTATATATCATATTACATCCTGGAAGGCAAGTAGAGTCTTCCTGCTATACAAGAAAGGAGACGTGAAGTACAGCTATGCGAATAAGTAGGATTTCGGAGAGGATTCAGCACGATCGGCCACATACACACCGTTACGGAGCCCATCGACCTGAAGAAGGCATTCGACTCCGTCGAAACTGATGCGGTCGTCTAAGCCCTACACGCTCAGCGCGTTCCTTCTCAGTACGTCAAAGTCCTTCGAGAGCTGTACAGTGGATTCACGACCAAGATTCCACCATTTTACAACGACGTCGTCATCAACGTGGACAGAAGGGTTCAGCAAGGAGATACCAGATCCCCGAAGCTCTTCAGCGCCACCCTCAAAAACGTCACATGCGAATTAGCATGGGAAGACATGGTTGTGAAGGTCGACAGCCGGAATCTGCACCGTCTAATACCGAGCATTAGCCAGGCTAAGCAAATGCTTGCTGGCTTCGGTCGCGTATGTGGGAACCCTGAACTGCAGTTGACTCTTACGAAGACGATGTTCATGAAGAACGGACAAGCTTCTGATGCCCCATTTTCTTCTCTACGGATATACGAGTGCTCGAGAGACGTGTATCTGGAACACTCGTAGATATATGTATTTGGGTCGCGAAGTCAACATGGCCAATGATCTGGCGCCAGTTCTGGGCAGGAGGTAACGAGCGGCTGAGGTGTTGTCAAGAGTCTCGAAGGAGTCGTGAATAAGACGAAGAACGTCCGGCTCCGCGCCCACCTGGGGTGCACACACAACTCTGTGCGTTAACATTTTTAACGAAATTTTTTTTACGGAAAATGTTCGTTAAATTTCCGGTAAATCGTCAAATTTCGTTAAAAATACAAATAGCTGCTAACGTTTATTTCAAATGGAAAAAATCAAGGAAAACCTTATACGTTTCAACTTCAAGAGGTGAGGTCGTCAGCTAAAGTTCAAGGAATGGAGTGTAACACTGCAATGCAAAATAAACAATTCAACATCCACAAACGCAGAAAATAAACAAGCCTTCAGCAACAAATTATCAACATGGTGTGGAACAAGAACGGGTATTGAATTACCATTCAAGATGAACGCCGACAAGGCATCTTAAAATGTGCGATCAGGCAGGTACCCGGAGTTCCCCCTTTCCTAGTGCTTTTGTCTGACTGTTCTACGAGCATATGCAATCTCGATGCGGGCACCAGCCCATTAAGTACAGAATGTACTAATAAAAATATAACTAAAAGCCTATCAGTGGGATATTAACACGAACTCACGATTTTCGACTGCCTGGTGCGTGAGACCAATCCATTTTTGCAGCGTCGGGATCGTGAAACGGTCCCACACTGCCAAAAAGTGTGATGCGTTGTCAGGTTCGGGAAAGGCAGATTTCCAAATTTTTGATGTTAGCGTTTTTCTTGAGCCGTTTAAAACACCTCCAGCGGCCGAGTCTCCGCCTCGACTGTTCCAGTTGGCGAGCAACAGTATTCTAGGATAAGCAACACCAGGTGATGATAGGCATATCTTACGAGGAGGCTAGACCAGTATCTTTGTGGATTCATTGGCATGTTTGGAGAATAGGCGAAGAAATTTCTAGCTACAAAATGCATTAAATGATAAGGATAAAGAACGACGTTACTCAATCCCTCTTGTTCCTGAGATGCGCCGCGCATTTCAATTCTAGGGAACATCCTGGAGGCAATTTGAATTCATATTTGGCCTCACATGGCCAGCCGATGAAGAAGTCAGCGCTCTATCCTTCCCACACAAGTCTGGTACCAGTTCACCGACCCTGGAGGGATGGAAGGCTTGGTTGGCCGCAGCGGGACATCCGGTAATAAGGACCAGAAACCTGGTATAGGGTGCACACGACAGCCGTTACCTCCTCCGACAGCACTACACGCGCCCCAAAATGCATTATTTCCAAAACTTCAAAACAAATTCATGGTAACATTAAAATATTCTTTCTGATTTCGATAGTTTTTTTTAGGAACAGGCTTGATCGGGAAGATGGGACCAGCAACATTAGGAGCATACTAAGGGTAAATGTGATAAACTGACTGAGAAAAAAGTCCGTTAAAAATTCCGTTACATTTCTAAAAATTTCCGTTAAGTCGCTAAACCAGATTTTAACGAAAAATGCCGTTAATTCCTTGAATTCGTTAAATCGTTAACCATTAAATGTGCACCCCTGGTGCCCACCTACTGGACTCCACTGTTCTTCCTGCCCTAACATACGCCTCTTTTGAAATTACATCAAGATTCCATGTGATTTTGGTGGTTCTACAAAGGCGTTAAATCATTTATTTATTCTGCCACTACAACGACAACGATTTATTTAGGTAGAGCGACTTTATGAGACTGCAATTTCTTAAACGTTTCTTTTTCTTTCCTTTACCTTTTTCCTTTTACCTTAGCTCTTGTTTAGGACGATACGGCGAAGGACTTATACGCCCTAATAATGCGGTGGTTCAGTGGATGTGATGGCGAGTACAAGAGATGAGACAGAGTTTATTGAGAGACCAACTGGTCTATGTACAGGTGGAGCGAGAACTGCCGTGTGTCCGCTGTATGGTAGCGTCACGCCTCCTGACCTCTCAAGGCTTGAGTATCATCGTAGAGGATAGACGATGATAGCTCTCAAGTTGGGTCCGCAGGCACGTCACCTGCTGTGACAGTCTGCCATCATGCGACCATATATTGTCGCGCAAGCCGTGACGAAGGCATTGGCACGTGGGCGGAGATACATCGCGATTCATCGGGATCGCGAGAGCCTCAGAGAGCTGGGCCATACGAAAGCAGCATGAACACGCGATCAGAGTCGCGCAGCATGGAATCGAGAGGGCGATGCTTGGAGTGGCACGACTCACGCAAGTGAGAGAAGGCCTCCGGAGTTCCGAGCTTCTTCGACGTTCAAAGATCAGAGACGCTGCCGCATGGACCAAGTCGTCGCAAATTAGTTGGGCCGGCCACGTAGTGTGCTTTGTAGACACCCGCTGAACGACAGGCGTCACCGACTGGATTTCGCGGGATATCATGAGAATACCAGGCTTTCACCAAGACGTCCACCAACGCGTTGGTTGGATCTATTCGTAAAAGCCCTGCACGAACGATATGACGTTCTCCGTGTTCCTCGAGCGAGTAGTACCCATTTGAGCACTCTGGCACGCGACACGGACGTATGGAGACGCTGCTGGTGCCCGCTTGAACAACTCGATGGTTAGTGGGACGACAGACGATGTAGATGATCCATGAAGAATTTCGCGTGTCACTACTGCATCACTACATCATCAAAACCAAAGTTAACCAAAAGTTTTCTGTCTCTAATTCTTGACATTTAAAAGCTGAACAATGTTCAGAGATAGAAAAACAGCTTCGCCAAAGGCTGCAGAAAACGATCATTTATTTATTTATTTATTTATCGTTGTGATGACCAGCCAACAATTTTGAATTTTTAAACCGGAGTGGTGAAGAATCCTATCCACAGTAACTCTAGGACAAGTGGTTAGTTAATACATAATTAAGTGCCCCTCAGAACACTAGTTTTATAACTTTAATATAACATTTTTAGGTGGATGGTCCAAACTACTGTTATTATCGAAAGGAATACGAACCCAAATTATGAGAGTCGGGAAATGGCCTATGAAGGAACTCATTGTCCACAGCACTTACCCAGTTAATCAAGCAAACAAAGCGGCACAGTTCAGGAGTATATGACGCAATTACTACCCGACCGCATCCAAAAACGCCACATGCTTGCCATTAGAACTACTCTGGAAACGCTATTTAGAAATTATTTCTGTGATACTGTTTGGATTCCTTTTATTAGATTTCCATTATACAATTTTGTTCGTAGCTCTATTTTCTGTTTTCTGGCCAATTTTTGGCCATTTTTCCAGAAAAACAAAACAGAAAAATTGCTCAAATGGCCAGAAAATCAGAAAACAGAAATTCCTCCTATCCCTGCTTGGCAGCCGCGATTGCTCATCAGGGAGTATTGTGCCTCAAACTTGGGTGGTTAAACCACCGAGCTCGCACGGTTTACGAAATTCCCCATCATACGGCAGGCAGAAAAACCTTCCTCCTTTATGCTCTTATAGTATGTTTTGTTGCGATCAAAACTCTTGCGTCAGGCGGGACTCGAACCCGCACCTTCTCCTTTCCGGGCAGCGATGTTCGCCTTAAACCACCGGCGCGCTTCCTCCTTTATATATAACAAGTGCTCCGACACGCCTAACCGCGTGTATCGCACTTGCGCGCTTCGTGCGACTTTGCAGCATCACTGACCTATGAAAAGTAGCCTTTGTAAAACTTGAAACTCGCTAACATCTAGTACCTGGTGCGTACTTTATCGGCATCAAGCCGTTCACCACTTCGGTATCTTCATCATAGACATTCTCTCCGGACCAGCCATTAACATCATTGGTTTGTGCTGCGCAGTACTTCTGTCCCTCAGGTTGCTCTTCCGCAACCGTTCTCATGCTCAACAGCTAGCGTTTCCGGATATCGTTGACATGTCTTCCGAAGCCAGGTTCCCCCACTCGTTTCTTCTTACTGGATCTAATTGCTGGTCCGCCTTTGGAAACAGCTAGCGTTTCCGGATATCGTTGACATGTCTTCCCTCCCCCCTCTTTAGTCCCACACCTTCCTGGTCCCAACTCCCTACTTCTTTGTTTTGACTATTGACCACCTACTGGTCTCTTCTTGCTGGTTTTCCCTCTGTCCCCTCCTACAGGTTGTTCCTTTCCTTCCTGGTCGCACTCCTGGTCCACCCTAGAGGTACCACTTACTGCCCTTCTCCACCACTCCCTTAGTGGGCCTCCCATGCTCATGGCAGACGTCGGTGACACGTATTCAGAATCAGGACGCTTGTTGCGCGACGTAACGGGCCCGTCTTCTGGATCCAGAAGCTCGGAAGGCCCTGTTCTGAATCTAGAAGCTCAGAAATGCGCTCAGTAACCGCTGTGCTTGAAGAGGCTATCCATATGGCAGATTCCTTCTTCCCCGTATGAATTCTCCCTTCTTGTTGGTTCCCCGTCCTGGTTCCGACTCAAGGTCTCTTCTTCCAGGTCAGGGTCAAGCGTGGGGTTCGATTTTTGCTGGAAATTTACGACCCCCCCTCTGAAGCGGAATTTGTACGACCCCTCCCTCTCTCTTCCACTGTTCTATTTCTTGTATTTCTTGATTTTTTCAAGGTTTCTTGTGCAGTTTGAACTCTTTAATAGATTCTTCTTTTCAGGTGCGGCTTCGGCACTGAAGAGGACAATGAAACGATTCCCTGATCAATAATGTTTTCAAAACACAATAAAATTCTTTAAAATTTTGAACGCTATTTTTGACACTTCAAAATAAAGATCTTCTGGTAGCAGTTTCCAATCATCACTGTTCAATTTATGGAGTTTTTTTTTTCAGGACACCATGGACACGGAACATTTCTTCTACCTGAAGTAGCGACGTTTGCATCTGAAATTGTGCTCCGAAATTGTGTTATATAAAAATTTGAGTATTACTTTCTGACGACGACTTAAGTGCTTTCCTTATAAATTTTTTGAAGAGTTCCTCGAATCGATTATGGAGCGGAAAAAGGAAGGATGGACGATGGACTTCTCTCGGAAATAATGTTCTCCCATCCTAAGAAAACATCATAAAAAACGAAAATGGACCTAAAAAACCCAAGCTGTGTACATGATACAGCAAAAAACAAGATTCTCCGCAGCGATGACGGAACTGCGATGACGATATGATTAGGATGGATCGTAAGCAAAATTCTCGTTTTTCATGAAAAAAAATATTTTTTAGCCGAAGCAGACCACCCATACGAATAAAATTTTGCCACAAAAACTTCCAAGTCATGATCAATGCACAGTGAAAAAATTGTGATTTTCTGAATAGAACAGGTTGAATCGACCTCTGGTCGACTTTGCACCAACGTCATCGGAGCATGAAACTAAACGTTCACAAAAAGGTTCATAACTCGGTAAGTTTTTCGTATTTTGAAAATTCTTCTAGCCTGTCAAGAAGAAGATAAAACGCTCTTTCTCACAGTGTAAAAATCTTTTCCAAAAAAGGAGTCGTCACGCGTGGCTGCTGGTTCGATTTTTGAGCGAAAAAAATTGAAGTGGCTTCACAAAAATATTCATAACTTGACCAATTCTTCGAAGTTTCAAAATCCCGCTAGCTTTTCAGAAACTAGAGGAAGAGCCCTTTCTTGCTTTGTGAGAATTAATGTCCAAAAATTCGGTCTTCATGCGCGGCAGGGAAGGTCCAATTTCGGCTCCATGTCGCGAAAATACGTACCGAAAATCGAACCCCCCGCCCCGCATGAAGACCCCTTTCTTGGAAAACGGTTCTTACATGGTTAGAGAGCACATTTGCTCTATTTTTTGAAGAACGAGCGGGATTTTTGATTTTCGAGAGAATAGCCGAGATATGATCAATTTTCGGAAGTCGTTAACTGAATCTCGGACCGACCCTTTACCGTCGACATCGGAGTGATCTCACAAAAATATTCATAACTCGGTTATTTTTTAGAAATTCAAAAATCCCGCTAGCTTTTTGAAAAGTAGATAAACAGCGTTTCTTTACGGTTACAAACATGTTTAGCAAAAAAGGGATCTTCATGCGGGGCGGGGGGGGGGGTTCGATTTCTGGTCGATTTTTGCCGAAAATCGACCAGAAATCGAACCCCCCGCCCCGCATGAAGATCCCTTTTTTGGAAATCGATCTTTACATGATAAGAAAGCGCATTTCATGTGCTTTTAGAAAAGCTAGCGGGATTTTTGAATTTTGAAAAACTTGCTGAGTTATGAATATTTTTGTGAGATCACTCCGATTTCGACGGTAAAGGGTCGGTCCGAGATTCAGTTAACGACTTCCGAAAATTGATCATACCTCGGCTATTTTTTCGAAAATCAAAAATTCCGCTCACTCATCAAAAAATAGAGCAAATGTGCTCTCTAACCATGTAAGAACCGTTTTCCAAGAAAGGGATCTTCATGCGGGGCGGGGGGGGGGTTCGATTTTCGGTACGTATTTTCGCGACATGGAGCCGAAATTGAACCTCCCCTGCCGCGCATGAAGACCGAATTTTTGGACATTAATTCTCACATAGCAAGAAAGGGCTCTTCCTTTAGTTTCTGAAAAGCTAGCGGAATTTTGAAACTTCGAAGAATTGGTCAAGTTATGAATATTTTTGTGAAGCCACTTCAATTTTTTTCGCTCAAAAATCGAACCAGCAGCCAAGCGTGACGACTCCTTTTCTGGAAAACGATTTCTACACCATGGGAAAGGGCGTATTATCTACTTTATAAAAAGCTAAAAGAATTTTCAAAATTCGAAAAACTTACCGAGTTATGAACCTTTTTGTGAACGTTCAATTTTATGCTCCGATGACGTTGGTGCAAAGTCGACCAGAGGTCGATTCAACTTGTTCTATCCAAAAAGTCACAATTTTTTCACAGTGAATTGATCAAAACTTCTAGGTTCTTGTGGCTAGATTTTATCCGTATGGGTGATCTGCTTCGGCTAAAAAATAATATTTTCATGAAAAATGAGAATTTTGTATGCGATCCATCCTCGTCATATCTTCATCGCAGCGGAGAAGCATAGTTTTTATTGTATGTTAAGCATGACTTAAAATTTTATATGATGCAATTCCACTCTCTGTCGTCCTGTCCTTCAGAAGGCAGAAAAAAAATTCCAGCGAGGAGTCCATCCATATTTCAATTGCGATTGGTCGTGTCAGAGAACGCAGTAGCCGCATTAAACTGCCGTAACACGGAGATTTTTTGGGGCTCCTGGAAAATTCATAAAGCTTTAGTAGATATGTTTTCTATGCTTTAAAAGGCAGGTTCTAAAAGTAACGTGTTCCATGTGATTAGTGTGTCGATATCTTTTCGGTAAATCGAGACGTCTGATCATATATAATATCGTTTCAGAGAAACATAGTTTTATCACTGTGTGTCAAACGGGCTTAAAATTTTATAGGGTGCGATTTCATCTTCTGATGCTGCTTCCTGCAGGAGAGAAATTACTTTTCAAGCAAGTCCGCCCTTCGGTTGCCATTCCGTCATCGACTCGAAGAGCGCTTCAAAAATCTTGTAGGGAAAGCACTTAGGTCGTCCTCAGTAATTAACACTTGAAATTTTATAGAGTGCAATTCTGGAAGTAGATGTCGCTCATCAGGCAGAAAACTACCGTGTCCATGACGTCCTGGGAAAATCTGAAAAAATGAAAATCTCTCATTGACCATAAATCTGCAGACAGGAAATCTTTATTTTTCACTGCACAGTAATCGGCATTAAAATTTTTTTGATATTCATTCCTATTTTTTAACTAAAGGAAACGCAAGTGCTTGTATATCTCCGCATTGTCGTAGTCACACCTGGAAAAAACAACTTATTAATAGATGCCAACATCATCTAAAAACCTGAATTTGGAGAGAGTCCTCTGCCAAAACCGAGAGGGTACGACCCCCTCCCCCCCTCCAGACGAGGCCGCAGTACGACCCCCCCCCCCCCTTCGATTCCCGAACCTCAAGCTTGACCTTGTTCCAGGTAGATCCCTCTCTCCTCACCCCTCGGAATCCTCCTTACTACTCTGCCCCAATTAAGTAGCTCTCCCACGCTCACGACACGACGATGGCGAGCGAGCGCCCATTGCGCAAAATCGGTGTCACATCTTCCGGTCTCCCTTACTGGCAATGGATACCCTTGCTGATCCTCCTTACTGCCCCTTTCCTCTTATAGGTAACTCCCTACTGGTCCTTTCTTGTTGCCTAAACCCTTCTTAGTGCCAATTCCTGGCCTGCTTCATTGTTTCCCCTATCGACCCCCCCCCCCATCTCGATGCCTCCTCCATGGTCGCTCCCTCCGGTCGCTGTCGGTTCTCCACTCTCGAAGTCCCCCTTCTACTCTTACCACTTTATTGGTCTTGTCCTGCTAAAGCACGAAGTCAGCGGCACGGCTTTTGAATCTGGACGCTCAGAAACGCGCGTAGGTGCTGTTGTGTTAAGCAGTAAAGGGCTGCGCTTCCCCTGCTGCAGCAACATCCCACGTTTAATTGTAGATGATACGGAGTATCTCAGGATAGGTCACTCGACTGCTCTCGCTGTGGGTGATGCGGCGTATCTCACTTAGGTTAGATCACTCAAACGTCATCGACAGCTAACTCAATTATACAGTGGTAGAAGATAGAAGATAGAAGATAGATAGAATAGGATAGGCGAGATGAGACAAGAATTGTTACGTCAGACAAAGCGAATAATTTCGCATTAGACGTTATGCAAAAATGCGAAGTAGCTGAGTACTGATTCAGTAATAAACGAACGAAAAGCGGTTGCATGAAACCGCCAGAACTTTCCGGCCAACTTAATAAAAGCCTAACAATATATTTAACAGCCAGTAGATCTTACCAACACGAAGTCTATTCCACTCGTTGCCAGATAGAATGACTTTGTTTTCTTCGCTTCAGGAAACACCGGACCATCTCATTTTCTAAGACGGTTTCCGGAAGTAGTTCTATCGTAGAACTTCAACTATGTAGCGCTGAGGATGGGTTAAAATTGGTGTGCACGGGAAGAACATGTGGTTTACCAAGTATTAGACTTGATTTGTGTTGCTTAATAAAATTATTTATTTTCTTGAATTACGTCACTCCGCAACCTTTTTGGAAATTTCAAAGGAGTTTAGCCTGGATTTTTTTCCCAAAACGTATTGGTTTTGAGGAAAAAGTTTGCCCTCAAAACATAAGAAAATTGCGGGATATATCTTCTTCTTCTTCATCGTTTGTCCCGCCTCATGGCGGGGTCCGCTTTTCTGGTGCCATGTCGCCATCTTCACCGATCCCGTGCTAGATCAGGGTGAACACCAGCTACTTTAAAGTCCTTGTGTAACGTATCAGCCCAGCGCTGCTTCGGGCGCTCTCTAGGCCGCTTTCCGGACACTTCAAAGTTAAGGCCTATCTTGCGGATGCTGTCTTCCTTTCCACGCAGAACGTGGCCGTACCATCGCTCGCGAGCTTCTCGCATCTTGTCAGCTATCGGCGCAACACCGAACTTCTGCCAAACAGCTTCGTTTCGGATGCGATCCAGGAGCGTGACTCCAGCCATCCAGCGCAGCATCTTCGTTTCCATTACGCTGAGGCGACTTTCCGTTTCCTTTGTGGCAGGCCAACACTCAGTTCCGTACATCACAACCGGCCGGACGACGGTCTATAGATCTTTGACTTTAAGTACTCTGGCATCCTCTTGTCGCAGAGTACTCCAGTCAACGAGAGCCACTTGGACCAAGCTGACTCACGCGTGAATTCACTTCGACCATCAGACTGCCATCAGACACTATTGCTGATCCCAAGTATTTAAACACCGAAGTGCGTGCAAGCTCAGTACCGTTAATCTTAATGGAGCCCGACTCATTTACGTTAGTCGTGAAATACTTGGTCTTCTTGACGTTCAATTTGAGTCCAAACATCGCCAGGCGGTCGCACTAAGCTTGCACCTCTCGCTCGAGTTCGCCTTTGTATTCGCAGGCGAGCATACCTCATCAGCACATAACAACGTCTAAGGGACGGGCTTCTGAAGATCTCGCGTAATGGCACCCATTACGACAACAAAGAGGAGTGGGGAAAGCGCAGATCCTTGATGCACCCCAACAGAGATAAGAAACTACGTCGAGGTTCCTGCTGCAGCTTGCACACGACTCTTTGGACAAGAGTATAACATTCGCACCAGGGATGAGCGGATTACCCGTTATCCGGTTTCCGGCGGGTTTTGACCTATCCGTTTTGTTGTTCGTTATCCGGTCGAAAATCAGCGGATAACGAACAACAAAATCTGGCTCATGACTACCTATCATTACTAAATTAATTTAGCCTTATGATTTCTTAGTTGAATATAAGGACAAGTTTTTAAAAATCGTTTTGTATTTTTTGCACTGATAGTTGCTTGCATGCTAGGTCGGGGTCTTCTCTTAGTTCCCAATGGTATAATTATGTTAAACTATCTACCTGATAATGCACCTCATAGCGCGCTTTTTTTTTTGAAACTGCCTTGTTCATTTCTAGCTGGGGGGTTTTCACCACAATTCCTTCTAGCATAATCTACGATCTCGAAAAACTAGTCGACAGAGGAGAAAGGGACAAACATTCATATGAATTAACTGTCAGACATTCAACTTTTACACGACCTTTTACCTCTTTGAAACTATGCCTCCAGTGCTTCCAGTGATAACTTCTGATGACTGGTCGATGTACTTATACTATGTATCAGTACTCTAATATTTCCAAATAATTCCAGATTGATCTGTACGTTTACGAGCAGTTGTTGAGCAATAGAAGAAGCTGTTGTGGGGCTGTGGATCCAATGCTGGTGTACAACCCTAATTCGGCTGACGTTTCGGCACCCACCTTCAGAGTCTGAAAAAGAAAAACAAAGCTTGAAAGAGTACTTGCCCGTGAATACAGCGGGTTGTATTAGTTTCTTAAACTAATGTATGGATGAAATGAGGGGCAAAACAACAGAACTTACATTGCCTGTGGAAACTACCGAAAGGCTGATAAGTCATCCTTGGATGAGCATAGATGTGGTTGACGTCTATTTGTATGTCTATTTGTGTGCGAAGAAGTTTACCAGGTTTTCCCCAACCTTCATAAGAACACTTTCGTTGTCCAACGTCTCTTTCACCTTATTTCGGAATCAATATGAAACTACTGTACTTGAAATGATCATCGTAGGTTCCACATATGCGGAAAATGGCAGTAAATGGCGCAGGTTCCACAGCATGATGAATTTAATGCCATTTTCCGCATATACGCTTAGCACCAATTCACCTGTCCAGAGCAATAGAGAGTGTTTTGTTCGATCTGAGCAAGAATTAGTGTAAAAGCTGGTTAAAGAATATACAAAAAGGGACTCCTTTCAACGACTGCCCAACCCAAACTCAGAAAACCTGTAGGATCTATACCTATCGACTCCATTGCAAACTAAAAACATGAATAAGGAGTGCAGGGCGACGTTAATCAATTCCATTGCGCATATTCTACTTGTACGCCGCGATGTGGTGGAGGCCATTTGAATGCGCATTTGGCCTTTAGAATGACTTGCGGTAGCCAGCAGATAGACAAACCAGTGCGTTATCCTTTCTGGACAAGCCTGGTAGCAGTTCTCAAGCTCAAAAGGATGGACGGTTGGTTGACCTCACTGGAAATCCGAACCATGAACATTGATTCGGTGTGTGAGCAACAGTTGCGCCCCTCTGACTGCGCTACAACGCGCCTCGAAAAAAAAACGCCAACAAGAAGGAAAAAAGCGGCTTATTTTACTGCGACGTACACAGTATTAAAACTTCCAACCTACTAAAGGAGAAAGAATAGTTTGAAATTAGTTTTACTTTTTGTTGTTTGTTCGTTATCCGTTTCTTCCGTTATCCGGCCATTTTTGAGCAAAATTATCCGTTATCCGTTATCCGGGTTTCAAAATTTTAGTGTCCGCTCATCCCTGATTCGCACCAGGGATGAGCGGATAATGAAATTTTGAAAACCGAATAACGGATAACGGATAATTTTGCCCGAAAATGGCCGGATAACGGAAGAGCGGATAACGAACAAACAACAAAAATTAAAACTCATTTTAAATTGCACTAATTTCAACAACAGATCGGGGCTTAAAGCACTGTTAATTTATAAGCCATTTCTAGACATTTAAGTAGTGTTTGTAAACGTTTTGCAGCCGCCGCATTAACGGCTGCTCCATAGCATCCGAAGATCCAAGGTACTTCAACGTGGAATCTGGAACAGTATCTGCTAGCAGTTGTGTACGGCAAA
Organism: Heligmosomoides polygyrus bakeri; assembly: GCA_947359475.1. NCBI lineage: Eukaryota > Metazoa > Nematoda > Chromadorea > Rhabditida > Heligmosomidae > Heligmosomoides > Heligmosomoides polygyrus. Next base: position 44,954,381 of record OX375867.1, on the reverse strand, counting down.
CACACACAAAGAATTATGACATCCAGACCTTCTGAATCTGAGGAAGATTCTCCGACCCATCCCTTCTGGAGCAGAGGAAGAATATCCGACCCAGCCGCAAAACGGAGGTGTTCCCTATGTTGCAGATAAGTTTCACAAAAAAACTCACAAATTAAAACAAATCTACATGTCTTCAGCCATGATAAGTTTCTTCAGTAGTTTATTGCTCCCTTAAAATTTTTAATGAAGAAGTTGCTTACTCTATGTATTTGAATTAATCCTATTTCTTTTACTAGTATTCATTGCTGTACTGCAGTATTTTTGATGCTTCACGACAGCATATGGCTAAAAAGGTGCCATTACCGCCTGCAATCCAATGGATCATACTGCGATGGTGTAACCACAAATGATACGATGGAAAGATCGGGTAAAAAATTCTTCCTTTCCACTTTTGACAATTGCTAGTAGCAGTTTGTACGCCTTCTTGGTCAGCACATGATTGGAGATGAATGAACAATGTTGTGCTAATTAGGCCTCATATAAGTATGGTGCAGGCTGGAAGTTAGATATTTTTAAAACTATGTAGCCAGTTCCCAAGTGAGGAAACCTCAATTAACACTTCTAGATTTGAATACTTCTGTTGTTTCTGACGACCACTCTTATGATCGTGAAGAATCCTGTACATAGTACGCCCATCACCATGTCCAAAGCTGAGATTCAGCTAATTTGTTGTTTGTTATCCGGCACAAAATCGCCGGATAACGAACAACAAAACGGATAGGCCAAAACCCCCCGGAAACCGAATAACGGATAACGAATAACGGTTAATCCGCTCATCCCTGATTCGCACCCACTCTAAAAGTTCTTCGGGAACACCGTGCTGTCGTAGGGTGTACCATATAACCTCACGCGGTACGCGATCGAAGGCCTTCTCCAAGTCGAGAAAGGCAAGATGCACCGGCCTCTGTTCGCGATGTTCTCCTCCAGAAGAGGCGGCATGTATGGCATCGATTGTGCCGCGACCAGCCACGAGGCCGCGCTGATTGTTGGAAAGCTTGACGATTTCGCGAATTCGGCTATCGAGGAACATCAGGAACCTTCTTCTCCGCTGCCACACATCAGGAACCTTCTTCTCCGCTACAACCTGGTTGAAAAACGTGGCCAACCACTCATATCCATTCTCCATCACATAGGATGGTGCCCTCTCAGTGGGTCTTCAGATGTTTGCTCTCACAGATCCGATATCGTGATCCATGTTAACATCTGCGACTCACTCATGACCAACTCCTTCTGCAGAACTCTAATTCTGAGAAGGAAATGATTGTTTCAAACACAGCTCTGCACATACGGAGAAGTCAACGTAAACCCGGCAACGACGCAGTTATAGAAATGGATAGGAAGAAGCGGGCGGTATTGGATATTCAGAAGTGCGCTTACATATGTTGCAGAACTTTTGAAACAGTTTCAGTTTATAAACACCCTTCTCAACGGAGAATTTTTGTGATCACTCAATGATTAAATGCACTAGCTTAGTGGCTTTAATACAACGTTCTGTACATACCCTTAGATAGTCTACAACAGTGATGAAATTGGAAAGACCGCAAAATCTAATTAGAAAAAGCGTGAAGTACTGTGTGCTGTGAAGGAACTTCGTGTTAGTAGCACTTACACCAACAATCAAACAGACGAAACAGTATACTCAACAAGCGCTTGGCAGAATCTCTACTTGTACACACCCAGAACGCCACATTCTTGTAAATACTCTAGAAACATTAATTTGTCACGAAACTCATGATTTTATGATATTCTATGAGTTCCTGTTATTGGATTGCTATGATACATTTTCGTCTGCAGCTTATTTTCTGTTTTCGGACCAAACTTTTGGTCATTTTCCCAGAAAACAGAAAACCAAAAAATGCCCAGAACAGCCAGAAATCAGAAAAGAAAGATTGCGCTCATCCCTAGTGTAGAGTTTAATTTGAAAGGTCTCTGACCAGAAGGAAAACAAGAAGTAAAAAATAAAAAATGGTAAGAAAACTGCCTGGTGGCGATGTCCGTTCCTCCACGTGGTGCCACTGGAAACTGCTCGCTTTGTGAGCTAAGCTAAGCACGGACACTCGAATGCAGGCGACAGGCCCTTGTGACAGGCCGGCCTACGAAGACCCATGTCACATCACATGGTGTATGAATAGTCATGTTTTTCGAGATTGTGCTACGGCGTCCGCGGGAGCCGACGCGCACTCGCAAAGCCCGGCGAGTGTGAGAAGTATGCGAGGGTCCCTGATGCGAGGACGGCATCGGGGGGCAACTGAGCTAGTCCGAAAGTCCCGTAACGTAAGCAGGACCCGCGTGGCAACGCTGAATGTGGGTACGTTGACGGGCCGCTCGTGCGAGTTGGTTGAAGCACTGGAGCGTAGAAGAGTTGATTTCTGTGCGGTGCAGGAGACGAGGTGGTCCTGGAGCAAGTCAAGGGACATAGGACGTGGCTTCAAGGCCGTTCTATGTGGAAGTCCCAGGACCACCAGTGGTGTCGGAATAATCGTCTCCGAACGATTTCGTGACTCGATTGTAAGCGTCGAACGCTATGACGATCGGTTGATGAAGATCGTTGTCGCCGCGAAGGAGCGACTCTATCACTTCTTCTCTGCGTATGCTCCGCAGAGTGGCTGCTCCGATCAAGCCAAGGAAGAGTTTTGGAGCCTGCTTGATGAGAAGACAGCAGAGGTACCGCCGAAAGATGTCATCATAGTCGCTGGTGACCTTAATGGGCACGTAGGTGCTGCGAAGGACGGGTACAGCTGTCATGGTGGTTTCGGATACGGGTTTCGTAACGCCGATGGTGAGCGCATTCTTGAGTATGCGGAATCGCATAATCTCACCATTGTGAACACCGTTTTCCGAAAACGCGACTCCCACCTCATCTCATACTATAGTGGGAGCTCCAAGTCTCAGATAGACTTTGTCCTTGTCAAGGATCGCGACCGAAGCATTGTCACAGACGCGAAGATCGTGCCGTATGAGACGGTCGCCCCACAGCATCGACCGCTTGTCTGCACCTTTAAGATCACCCCTCCGAGGATGCAGCAAGTTGAGCGATGCGGCGCTGCGAGAATCAAGTGGTGGCGAATGAAAGAGAAGGAAGCAGCTGTGATTTCCCGCGTACGGTTACCGACAGTCACGACTGTCGACGAAACTTGGAAGAAAGCAACCGACGCGATACGCCAAGCTGCAAGGTTGGAACTCGGCATAACGAAGCCTGGGCGACGCAAGGTCGACAAGCAGACATGGCTGTGGACGGACGATGTGAAGGCAAAGGTTAGAGAGAAGAAGTCGCTCTATCACGTGTTTCTCAGCGATAAAACAGCCGACAACTGGCAGAAGTATCAGAAGGCGAAGAAGGCTGCAAAGAAAGCCGTGGCTGTTGCGAAAGCCACTCATTATAGTGATGTCAACGAAAAGCTCGAGTCACGCGATGGTGAGCGGTATTTGTACCGACTTGCTAAGACCCGCCATCGCCAAACCGAGGATATTGAAAAGTTTGTTGGCGTCAATGATGAGAGCGGCCATCTTCTGACAGACCGCAAAAAGGCGCTGAAGCGATGGCGTGATTACTTTGAGGAAATTTCCACTATGGAATTTCCTCACCCGGCCATCCCCTCTGTGGGTTCTGTTCACGGTCCCGTTCACAAGATCACCGTGGAGGAAACAGAAGCGGCTCTAAAGAAGATTAAGCCATGCAAGGCGACAGGACCGGATGATCTGGCAGCTGATGTTTGGAAGTCGAAGCTCTGGTATCCTGCTGAGTGGTTGGCTGAGTTCTTCAACCAGGTAGTAAAGGAGAAGAAAGTACCGGAGTGTTGGCACAACAGTACGACGATTCCGATTTGGAAGAAGAAGGGCAGTCCTGCAGACTGCTCCAATTACCGTCCGATTCGCTTGCTTTCGCACAGCATGAAGATCTTCGAGCGAATCCTCGACAGACGAATTCGTGAAATCGTCAAGCTCTCCGACAACCAGTGCGGCTTTGTGTCTGGTTGTGGGACCATTGATGCTATACACGCCGCCCGCCTCCTGGTGGAGAAGCATCGTGAGAAACAGAAGCCGGTGCATATAGCCTTTCTCGACTTGGAGAAGGCCTTCGACCGCGTACCGCGTGAGGTTATATGGTACGCCTTGCGACAACACAACGTACCTGAGGAACTCATAGAGTGGGTGCGGATGCTCTACTCTTGTCCAAAGAGTCGAGTTCAAGCTGCAGCTGGAACCTCGATGGAGTTTCCCATCTCTGTCGGGGAGCACCAAGGTTCTGCGCTTTCTCCACTCCTCTTTGTTGTCGTCATGGATGCCATTACGCGAGATCTTCAGCAGCCTGTTCCATGGACGCTGCTCTATGCTGATGACGTAATGCTCGCTTGCGAAGAGAAAGATGATCTCGAGCGGCAGGTGCAAGCTTGGTGCGACCGCCTGGCGATGTTCGGACTCAAATTGAACGTCAAGAAGACCGAGTACCTAACGACTGACGTAAACGAGTCCGGCTCCATTAAGATTAACGGTACTGAACTTGCACGCACTTCGGTGTTTAAATACCTGGGATCAGCAATAGCGTCTGACGGCGGTCTGATGGTTGAGGTGAACTCACGAGTGAGTGCAGCTTGGTCCAAGTGGCGTTCGCTGACCGGTGTGCTCTGCGATAGGAAGATACCAGAGCACCTGTAGTCAAAGATCTACAGAACAGTCGTGCGGCAGGTCGCAATATACGGCGCTGAGTGTTGGCCTGCGACTAAGGAAGTTGAAACGCGCCTCAGCGTCATGGAGACGAAGATGCTGCGCTGGACGGCTGGAGTCACCCGCATGGACCGCATCAGAAATGATGCTATTCGGCAGAAGTTTGGTGTCACGCCGATAGCGGACAAGATGCGCGAAGCTCGCTTACGATGGTACGGCCACGTTCTGCGTGGGAAGGAAGACAGCGTCCGCAAGATAGGCCTTGAGTTGGAAGTGTCCGGAAAGCGGCCTAGAGGACGCCCGAAGCAGCGTTGGTCGGATACGTTACACATGGACATGAAAGTAACTGGCGTCCACCCCTATCAAGCGCATGACCGGGAAAGGTGGCGTCATGACACCAGAAGAGCGGACCCCGCGACGAAGCGGGACAAACGCTGAAGAAGAAGAAGAAGAAGAAGAGGTAAGAAAACTGCCTAACTTGGGCTGGAGATAACGCGATAAATAAATCCTGGATCACCCTGAATCAACATTAACAGAAAAACAAAAAGAGATCATAGACTGTCCAACAGAAAAGTAAAGCTGTAAAGCCAATAAGCTATTTAATTTAATGGCTTCACGTACACGTGGAGGAACTTTAAAAATATTTGTACCCAAGGCAAAGAGGAACATAAATTTTTTTCGTGAACAGAACAGGCACAGAATTTGGTAAATTCAACAAAAAGCAGCAGGTTGCATTATGTATTAGCGCATTCAGGAAGGAGCTGGATAACTATCCGAAAGATTAAATAACAAACGATTGATGTCAGCTCCAATGTTTCCGCCAAGTTCCACCACCTATTTGCCCACGTTTTTCTTGTTGTAATTTTCGATTTTAGTATTACTTCGAGTGCTTTTAGATCTGATGTGTTGCGTTATGTTCTTGTTAGTCACCATCGGGCACTTTTTCTACATGGTCACCCGTATAATAAATATCTGTCGTACTATATATTATCGGTTAATGTCACGTGTTCGTGACGGGGGCCTGGAGCTGAAGCCAAGAGATGTCTACGACAGTGCGGTGTATGCCAGCCGGGCTTTCTTTGAGCTTAACCATGGGCGTTTGCTGGCGAACTATATCCTTGCGGCGAATCGTCCAAGTTATATACGATATATTCAGCGGGAACGCGGGTGTAAATGGGCACCAAGTGCGGAGCCTAGGGATTCAGGAGACGTGCCCTAGACGTCGTCCAACGTGCGTAGGCATTCAGAAGACGTGCTGCAGACGTTGTTCAACGTGGATTAGGCTCAATCTTGAGGCTCGAGAGTCGAAGGAAGGGGTCGTGCTGTGATTGGGTGGGGGGGGGGGGAGGTTCGATTTTGGCACGTATTTCTGCAACAATGGACCAGAAATGAAACCAACGCCCCTGGGGCTTTCGAACCATATAGCAAAAAGCGCTTTCGAACCATATAGCAATTAGTTTCTACTACAGACCTCTCTAGTAGAAACTAATTGCTATATGTTTCGAAAGCGCTTTTTCTCTAGTTTTGAAAAAGCTATTGGCTTTTCCAAATTTCGGAAAACTTAACGAGATATAAATATTTATATAAAATCACTTCAATTTTTTGTTTTGCGGAGTATCTGTTCCTATGTCTAGTATATATTCAGTACGTATCTTTATTATAGGATAGCATACACTAAAGGGGTGATAGAAAAGTGGTAGAGTGAAAAGGCAGGCGAGCCCTTTCTGGCGAACGACCTCCCGGCCTGGGCGACGTAGACGTGACTCCCGTAGCAAGGCGTGTCTACCAGTACCAGGGCGTCGTCGTCGAGGGTGCGGATTGGGTACAACCGACATCTCCATTCCTCCACTAAGCTCCTGCCCTCGAGCCTGAAAACGTCATGTTCGTCTTGAGAGTCGATAAGTGTCCGAGAGAAATTAATGTCGGATATACAGCAGAAGAATATAGGAGCTACATAGTAGTTACGCTGTAGCTTTAAACTATATGGTGAGTTATCGACTGTAGGTGAAACATGTAAACATGTGATCAACGGTTAATTTATCGGACGGCCTTCGAGGAGGTGGTAGAAGAGGGAGGAAGAAGGATCCGCACAATCATTCAGTACAAGCTCGTTCTTGAGCTTGCATAGGAGGTTGTGGATGAAGTGGATTACATCTCACACGGCATTCAAGTTTTTCGCCTTCAAGAAATAGGCACGTGGGATGTGTGGATGAAGAAGATTACGTGAAGAAACGAGGATTATGTCTTCGTTTTTCAAAAAAATGTTATTGTTACAAAATTAAAGCAGAAAGTACTGGATGATTTCTACTACTACAACATTCCAGTGGTATTCATTAGTAAGCAAAAGTCAGCGCTGTATGTATAAGAATTACAGAAGACACATTGACATGCTATAAGCGTGTGCATACGATTCGTCAGGTATGAGCCTGAGCTTATAAAACTCGATTTTCGATTGATACAGGGACGAGATCAGAAGGAGAGAAGTATAATATAATTTTGATAATTATTGCAATTTTGAGGTTCTTTGAAGTGCCCATTCAAAAGAATTGGTGTATGATTTGCGCGATGTGGCGCAAATGAGTTAGTTATCGCCGTAAAGATTGTTCCGAGGTGTCCTATATTTCTTTGGAGCTCCCAAATTGAAGGCTTGCGTCGTAGCAGAAATATGGGCTACCTCGGAACGAGTTGAACATAACTTCAACCAGTTGATATGTACTATTTGTCGTTTTTGACGACCCATAATATCTTGAATCGTCACATTGGGTCGATCAATTATTTCGACGGTAAACGAGCCTTTCCACTTGTTAGATAGTTTGGGACGCACAATGTCGTCACGGAAAAAATACTAGATGACCAGTGGAACGCTCAGTAGGGAATACATACCTTGTGAGATTGATCTATTCCAACTTGTAGTGTTTTGCGTCTTCTTTGCAATTTGGCGTTCTACTGCTATGATGCGGTTCTTTAGACCACCAGAAAATTGATCCGCGAAGTTGTCGAAAGTGAACACAAGTGTGGACAGCAAGTTGTGGATGGTATCACATCATGTGAGAACGGGCTATATCCTGTAGTTGACATCTACTGCAACTATATAAACTCACATAATTGCCTAAATGAAGTCTGACCAAAGGTCACCGGCTTCTGAGTAGCATGAAATGAATATGTCCTGTAGAACTTTCACTAGATGCTCTACCTGACTATTAGCCTTATGACTGTAGTTTGTTGCAAGGTTGTTCAAATTACCAAACATTGATTTTGGGAATGATGTCACTCCTGCAATTTAAATCTCGGTCTGAAACTAGCTTACCCAGAATGCCGTCTTTGATATCGTAGCTTTATCTACTAGTTCTGTCGGTTGATTAACGAGAGGCGTACTTATGGCAAACCTGTTAAAAGTACATACTGATATGGAAATAAACCTATTTTCGTTTATGTATTCTGGAAGGTGTCCGATGATGTTTCAAGACGAACATGACGTTCTTAAGCTCGAGGGCGAGCTTAATGGAGGAGTGGAGATTTCAGTTGTACCCAATCCGGACTCTCGATGACGACGCCCTGGTACTGGTACATACGCCCTGCTGCGGGAGTCACGTCCACGTCGCCCAGGCCGGCAGGTCGTTTGCCGCCAGCTGCCCGGAAAGGGCTTGTCTGCCCTCTCATCCTATCGTTTTTCCATCACCCCTTTACTGTATGCTATCCTAATAAAGCTACGTACTGAATATTTACTAGAATAGGAACAGATACTCCGTAGGATCCATAAGGTAAGGACTGATCACCTTCAGTTTGATAATCTCTACTGAAAGTTTAAAATGTTTGACAAATTATTACACTCATTCGGGCATGTCAGTTAAAAAAAAAAGTTTAAAAACCAAAATTTTGTTGAACAAAAAACTATTCTGCTCTCCTTGGAGATCTTCTAGTTCGACGAAATACGGTCGTTTTGATTTGAGAGACGTTCAAATTTATTTCAAAAGGATCAAGTTCATTTAGAGTATGGTCCAATTCAACGTGAAAAGTGTCAAATCTGACGTGAATGCTGTTCAATTTGACGCGAAAGCGGTATAAATAAGGTTTCTACTACTGATCTTAGGTTTTCAGATATGCTATTACCAGTACTCCGATACACCTAACGGCGTCTCTCGCACTTGCGCGCATCGCGCGACCTTGCAATATCACTAACCTACGGAAAGGCCTTTGGTATACTGCCGCGTCACGCAGGCGATGGGTCATGCTGTGAGTGCCAATACAAGTTTTGTGGAACTTAAAGTCCTGCTGCGTATTTTTGCATGAAATCGTTCTTCACTTCCGTAAGTTTATCATAGGCGTTCTCACGCTGGGCAACGTGTTCGACACGTCTACTAAGTCGCCAGGCCCGAAAACACTGCACGTCACATGCATTCCTGGAAAATAAGGTGCTCTAATCGCAAAAGCCTGCTGCAGTTATTTTTTAGGCCACCCACGGCGAAAACGCGGTGCTCTGGCAAAGTTTTATATACGTTTGCGTAGATCTCGATGAGACGAATCGAAAGGTTCCTAAATTTTCTCAAACAACTTAAAATTAAAAGAGTTATGAGCATGCGACGGTTTGCGACGGATTTTCTGTCGCAAACCATCTTTTTGACCGCGCGACGCGGGCGGTATTGTATATAGTAGGCTTACTAACTTTATACTAAAACTAAGCATCTTATCACAATAGTATAACAGTTGCAATAGTAGTCAGTTGTTAGTCAACAGCGAAAATTCGCAGTAACCAGTTCCCGTTCGCAAGTTCATGCCTTACCTACAGCCAGAAACCCATTGATGGAAGTCGTGTGAGTAAATCATGTCTGCACCAGGGGTGCAAACAAGATTCTGTGCGTTAAATATTTGTAACGAAATTTTTTTAACGGAAAATTTTCGTTAGATTTCCGCTAAATCGTTAAATTTAGTTAAAAATACAAATAGCTGCAAACCATTATTTCAAGTGAAAAAATCAAGGAAAAACGTATGGGTTTCAAATCAAGAGGTGAACAGCTAAAGCTTAAGGAATGTAGTGCACAACACTGCAGATAAAATAAACAACTCAACATAGAAAAATAAACAAGCCTTCAACAACAAATTATCTACAGGGTGTAAAACAGCTGAGAAATTATCATTGAAGATGATCACCGACACAACGCATCTTAAAATGTGCAGTCAGGCAGAACCCCAAGTCCCCCCCCCCCCCCCCTTCCGTGTTCTTAGCGAAACGGTTTTGTGTGGCTGTTCTACGAACATGTACATACAATCTCGGTGCGGGCCCCAGCCCATTAGGTACAGAAAGAACTGATAGAATATACAATTAAAAGCCTAACAGTGGGATATATCACGTTGTCGAACGCACGATTTTCGAGCGCCTGGTGCGCTGGACCAAACCATTGCTACGTGGGGACCGTGACACGATGTCATGTCACAAGGTCCCACGCTGCCGCAAGATGTGGCACGTCGTTAATGTTGTTAACGTTCAGGAAAAGTAGCTTTTCAAATTTTTGTTATTAGCGCTTTTCAAAAATCATTTAAAATACGTACAACAGCCGAAAACATCCTCTCCGTCTCAATTGTTCCAAATGGCGAGCAAAAGCATTCTGGGATAAGCATCGCCAGGTGAGGATAGGCATACCTTACGAGACGATTAGACAAGCACCTTTGTGGATTCATTGACGAGCTTGTGGGTTCAGAGAAGAAATTTCTAGCTCCAAAATGCATAAAGGGATAAGGATGAAGGACAGCGTTACTCAATCTCTTTTAGGAAGCACACTCCAGTTCTATGGGATATCGTGGAATGCGTGTTTGGCCGTACACATGACTTGCAGTGGCCAGCCGATAAGGAATTCAGCGCTTTATCAGGAACAGTCTTAATCAGGAGGATGGATAAGGATAAAGGATAAAGTACGGCTTTAGTCAATCCCTTCTGGGATGCGCCAGCGAATTCTACTTCTACGGGATGTCGTGGAGGCGACATGAATGCGTATTTGGCCATACAATGGCTTGCGGTGGCCAGCCGATGAACAAGTCAGCGCTCTATCCTTCCCAGACAAGTCTGGTACCAATTCACCGACCCCGGAGGGATGGAAGGCTTGGTTGGCCTGGGCGGGAAATCCGAACCAGGAACCTGGTATCGGGTGCACGCGGCAGTCGCGCCTCCTCCGACTGCGCTACACGCGCCCAATCAAGAGGATGAGGCCTGCAAAATTAGTGAAGATCAAGGGCGAATGTGGGAAACTCACTGAGAAAGACGTCCGTTGAAAATTTCGTTAAATTTCTAAAAATTCCCGTTGAGTCGTCAAGCCAGATTTTAACGAAAAATGCCCTTAATTCGTTAAATTCGTTAAATCATTGACCGTTAACTGTACACCCCTGGTCCGCACCATCAGAGAATGGCTGACGACGTCACGCAGGCGGCGTGCGCACGACGAAATGAGTAAACGTTCCACCATAGCAGTGACACATGAGTGAGAGGTCAAACCTGGAAAATTTAAGGAAAAATTGGTCAAAAACGCTCGATAAAAAGCCGTTTATGCATTAGAACCCAGAATCATCAGGCATTGAAGCAGAAGGGAGAGAAGAGCATATGTAGCCTTGATGTGAACCGGAAGTCAAGGAGTCCGTAGCAGTCTCACTTTGGTTCTCTGAATCTACATATGAAGCAATCAACAGCAATGAAACGTGGCAAGCAGGCAACTTAACCATTCTAATCTGGCGTCATTTGCGCGACCTTGCAGCATCGCTAACCCACGGAAACAATTTTTGTAATGCTTAGAATCCGCTCACAATTAGGTTTTGCTGCGTACTTTTAGGGCATGATGCACCACTTCCGAATGTTCATCATAAGCATTCTCTCCCACCTCCCAGTAACGTCACTGATTTGTGCTGTACAATACTCCTCTCCCTCAGCCTGCTCCGCAACCGTTCTCATGCCCAACAGCACTCGCCGCAGTACATCGTTGACATGTCTTCGGAAACAAGACCTTCGCTGCGCTACCTCAGCGGCAAGTCTTCTGAATGCAGACGTTTGTTGCACGACATCGATGACACGTTTTCAGAATCTGGTTGAACGATCCCTACCCCCACTCGCCCCTCTCACTGGGTCCTCTTGCTGGTCCCCCTTACTGGCCCCTTTTATTGCTCCCCTTATTGCCCATTTCCGAGTCTCACCTGCTGGCCGCCTTCCTTGTTACTCTTGCTGCCTGTCTTTTGTTGGTCCCTTCTTACTGGTTTCCCGTTCTAGTTCCACCTCCAGGTCCTTCCTTCCTGTTCGCTCTCCTGGTCCCACTTGAGGTCCCCTTTACTGCCCTTTCTCCTTAGTAGTCCTCGCACACTCATGCGACGACGTAGGCGAGAAGGCTTCTGAATCGCATGATCCCTCCCCTTACTGGTCTCCTCCTGCTGTATCCCCTTGCTGGTCCTTCTTTGTTTTTAACCCCTACTGGTCCCCATTTTTGCCTACGCCTTTACTGGTTCCTTCTTATGCTGGGTAGGAATCGCTTGGCTGGAATACGGTAAAGAAGATCGTAAGCGGTTGATCTCGGAAAAGGCCACAGGAGTGTTTAGCGAGACGGCGGGTACGTCAAGAGAACCACCCATGGAGCAGTTTCTAAAATTCATTCTGAAATTTGCCGAGCGCGTGAATGACACAGAAAGGATTGATCTCGCCCACATCTCCTAGCCTATCCCTTCCCCGCCGCCTCGACCTCCTGCACCAGTCGTCTTCTTTTTAAATCCTGTCGCCTTTTCATTGTTTTCTTCTAATAGATCGCTTGATAAATTGCCATGCTGCCATCCCAGCGCGTAGCGGACTCTTTCGGTTTGTGTTGTGCTCGGGTCAAAGCGAGAACTTAACTTCGGGCCACTCCAGTGAGCCGTAGAGGCGGGGAAGTGTGTTGCCTAGCAAGAAACGCGCTTCATTTAACTTCTTTGGTTCCTTCATCCTGCCTTAAGTCGGATTTACTTTGCCTTGAGTTAATAGATTCACTTACTTTGTTGACGCTAAGGTTAGTTCTAGTTTACAGGCCACCAAATTCGTGTTCAGCTGACGACGAAAGCCTAGTGAAATCTCTGCAGGATCTGTCCATCATTTAGTGATCACGGGGGATTTTAACCTTGATATCGACTGGTATGTTACGGAGGCAAAAAACCCGACGTCAGCTAAATTTCTGGAGTTGTTCACTAGCCTTGGACTGTCTCAATTTGTCACTGAACCCACACGAGACAACTCGATTTTAGATATAGTTCTGACTTCAAGCCCAATTGTGAAGACTAGAAGACTTACGGTAGATCCACCCTTCCCATACCACAATAGCATTACTTTTGAATTGCAGCTCTCTGTCAGTGAACCAGTCAAAATTCCCTTGACAAATTTTCTAAAGGCAGACTATTCCTCGCTATCTTCTTACCTTGACTCTATAGACTGGTGGGATGTTTTTCAAGGTTATACTTCCGTAGACGACCTTTATAAGAGATTTTGCGATATTGTTCGCATCGGCCTATATAATTATGTGCTAGTTGAATTCAAGCATTCAAAAGGACAATCTTACCCAAAACACATAAAGAATCTAACAGCTCAGAAAGATCGGCTGTTTAAATCTGCATACAAGAGCCCACTTTTTCAACTCAACTGCAGAAGAATTTGTTCCGAACTTGACCGTCACTTGAAGAGGTTCCTTGATAATAGAATGAGAAGAGCTGATACGAATTCGCATTCAAGAGCACTTTTTTCCTTAATGAGAAGTAAGATGAAACCACGGTGTTCTTTGCCTACCCTTTCCGATGAAGATGGGAATATCTACTTAACTGTTGTGCAAAAAGCTGAAGCACTTAGTTGGTTTTTTGCATCTGTGTTTAAACATGGGAATGAGCCAATTTTGAGTGAGCTTTCTGACGTCATTATTGAATCTGGTGATGTGCACTCGTCCTTTGACTGTTTTCGTGATATAATGATTTCTCCATATGAGCTTTTAAATGCTTTGAAGTCGTTGAAATCTCCCACTTCATTGACATCCGACGGCATTCCGCAAATATTTTACAAAAAATGTTTCTTCTCTGTTCAGACCGCTTTCTATGATTTTCAACATATCGCTGATGTTTAGTGAGGTTCCTCTAATTTGGAAAACATCGATTATTACAGCTATCCCTAAGACTCCTGACTCGGTACTAGTACCGATAAGTATTACCCCAACTCCCGTTAAAGTAATGGAAAAGCTGATAAGAGATAGGCTTACTGCATGGCTAAACAGAAAGTCCTCCATTCCACCTCAACAGCACGGCTTTACGTCTGGCGCTTCTACTGTTACTCAGCTCTCAGACTGTGTGTTTGACTGGAGCCTTGCTATAAACAATGGCAGCTCAGTAGATATTGTGTACTTTGACTTATCAAAAGCATTCGATAGAGTCGATCACGTAAAGCTTCTTGTAAAGCTTAACCTTTTAGGTGTGAGAGGAAACCTACTACGCTGGCTCCAATCTTACCTATCAGAGAGGCAAATGTGTGTAAAGGTAGCGAACTCCTTTTCTAGTCTGCATGCTTGTTCTAGCGGAGTTCCACAAGGGGGTGTGCTGTCTCCCCTTTTGTTTCTCGCTTATACTCACGATTTGCCTGCTTATTTAGCAACCCATCCTCTTGTTAAAGTACAAATTTATGCCGATTATATCACGAGACCAATCAGGCGGAAGTTCACCAAGCTGTCTCTCTTTCTGTCTCTAAAATGATTGATTGGGCTTCAGTTTGGGGGATTCCTTTGAATCTGTCTAAGACTTATGTTCTTCATATGGGAAACACCAAAAATATGACGTACATGATCAACGGTTCTGAAGAATGCAGAAGAAGTTCGCGACCTAGGCGTTCTTGTCAATGTTGACTTTAACTTTAGCATAATTATATCCTTTTTGCACTCTAATACTATACTTACTCGGAAATTGTAGATGTTGCCATTATGGGCTGTCGGTGACGACCACACTAACGGGTAAGGGTTTTTCGGATTATTATACCTGTAATTGATTTATACTTCAACATTCACGTTTCAACATTTGTAACTCCACTTACTTCACCACTTCACTCAAAAACTTTTCTGCAAGATCGGCCAATGACAACTTCTCCGGATTAGGCATAGACACTATTCGTATATACTCAGGAATACTCTTCTATTTATGTGCTCCTGTCCAATCGCTAACTGCTCCGCCTGGTCCGTATTCGCCACATCAAAACCTGGTCGCTTTAAATACACAGTTAACGTTTATTATTTTAACATCAAAACCAACCAGCACAACCAACCTACCTGCATTGTGTCACACTTACAAATGACTTTTAACTCTCCTCATTTTTCTCGGCACATTCCATTAACAGGATATGTCACCTATAACAATTTTCCACTCAAGACCCCACCATACGTTACGGTATTATTGATTTGCTCCTTTACATTATTCAAACTCCTCCCATTTCGCCCCTCCTTTCAATCTCTTTTTTAGATACAGGGACCTTGTACATCCCCCTTTTACAACTCTTTATCTACTTAAGAGCTCCTATTCTCTTACTAAACATAGGGGTTGGTACTGATGGGGTTTATAAAAGCCAAAATAGTCGTGAGCAGTTTGTTTTGGCGCCTCCAGTACCAGCCGTACCTTCGGGTACAAAACGGGTTTGACAACCCCGTAGGGCAGCCCCCTCAAACCCATATGGGAAACTGCTCACTGTACTTGGGTTGGACCACCCAGGTGCTTTGATTTAAGGTCTAAAAACACAAACGCCAAAAGTACTGCAAGCTATCACGCCCTAACAACATTTTTCAAATACAAAAATGGGAGCAATCAATACATTAAAAAATTTTGGCAATTCTAATAAAGGGTCTAAATGCAACACTAATTGCAAATTAATTAATTTTGAAGATCACATAGTTTCTTCAGTTACTAATCTTCGTATAAATACATACAAAAATAATAATTCTACTAACTGTAACACTCGATCGCTAGTTTATTGCATTACATGTGACACCTGCAATCTACAATATGTCGGTGTCACCTTTAGAGCTTTTAAAGAAAGGATTCGTGAACACATTTTCCACTCTAACAATAACAAAAGACTCACTCCTCTCTATCAACACTTTCAAGAATGTTGTTCAAGCATGTCCTTTGCTATTCTTGACTCACTAGACGACAATGTTGGCAGAAGTATATTATTAAGCAAAGAAGTTTTTTGGATTAAGTTGCTTAATAGTGCTTTTCCCTTCGGTCTAAATGATAACATTAAAGGTTATGGAAATGTATCCAATTTAATTAATCCACTTAATTACAAAACAAATCACCCATACTACTTTTTAAAGGTAATTACAGATAGAACCAACAGGGGCAATAAAAAGAAAGCTAAAGGTATTGCACATTATAACGTTGGAATGTTCTTGGAATACGTTAATGATAACGAAGCTCATTTAAAAGTTACTGAAGTACTTAATAAGATCAAAATGCTCAAAAAAACAAAGCTTAAAACAACTTACCAATCTCAGCCTCAATCCTGATTTCTTACGTTCTTTCAGACACAAAACCAAATTAATTGTATAATGTTTACTTGCACATATTAAATTTACTTTATACAAAACAGTTCACCCAAACAAAGAAAGTAAGTATAAATACATTACAATGGAATACAAAGGTAGTGTTTTTGATCGAATAAACTTTAATCACATATATAATAATAACGTAGTAAAAACTACTATTTCAAGCTGCTCTACTAAGGAATTTATTCCATTCAAGGTGGTCTACACTTATTCTCCTCCTATATCCAAAATTGTTTTTAATTACAATAAACTTCTTAAAAACCATACCTAAACGAATGTATACAGATTATTAAAAATCGTAGCGTACAATACCGCCCGCGTCGGGCGGTCAAAAAGACGGTTTGCTACGGAAAAATCCGTCGCAAACCGTCGCATGCTCATAACTCTTTTAATTTCGAGTTGTTTCAGAAACAGTTGGTACCGTTCGATTCGCCTCCTCAAGATCTATAAAACCATGTGTAAAACTTCACCAGGCCACCGCGTTTTCGCTGTGGGTGGCCTAAAAATAACTTGGCCAATTTCGAAAATATCGGTTTTCGATGACGTCATCGTCCGCGCCGGCTTGGCCAGTGGCGCCCACGTCCTCGATGGGAAATTGTCAAAAAATCGATTTATTTGAAATTGGTCGAGAGTGCACCATTCGAAAGAGCCTTTCGTTATGAACAAAACGGCGTTACCGCGAGAGTCGGAAACCCAAATATGGGCGAGTAAGAGGGCAGGAAACTTCATTCGCAAAGCCTGCCGCCGTAAAATGGCAGATGGGGCTAAGGCTGTTTAGGCAGCTGGGGAGTTGCGAGCATATCGTCTCAAAGCACGTTAGGTGTTCCGCCCGCCTACGCATTTGCATGCCGTTGGCTCGTCGCGCAATGGTCGACCGAAATCGGAAAAAATTGGGTCGCACAAGCCTCACCTGCATTTTCGGAGCGCTGTAATTTAGTCCATTCATGAGCTACACCGTTCTGCTTTAGAACACGTCAAGATCCTCGTACTGCCTACAAAGTCTTCGAGTTGCAGCCGAAACGATTTGATCTTATAGAGTTATTGAAGCTACGAACTCGCCCACGCGTGCATTTGCGAGCGGTCGCCCCACTGCATTGATA
>OX375867.1:44568325-44936816 GCA_947359475.1 Heligmosomoides polygyrus bakeri | reverse complement strand
CGCACAAGCCTCACCTGCATTTTCGGAGCGCTGTAATTTAGTCCATTCATGAGCTACACCGTTCTGCATTAGAACACGTCAAGATCCTCGTACTGCCTACAAAGTCTTCGAGTTGCAGCCGAAACGATTTGATCTTATAGAGTTATTGAAGCTACGAACTCGCCCACGCGTGCATTTGCGAGCGGTCGCCCCACTGCATTGATAGGTTCTATTCTATACGCATTGTCCACAGCGTACTCTATAGTCTCGCCGGGACGGAATACAGCAATTCCTGAGTAGGGCGGGCGGAAATTACTAATCGAATCTAATTTTGAACGGTCCTATCGTATATGCATTTTGCTCTCTGTTCTCGCTTCTTAAAACCTCTTCATTTGTATAAGTAGCTGTCAGTGCGTGCACTAGTGTGTGCACTAAAGCACCTAACGAGGGTAAGCGTTGCTGTTTAGCACGACATTTGAACCGTTTCCGCTCACTCGATTGATAGGCTCGATCCTACATGCATTGTGTATGGCACACTCAAAAGGCTCGTCGGACTACCTGGAGCAAATCCTAATTAGGACGACCAGAAATTTCTTGTAAAATTCTCCGAACGGTGCAAGATAGTCTTGAAGGCTTTATATTTTCCGTTAAATGAAGATAGAAACCCAGTTGGCATGCTTCCGCCCATTCGATTAACAGGTTCGATCTTATATGCATTGTGCACGGCGCACTGTCGGAATATTCCAGACATGACAGAGCACTGACAACGCACGCCATGCTTGAGATACTCCGAAAACACTGCACGTTATGGAAAATAAGGTGCTCCAATCGCAAAAGCCTGCTGTAGTTATTTTTTTAGGCCACCCACAGCGAAAACGCGGTGGCCTGGTGAAGTTTTACACATGGTTTTATAGATCTTGAGGAGGCGAATCGAACGGTACCAACTGTTTCTGAAACAACTCGAAATTAAAAGAGTTATGAGCATGCGACGGTTTGCGACGGATTTTTCCGTAGCAAACCGTCTTTTTGACCGCCCGACGCGGGCGGTATTGTACGCTACGATTTTTAATAATCTGTATACATTCGTTTAGGTATGGTTTTTAAGAAGTTTATTGTAATTAAAAACAATTTTGGATATAGGAGGAGAATAAGTGTAGACCACCTTGAATGGAATAAATTCCTTAGTAGAGCAGCTTGAAATAGTAGTTTTTACTACGTTATTATTATATATGTGATTAAAGTTTATTCGATCAAAAACACTACCTTTGTATTCCATTGTAATGTATTTATACTTACTTTCTTTGTTTGGGTGAACTGTTTTGTATAAAGTAAATTTAATATGTGCAAGTAAACATTATACAATTAATTTGGTTTTGTGTCTGAAAGAACGTAAGAAATCAGGATTGAGGCTGAGATTGGTAAGTTGTTTTAAGCTTTGTTTTTTTGAGCATTTTGATCTTATTAAGTACTTCAGTAACTTTTAAATGAGCTTCGTTATCATTAACGTATTCCAAGAACATTCCAACGTTATAATGTGCAATACCTTTAGCTTTCTTTTTATTGCCCCTGTTGGTTCTATCTTTAATTACCTTTAAAGAGTAGTATGGGTAATTTGTTTTGTAATTAAGTGGATTAATTAAATTGGATACATTTCCATAACCTTTAATGTTATCATTTAGACCGAAGGGAAAAGCACTAATAAGCAACTTAATCCAAAAAACTTCTTTGCTTAATAATATACTTCTGTCAACATTGTCGTCTAGTGAGTCAAGAATAGCAAAGGACATGCTTGAACAACATTCTTGAAAGTGTTGATAGAGAGGAGTGAGTCTTTTGTTATTGTTAGAGTGGAAA
Organism: Heligmosomoides polygyrus bakeri; assembly: GCA_947359475.1. Lineage (NCBI taxonomy): Eukaryota > Metazoa > Nematoda > Chromadorea > Rhabditida > Heligmosomidae > Heligmosomoides > Heligmosomoides polygyrus. The sequence continues at coordinate 44,934,983 of OX375867.1, read as the reverse complement.
ATGTGTTCACGAATCCTTTCTTTAAAAGCTCTAAAGGTGACACCGACATATTGTAGATTGCAGGCGTCACATGTAATGCAATAAACTAGCGATCGAGTGTTACAGTTAGTAGAATTATTATTTTTGTATGTATTTATACGAAGATTAGTAACTGAAGAAACTATGTGATCTTCAAAATTAATTAATTTGCAATTAGTGTTGCATTTAGACCCTTTATTAGAATTGCCAAAATTTTTAAGCATGTATTGATTGCTCCCATTTTTGTATTTGAAAAATGTTGTTAGGGCGTGATAGCTTGCAGTACTTTTGGCGTTTGTGTTTTTAGACCTTAAATCAAAGCACCTGGGTGGTCCAACCCAAGTACAGTGAGCAGTTTCCCATATGGGTTTGAGGGGGCTGCCCTACGGGGTTGTCAAACCCGTTTTGTACCCGAAGGTACGGCTGGTACTGGAGGCGCCAAAACAAACTGCTCACGACTATTTTGGCTTTTATAAACCCCATCAGTACCAACCCCTATGTTTAGTAAGAGAATAGGAGCTCTTAAGTAGATAAAGAGTTGTAAAAGGGGGAGTACAAGGTCCCTGTATCTAAAAAAGAGAATGAAAGGAGGGGCGAAATGGGAGGAGTTTGAATAATGTAAAGGAGCAAATCAATAATACCGTAACGTATGGTGGGGTCTTGAGTGGAAAATTGTTATAGGTGTTGGTCGGATACGTTGCACACGCACATGAAAGTAACTGGCGTCCACCCTGATCAAGCGCATGACCGGGAAAGGTGGCGTCATGACACCAGAAGAGCGGACCTCGCGACGAAGCGGGACGAACGATGAAGAAGAAGAAGGAGAAGAAGAAGAATCAACTCCGCTTAAGACGAGTCGGATACAGCGCTACTCCCGTTATAGCGCGGTTTCGAGAGGAACTCTGCTTTCAAAATGACTCCCGTTATAACGCGACCGGGGCAGTGTTTCGGACACACACAGAAAATGAAGACGAGCAAGTTGCGTCTGTGATCATATCTACTCTTCTATTAGGGTGGGCCAAAAGTAATGAGACAAATTCAACAAATTTCTTTATCTCTTTATAACTCGATTACAACTCAACGGTGCTGAGGAATGTATTTGCCACTAAGGTCAATGACCTTGCTGCCATCGATCAGCCAACTTTCCGATCCCATCCTTCCAGAATTGCTTAGGCCTGGTTCTGATCCTCTGCTCGTTATGGTTGCCGAGGTCTGCTTGGGTCCTTGTGTCCCTTCCGACCATGAAGTCCTGTAGGCTCAAAAAGTAGTGGTAGTCGCATGGAGGGATGTCCGGAGAATACGGAGGGTGAGGCATATGAACGTAGCCCAGCTTATCCGCGGTCGCTTTTGCCCGATAGGATGCGGCGTTGTCGAGGAGGAGAACCTTCTTGAAGCGCTGTGGCCGAATAAGTGTGAGTTGAGGAACCATCTCTTCTTTTTCGTTCACCATAGCCTTGATGTCCATCGTCATGCTTTTGGAAAACAGCTTCCAGTATACCGGTCGATGGGGGCAGACTCAGAAGCTCAGAAGGTGCTTCTCGCCGTGAACATCCCGCCGAACGAAGGTCGGTAACAGGTCACCAGGCCTCACCCAGACTCCCTGCTTGGCAAGGTTAAGATAGAAGACGTACTTCTCATCTATTGGGTCCAGGCCGCTCGGGGTTGGGAATTGGGCGAGATTTGCGCGACACAGGTCGACTCGTCAGACAGGGGTTTCGGCATGAGACAGACTGGGGTTTTGGCATGCTTCTGGAAAGGGCGAAAGTGATCACTTCTCAGGAGATCTTCAGTAAGTAGCTAACAAACACACAAACACGAGAAGCACGAAACTGGACTCTAGTCACGACATATATGGCCAAGGCATGGAGAGTCTCATTACTTTTATCCCTCCCTCCCCCCTTATATTTCATGGTTCATAGGCGCGATCAGCACAGTTGCGACAATGAGTTAGATGCATGTAGACGTTTTCCACGCGGGCGTGGCCCATAGAAGTGTTCATAGTCAGCAATATCACACGCATCAACCCGATATCGTGGAAGACTGCTGAGAGGCAGTCTTCCACGATATCGGGACTGCAACGAGGACATGGCGGAAGCGACATGCGATTTAACAGCGCTGATAGCGTAATGGGCTAGAGACAGGCCCAGAAGGAAGGGAGCGCGGGTCCAAGTCCCTCCTGGTGCAAGAGTTTTGATGCAAGAGTCCCGCCTGGTGCAAGGATCATGTAACATCAGGTGACACAGTCTTCTTGAAGATCACGTCTAACTTACCTCTGGTACTTGTGATTCCTCACACATGTCTGTAATATTAGGTTGGTGCACAAGTTCTCAGACATTTGGGGCATGAAATATTTAATATCACAACATACGAACAACAATATCAAATCATTTGAAGTAACCACTCTTTACATCAATTGTCTTTCGCCAACGTGCTGGTAAGCCTTGGATGCCTTTTCTCCAAAACGTGGCCGGTTGTGATTCGAAAAATGTGAGCAGTGCCTCCTTGACATCCTCTATGTTCCTAAATTGCTGGCCGTCCAAATAGCGTTGAAGGCTTGAAAACAAATGATAATCAGAAGGAGCGAGATCTGATGAGTAAGATGGATGTGGAAGAACGGTCCATCCGTAGTCCGCCAACTCAGCCGCCGTCGCTCTAGCAATACGCGGTCTAGCGTTGTCGTGTTGAAAATACACCTTCGCTTGCTCTCCTCGTGTGGTTTGAAAGTGGGCCCTCAACTTCCTCAGTTGGTTGACGTAAACCTCTGCCGTCACTGTTATCCCTTCGTCCAGCAGCTCCCAGTATTCTACGCCAAGAACGCTCCACCAAATGCATAGCATCACCTTTTTCACGTGAAGGTTGGGTTTCGGAACGTCCTCTGCCTCTCCAGTTGCGTCAACCCACTGTGCACGCCGGTGGTAAGTAGAGTAGAGTATCCACTTCTCATCCCCGGTGACAAGGTTGTCCAGCCATCCATGGGTACGTCTGAGGGTAAGTAGAGACAGAGCGACATCGGCTCTGCGATCCATGTCATGTTGTGTCAAGTCGTGAGGTACCCAGCGACCCAATTTTTGCACCTTGCCAATCGACTTCAATCCTCGAACGACTGTTGAGTGACTAACACCAAGAGTGGTTGATAGTTCGCGAGTAGTTTGGTATGGGTCCGCTTTCACTCTACTTCGGAGGCCATCCAAATCCAGTGTCATCGGGCGCCCTTCTCGTTCATTATCTTCAACGAAGAATTCACCAACTGCAAACTTCGAGAACCACTGGTACACAAAACTTCGAGCAGGAGCACTCTCGTTGTAAGCATTCTTCGGGCGACGTTACGATTCGTTGGCATTGAGGCCAGATTTATGCAGGAATAACATGACGTGCCGAATATGCGTCTCAGTTGGGATGAATTGCTTAGCCATAATAGCTGACGTTGACAACGCAGAAGTAAATGTTAGGAACACTTTTGTAGCCCTATCTTGCTGGCGCTGTCTTCTTCTCCACGCAGAACGTGGCCACCATCGTAAGCGAGCTTCTCACATCTTGTCAACTATCGGCGCGACACCGAACCTCTGCCGAATGGCATCGTTTCGGATGCTGTCCATGCGCGTGACTCCAGCCGTCCAGCGCAGCATCTTTGTCTCCATGACGCTGAGGCGCGTTTCAACTTCCTTGGTCGCTGGCCAACACTCAGCGCCGTACATTGCTACCGGCCGGACGACCGCCCTGTAGATCTTCGACTTCAGCTGCTCTGGTATCTTTCTATCGCAGAGCACGCCAGTCAACGAGCGCCACTTGGACCAAGGTGCACTCACGCGTGAGTTCACTTCAACCATCAGACTGCCGTCAGACGTATTGCTGATCCCAGGTGCTTAAAGACCGCAGTGCGTGGAAGCTCGATGCCGTTAACCTTGATGGAGCTGGACTAAGTAACATCCGTCGTTAAAAACTCGGTCTTCTTCACGTTCAGTTTGAGTCCAAAACGGTCCAAGCGATCACACCAACACTAAGCTTGCACCTTCCGCTCAAGTTCAAGTTCACCTTTATCCTCGCTAGCGAGCATCACGTCGTCGGCATAAAGCGACGTCCAAGGAACGGGCTTCTGAAGATCTCGTGTGATGGCATCCATGACGACAACAAAGAGGAGTGGGGAAAGCGCAGAACCCTGTGTACCCCGACGGAAATGGGAAACTCCATCGAGGTTCCAGCTGCAGCTTGAACTCGACTCTTTGGACAAGAGTAGAGAGTTCGCACCCACTCTATGAGAGCTTCAGGAACTCCATGTTGACGCAGGGCGTACCATATCACTTCACGCGGTACGCGGTCAAAGGCCTTCTCCAAGTCGAGAAAGGCGCTATGCACTGGTCTCTGTTTCTCGCGATGCTTCTCTATCAGGAGGCGGGCGGCGTGAATGGCATCAACGGTGCCACAGCCAGCTACGAAGCCGCACTGATTGCTGTAAATCTGGACGACGTCACGAATTCGACCGTCGACAACTCGCTTAAAGATCTTCATGCTGTGCGAAAGCAAGCGAGTCGGACGGTAATTAGAGAAGTCAGCAATACTGCTCTTCTTCTTCCAAATCGGAATCGTCGTACTTTGGCGCCAACTCTCAGGGACTTTTTTCTCCGCCGCAACCTGATTAAACAACTTCGCCAACCACTCAACAGGGTACCAGTACTTGGACTTCCATAAATCAGCTGCCACGTCATCGGGCCCAGTCCCTTTGTCTGGCCTCATCTTCTTCAAAGCCGCTTCAATCTCCTCCACGGTGATCATTTGAACGGGGCCGTGGGTTGGAGCCGTAGAAGGGATGGCTGGATGAGGAAATTCTACCGTAGAGATTTCCTCAAAGTCGTCGCGCCATCGCTTCAATGCCTTCTTGCGGTCCATAAGAAGACGGCCATTCTCATCATTGATGCTGAAAAACTTTTCAATGTCCTCGGTCTACCGATGGCGAAACTTTGCAAGTCGGTACGGATACCGCTCACCATCGCGTGACTCGAGCTTCTCGTTGACATCTTCATAATGAGTGGCTTTTGCAACAGCCACGGCCTTCTTTGCAGCCTTCGCTTCTTGGTACTTCCGCCACTTATCGGCTGTCTTTTCGTCGAGCAACACATGATAGAGCGACTTCTTCTCTCGCACTTTTGCTTTCACGTCATCTGTCCACAGCCAGGCCTGCTTGTCGACCTTCCTTCGCCTAGGCTTCGTAGTGCCGAGTTCCAACCTTGCAGCTTGACGAATCGCGTCGGTCGCCTTATTTCAAGTTTCGTCGACAGTCGTGACTGTCGGTAACCCCACGCGAGAAATCACAGCTGCTTCCTTCTCTCTCATTCGCCACCACTTGATTCTTGCTGCACCGCATCGCTCAACCTGCTTCAGCCTCGGAGGGGCGATCTTCAAAGTGCAGATAAGCGGTCGATGCTGTGGGGCGGCCGTCTCATACGGCACGAACTTCGCCTCTGTGACAAGACTCCGGTCACGATCCTTCACAAGCACAAAGTCTATCTGAGACTTAGAGCTCCCACAATAGTATGAGATGAGGTGGGAGTCGCGTTTTCGGAAAACGGTGTTCACAATGGTGAGGCTATGCGATTCCGCATACTCAAGAATACGCTCACCATCGGCGTTACGAGACCCGTATCCGAAACCACCATGACAGCTGTACCCGTCTTTCGTAGCACCTACGTGCCCATTAAGGTCACCAGCGACTATTATGACATCTTTCGACGGTACCTCTGCTGTCTTCTCATCAAGCTGGTTCCAAAACTCATCCTTGGCTTGATCGGAGCAGCCACTCTGCGGAGCATACGCAGAGAAGAAATGATAGAGTCGCTCCTTAGCGGCGACAACGATCTTCATCAATCGATCGTCAAAGCGCTCGACGCTTACAATCGAGTCACGAAATCGTTCGGAAACGATTATTCCGACGCCACTGGTGGTCCTGCGACTTCCACATAGAACGCCTTGAAGCCACGTCCTATGTCCCTTGACTTGCAGCAGGACCACCTCGTCTCCTGCACCGCACAGAGATCAACTCTTCTACGCCCCAGTGCTTCTACCAACTCGCACGAGCGGCCCGTCAACGTACCCACATTCAGCGTTGCCACGCGGGTCCTGCTTACGTTACTGGACTTTCGGACTAGCTCAGTTTCCCCCCGATGCCGTCCTCGCATCAGGGACCCTCGCATACTTTCCACACTCGCCGGGCTCTGCAAGTGCGCGTCGGCTCCCGTGGACGCCGTAGCACTATCTCGAAAAACTTGCAATGTCATGAACCATGTGATGTGATATGCCTGCAATCGAATGTCCGTGTTCGGCTTAGCTCGCAGAGCGAGCAGTTCCAGTGGCACCACGTGGAGGAACGGACATCGCCACCAAAATTTTTTGGAACGCTTCACGAATTTGCGTGTCATCCTTGTGCAGGGACCATGCTATTCTTCTCTGTATTGTTCCAATTTTAGTATATGTTCAGGAATGATCAAATAGGTTGTTCCTACTCAGTAATCAGGGTATTTCGTAAAGTGCACAGCGGACTCTTGACTAACAAGGGAAGTCCATGAACTTCCCCCAAAGATTCTCAACGAGACCTATATTGCCTTGTAGGGCATCGGACGAGGATCACAGGACTGTGCTTCGTTTTTGCTACGGGCCACTGGGTGGTCCGAAAATGGCAAAAAAATGGTATCACTTCAGAGTGGGTTGATAAGGCATAAGTGACAGGGATGGCCCTGTCGTGCTCAGAACTTAACCTACAAAACGTTTGGAGCTCAAATTAAAGTTTGATTATAGTAATATGATAATTTGCTACGTTTCCTAGACGAAGCTGCAGTGCACATTTAAGTGATTCATTTGCAACGGTGGCGGTAGAGACTGGATGGCCGAGTGGATGCTTGGGGAGGGGTCTAGGTTCAACTCCGGAGACGGTTACGGGATTTGCTCCTTTTTTCAACTGAAGAGTACATTTTGGCTGCGGTGGGGTACCGCATTATTGGGTAGTGGTGAATAAGGGTGACGAAGTCATGACTACCGATTTCGCCCAGAATTTGCCTATGGGAATTATTTAAGCTGCTGACCACGAATGTGTCACTCTTGTTCTAAATTATCACTTTGCTGCACTACTTTCCATCAAAGGTTGAAGTCGAAGGTTGGAAATTAAGTCTGACCACATTGGAGAAGCAAGCAATCCCACTAACGTGGACTGTTTTACTCACCCATGCCTACCGTATCCTGTCGTTACGGTACCAAAATTTTAAAAACAGATATCATATCCGTGATCAGCACCCCTAATAATCTCCATGGGCGATGTTTGGGCGAAATTTTTTCTTTCGTCCTCTCCTCGACCTCTGGAGTCGTGGAAGGCTGCAGCGCCGGTTATTCTGCGTTCACCCGTTACTTACGCATACCAATCGTAGCCTTCTGCCATCCATCTTTTCAACGAAAATGGTTGCCAGATTGGTGATCTGCATCCCAGATAACCCTATAAATGAATTTGAAACAAAAAATCCTTTTCAATCTCCAGAGTTGGGGGAGCGAGTACAAGTGCTCCTATCTGCAATGCCCCGACCCGTTTCCCGTAAGTGCGTTCACCCGTTACTACCCCTAGGAGAATGGTCAGGAAAAAATACCACCCCTAAGAGAATGGTCAGGAAAAAATACACAGCTGCATAGATAGCATGAGGTGGATAAAATATGCTGTACTTGGTAACAGTTAGTAGAATTTTCTCAAAGTTGCGAGAAGAGAAAAATTAGTCTGCAAAGCAGTGAGCCTGTCTTGATGACGGGTCAAGTCAATGCTTGTCGATCATGTCCACGAATGAGCTGACAGTGAGAAACACTTCCAAAACTAATTGAGACCATTTCAGAGGTCATCAGGGGATAGCACCTAATGGAACCTTTCTCAGCGAGACAAGCATCGTTCAATGGACGCGCGATATCGCTCCACACAACAGAACCAGCTTCTTCCACATCTGACAACAGGTCGAAAGCAGGGTTAGGACGCGAAGAAGGTACCCCACCGAAGCCAAAATGTAATTTTCATTTGCAAAAACGCTACCAGTCCACCTAGGGACGCAGAAACCCCACTCCCCTATAATCGAGCCCTCGACCCCCTTCTCGTAAGTCCGCCTCGCTATCCGCTTGGCCATCCGACAGCGTTGCGAATAAATCACTTGAATGTACTGCACCGCAGCTTCGTCTAGGAAACGTGCGAATTATCATATTATTACTATAATCAAACTTTAATTTGAGCTCCATACCTTTTATATGTTAAGTACAGAGCACTACAGGGCTATTCCAGGTGACACTTTTGTCTTATCAGCCTGCCCTGAAGCGGTGGCATCTTTTGCCATTTTCCGGCCACCCAGTAGCCAGTAGCAAAAACGAAGCACAGTTCTGTGTCACGGTATAGGGCGATCGCCTCTGTAAGCCACGTCCCTACATGGGTTGGGAGGTTGGCAGTCTCCCTAACTGCATTCTTGCTGCATGGTTGTTATATATAATATAGATTAATAATAAAGGTTTGTAAACCCTCACTCCCAGACATGAGCATGACATGGAGGCCACGGGGAGATCCTTTTAGACTTTTGCTCAAAACTTCTAAACGAAGTTAGCAGTAGGGGAGACTCCGTTTTGACGGCCATCAAAACGTATTTACCGTTTTATTTATATCTCGAGATATATACACCACACCGCATGCCCACTGCACATTTTTCACGAAGCATGCTTTCTTTGTACTGAGCACGATTTTTATCATTTCCACTTTTTCGTTTGTCTTCATCGTGGCGCATGAATGAGACAGGTCATGTAACTAAACAGCTGTTTTTCAACGAATTACTGTTACTATTTTCAAAGGATTTGAGCCACTTACTCTATGCTATTTTTTGAACTCCAATGTTCGATTGCAAAAAGTACGATTTTCGCTATTCGCGATAGCGATTTGAAGCGAACATCGTATTTTCCGACCTGGCGTCTTCAAAAACACCAAGAAAGTACGTTCTTCACATGAGTCACTCCCGAGTGCAAACTACCTCCCTTATGAACCTCGTACTTTTCCGATTTTCCCTTTTGGCCCACGTCCTAGATGATTTCTTTGCATTCATGTTTTCGTTATCACGTTAATAGCTTAATCAAATCTTTCACTATTAGTTTATCAAAACGACTAAATTATTGCTCATGTTTTTTAACCTATCAATTCACTATCAATTTGCTACAGTTCAGTCTGCCATTCATACAACCGCTAGCATGTATACAATCTGCATTGTATACAATCATAACAGATAGGACGTCCAAAAAAAATCCGAGAGGGAAAAAAGGTTTTTTAAAATTATTTTTATTCGATGTTAATAGAACTTCGCCCATTGCTAACATTACCGTATACTAGGTAATGCCGGCATTACAAAGGAGCCGAAACGTGGTTTCGAGCATACACTCAAGGGTGTCGACCAGAGCTCACGTATGCACACACTTAAAAATAGCGGCGTCAACGAGGCTATAATAATCCCACTCGAATGGAAGAGAGGGCGGTAACTCATACTGAGGTCATCTAAGAGGCATTACGTCTTCGTGACTACGATTGAACGGTTGTGTTCAACTGCATTCTTTGTTTATTGTTCCTTCAGCTCTCTGCCTGTCCCCTATTTCTCATCTTAATAGCGATTCATCAACATAACATATAATTACTTACCATTACCATTGGTTAGTGCCGAACAGCTCACCAGCTGTAAAACCATTTGCTCGCACCGAGCGAAGAAATCAAGCGAAATTAATGAGTTGACTTATTGCGAATCACGGGAATTAATAGAACGGTTGCTCATTGCAAACATGGCGAGAAATGATAACGGACCAATCGGAGGCTTGTCCAGATTTCAGAAAGGCCTCTTGATATTCGGGTCAATATAGCGGACCTGTTTCTCCCCGCATTGTAGTGCTATCGAATTATAACGGAACTAACATGTTAGTGGTGAAGTTTGTTAGAGAGATGAACGAAAAAGCCAATGGAGCGGGATATGACGAGCAGAAGCTGGCGAGGATCCCACCTCTGCAATTAAGCGGAGCAGCCAAAATAAAATACGGGAACTATGATAACATGATATGATAACAATGTTAAGCTGGATTACAGAAAGGTTGTTGACCAGTTGAAAAAAGGCTTTCGTAGCCCTTAGTATTTCGAAATAGCTAAAGCCAAAAATTTATCACGTGAAGCAGGAACTCGATGAAAATGTGATCATCTATGGTCAACGGGTGAGAGATTTAGTTGCCGACGCTTTTGCCGAAAGCAGTCCTATCGCCATTGAAGAAATAATGTGCGCAACATTTGTGTGCGGCCTTACTACGAATCTTCGAATTGCGGTAATGAAAAAAAGCAGTCATCACAGACTTTCAAAGATCTGCAACAAACTGCAGAAAATGAAAGTCATCTTCTTGAAATTGTAACGCATGAGAGGGGGGTAATTGATAACACCCTAGTAAAAGCGATCGCGGAAGCCGTCCAAAACGCACACATTAGCGAAAGCTGCCCACATCGAAATTGCCAAAATCAAGGGAACTACCAGCGTCAACAGTGGGATCAATCGCCAAATCCTACTGTTAGTGCATCGCCAAATTTTTCACCACATTGGAACAATAATAGAGCCTATCACGAACGTAGTCCTCAATCCTATAACGATAGCGGTTACTATATTAACGGAGGAATTCGAAGCCCACGTGGATATCACGGACGCGATTCTCAAATCCCTAGAAATAACGCTTCTCACAATTACGTGAGAAATTATGATGACCAACATGATAACGGCCGATATTGGGATTATTCTAATGAATTTCCGCACAACTGAGAAGTCACTGTGACGGCATAAAAAATCTATTGCATTCAAAATAACGCCCTATATTATAATGAAGGGGAAGATATTCGGTTAGGTAAAGTAGACGAAAGTCACCAAAAATACATTTTGTAGCAAAATCACGAAAACCCCTTTGCCGGAGGTTACTTGAGCAGTAAAAATACCTTGCAGTAAGATTCAGGTACGACTTTACTGGAAGAAAATGAATAACGAAACAGCAAGTTTTTTTTCTAAGCCGCGTCATTTACCAAAAGGTAAAGTCATAACGATTTCGAAATATTTTTGACATTTTACAGAATATAGCGATGTCCGTAGAATTGATAAGGACATAGGGAAATTCGGACTATGACTACGACAGTGAATACACTCCCGCAAAAACTCATTTCGAGGCAACTTTCAATACTCTCACAAGAAGGTCGGAAAAATAACGATTGGTAGAATAACGATTTAATATAAACCAAATTCATAACGATATCTAATAAATATTAAAAGGAGCCATGCGAAGATACCAGTGCTCGAACTGGTACCTTGGAAGAAGAGGTACGAGAACTCCGACAAGCACTCTTGACTTGTCAGGAGCAAGTTGATGCGATGGCAAAGATGGCGAACAAGGACTTAAACCTGGTCGCCAATGTGGGTCACGCCGATAAAACGTGCCCTAGAGATACGATGGTCGACGGCTCTAGAGATGCGGTGGCTCCAAGCAAGGCCGGTGGCAGTATGCGGGCAGCGATTCGAGCAATGCCTCGAAGGCACATGATCCGGAGGCCCTATGACCTGGCCCTAGACTTATGCACAAATTTTCGCCCTGTGCGTACTGGAAGGAATCCTCCCATAATCGTCTCTATGTCCATAGACCCATCATTTTAATTCATCATTGGAGTGACTATTTGTTTTTGTTGTTATTTGAAAATTTTTGTGTTGTATATTTTTGTCGAGGCCGACAAATCCGAAAGGATGGGCATATCACGGTATAGTGGCGACCGCCTCTGTAAGCCACGCCCCTACATGGGTTGGAAGGTTGGCAGTCTCCCTAACTGCATTCTTGCTGCATGGTTGTCATGTATAATGTAGATTAATAATAAAGGTTTGTAAACCCTCACTCCCAGACAGATGACATCTGTGATCCTGGTTAAAGCTCTACAAGACCATATAGGTCTCGTTGAGAATCTTTGGAGGAACTTCATGGACCTCCCTTGTAAGGTGTAACAAACTGACTAGAGGTTCCCAACTCAAGGTGAGCTTTTGCGATGCGGTTTTGACAGGATGTAGGGCCCTGTGAGCGAAGTCCAGAACCACAGTTAGGCCTATGTTATACTTCGGCGACGCTGTTGTCGGCAACGTTGGCGACAGTGTTACGCGGGCTGCCACGCAGTGCGTAGCAGCCCGAGCAACACACCGTCGTCGACGTATAACATAGGCCTTAGTTTTTGCTGAGCGCCTTTCTAAAGACCTGAAAAGGAGGTCTGAAAGCGTGCGCGCAACTATCATCAACAACTACGACACCCCGCGAGGTATGCCTCGGCGGCGCAGTTGGTAGGAGAGAAGCCTCATGTGAGCACACCGGAGAGGTTTCATGTTCGAGTCCGCGTACTGCCGGAATTTTTGCATATATTAGTTGTCGTTATTGCGCTTTCTCATGCTCACAGGAGTCAATTTTAGACCATCAATGCTTACAAACCAAGGCTGTCTATTTGCGCCTTCATGTGTGGTAGTTTTTCAACAATGCCTATCTGCACCATATCATTTCTCTGGAAATAAAAGTCCTGTCTTGTCTTCCCTTTTAGTCAACAGCTATGGTATGGTACAAATATATGAAACAAGTAAAACATAAGCGCTTGTCACACCAGCAGCATCTTACAAAGCCAGTGAGGAATAATCTTCTCCCTGACAAGGAATGACCACTTCTTCCTCGTTGAACGCGCAATCCGTGGGTGTAGAGAAAGGTCCTGCCGATATCTCAATATATGGCATTCTGGAAGAGTCTTCCTATAGCATCCGCAACCGTAACCTCTCTCATTGTCGGAGATGTGAAATCCGGTGTGAAGGCGGAAAGCAGTCGGCCGACAACACGTTCAGGTGAGAACGATATTTTTAGCACACTTATGTACCGACATGGCGCGGGTCCATAATATTCAACCATAAGGCACGGGTATTCGTGTGCAATTACGGTATTATTGGTGATATGGTATCGTCTATGGGCAAAGGTCAACCAAAGCAGCGGGATGGCGAGAGCGCAGAGGAGAAACTCCTGCTGCTCTCCGACCGAACGAGCCGACTCAGCGCTCGGGTGAGAGAACGCGCTCGCCTGTGTCTCTAGGGCCCTCCGACAGTTGCGGAGGCGTATGGCGTACCGTATGCGAAGCTGATGCCTTCTAGGGGAATAGATATGGTGATTCCAAGTATTGATGGTGTACAAGCGGTCCATCCTCAGACCTCCCTTATTATCCGTCTTCCTTCAGCAGAGCATTAGTGCGTGTGGACAGATCATCCCCATATGTAGATCAGCAAGTGGCGATAACACGCTTTAGTGTCTTCGTAACCTCTCATTTTCTCTAATCTCGAGTATAGCCAACTACACCCGTGGATTGCGTGGAGTCCTTGCCACATGAACTGATAAAGGAACTCGCTTGAGAAGGAAGCGGAGAAAGCACGACCATCCACCGTGAACGCAGGGAAAACCGTTCCTCACGCTCAGCTCACAATTGCCACCAAAAGCGTACCTTGTGTCAGTTCATCTTTGGAGCATGAAGCTGTCTGAAGTCATGTGTTGTGGAACAGAGGGCATAGAACTTCAGTCATGCACATAAAACAAACGATATGATTGACTTTCCCGTTGCACGAAACATTGCTTGTGACCATAAATAACCAACCTGCTATTGTTGTGTTCCACGCAGTACATGAAGGCTCTCGCGACGCAAAGCATCCGTCCCACGTAATGGCAGCTCTTGACTAGTAACATGACATTGCCTCTATGCGATATTTCCCACCCAACTTATGCCGAAAAAGGCGGAAATCTCATCTCATCGATGTGGGTTATAGACCGGCTTCTCCAGCAGCGGCCACCCATCCTTTGAGAAACGAGTGCTAATGAAGTGCTTTGGCCAACCCCGGTCAGTAGGAGTGCTCTATCGGGAGGTGTTCTGCTGTCTGAGCTCTAGCGCGGGCGAGGATGGCACGTAAAAACACCCCCCTGTGCAATCGATTGGGTCAGGCCTTCGGGATGGCGCGCGCTTGCGCACCGTGTAGTGGAGCCAATGGCGCGGGATTGTCCGCTGGCTTAGCAGCCTCGAAGGGAACAGAAATATAGATTACCTCAGAACAGTACCCACTGAACTTAATCTGAAATTAGGCGTGCGGAGTACTTGACAAGCCGCATTTCGCGGTAAATGCTAAGGAAAAGCACTTTGCAACAGATGTTACGAAATTGGCGCAATGTAAATGCTAAGGAAATGCACTTTGGTTGTGAAATTCCGTTGGTTACTGAGTATGTGCGTCACACAGTCAGTTTTACTCGTGCAGCCCTCTTAGAATCCAATTTTTCAAAGGATTAGCATCCGTTTCGAGGTTGTTATTCCGTGAGTTTGGTCCAAAAATGTCGGATTTGAGCAGTTGCCTTCGCTCAGAGTTAATCTTAATGATCACTAAAAGAATCTGCATGCTCTGAATTGCGCTGATTCTTACTGTCCTGAGAAATGTAGCAAATGTGGAAGGGATAGGAGTATCTGTGTATCTGTGTTACTTTCATGGGTGATGTCGTGACTCGCGTCCGACAAGTCCTCACAGGTCGCCGTCGCTGGGCCAGGCCGGTCGATCGACCTGGTCAAACCTGGTCAAACGCGTCGATCGACACGTCGCCGCCGCCGAAGCTTCTAGAAGCCGGCAGAGACGCAGAGGGTGCGTGCCTCTGTCGTCTCTGACCGGCTTGGTCGCCAGTCCTGCCACCACCGCTCCCGCTGAGCGGTGGTCGTCCCCGGCCGCTCCCGCTGAGCGGCCGGGCGTCGTCGTCGCCGTCGCCCGTCGCCTCTGAGGGCAAGCACTACTCGTCGGTCGGATCCTGGCTTGGTCATCATCGAGATCCACCTCCCTGGTCGCTACGATCGTCAACCGTCATCCTCGTCGCTAGCCGCTAGTCGTCGTCAAGGAGCCAAGGATTCGTCGTCGCCGTCGTCGTTTCCACAGGTAACGTGGGGCCCCTGCCTGGCCTCGTCGGTCCCGACTTGGCGCAGGCCACGGGACCTGGGTCAGGCAAGCCCCGCGGGTCGCGGTCCTGATCCCCTCAGTAGGTTTGGGTGCAGCCTGGCCCGTAACTCGTAGGATAGGTCGCCTCCATATTTTGTTATGTTATGTCGGTCATCATTCTTTAGCTAATATAAACTTATAATTCAAAGGTTTATTATCCAAACTCATAGGTGGTCTGCCAGGTTATCTGGGTCAAGTCAATGGTCAAATCAGCGTCGCAATTGGAGGGATCGCCGGGGGTCGGAGGACGCTTCGACCAACGAGGATTCCTCCGGAGGAAGTCAACATACGAAGAGACGCTATCATGTGGGATTACAAGGTCGCATCAAAGGGCACGCGGCAATCAAGATCCGCTAAGGGCCTCTCGGGTAAGAATAACCGCGTGGCAGCTTGAGCCCACTGGTCGCGAGCCGCGGATCGGACATGCCACAGCTCGGGCAGTAGAGGGGACCTCGGCCTCCACCGATGTACGGGCGGAGGTCCCCCCTGCGGCACGACATGGTGCATCGGTCCGAGGTTCAGTGTGGGGAAACTCACACTGGGCCCTAGTGATCGGACCTTTCCGTTGGCTCGCAGGCATTTAAGCCTTGTCGCCGCGTCCGGTGTAAGGGTCGCACGAACTGGACTAGTTCAGGTGCCGCTGACGGCACATGCGTGCGCTATAACTGGGGTAATGCCCTCCTCTCCTCTAGTAGCCGTGGTTCTTACCTGTGCACCTCGAGTGGCACGAGCCAGCACAGGGACAGCCGTTATACGTCGAACCACAAGTGCTACGGTGCGCACATAGAGGGAGCAGATAGTCGGACTGACCGACTGGGAAACCCCTCTTGGACCTTGTCGCCGTCGCAAAGAAGCATGCAAACGGGACCCGGCAGGAGACCCCGGGTTCAACAGTGCGTAGCAGCTCCCCTAAGGCAGGTCTACAGGGCTACGTACTGTCTGGCAAGATAACCCATTGGCAGTACACACTGTTGTCGTCTTAGGTCCCGCCCGCAACTTCACTTGGTCCAAGGCCTTAGTCGTCATGCATTGCTCGTAGAGCACACGCTGTTCAACGGTTTCGTGTCTCGCTTTCACCCCCTGTTTCGTCTAGGCCTACGCGTGTCGCAATAACACCATTCACTTGCGTACCCACATTTGTGTCACAATAGCTCTCGCGTATGGCCGTGCTTGTCGCTATATTGACCGTGCTTGTATGGAGAAGGCTCCTGGCCAGAGCCCTCTTCCAGTCAGCCCACTCTTAGGTCATCTTACTTTAGACTCGGGTTTCGGCAGTACCGCCTCCCGCCAATAATCTTTTCAAAGTCAAACAACGATCATACCTGCGGTTTCGTGGTGCAAGGCTAACCTTACCGAGGCGCTCACGGCCTTGGAGAAGCTCAGAGGTCCTCCAGACCATCTCGACCAGGACTGTCCGCGCGACGCGACCTCATGCCGGTTTTGTAAGCAGACCAATCACCACCCGGCATTCTGCCCCGTAGGGCATGCGGTCATTCGGGATGTCCCCATAGAGCGCTGGCATAAGCGGCTGCGTCGCGCTCGTCGTAACGCAGTTTATATGCGTTAGGTGCTGTTCTGCGAGTCGTTCGAAAGAAGTCGCTGTAGTACTTTCGATGAAGGATAAGGTGAGGAATATTTCTAAATATTTCCCTTCTTATTTCAAAATAGTTTTCTATCTACAACAATTAATTTCTATTTTAGTAATTTAATAATTTTCTCAAAATTTTACTTTTACATATACATTCTTTTCCCACTATTTTTTATCTCCAATATTTTTTCTTCTCTCTATTTCCCTTCTCCAAATTCGCCACATTTTTGTTATCCAACATATCCCATATATATCATTTTCTCTTATTTCCAATAATACATCCAACTTTCGTATAAGATGTTTCCCAGTCCCCAACGAAGTTCTTCAGGTCGCAGTCGTGGTCGCTCGCATCATCGTGCCGTCGTATCATGGTTGACGTCTCGTCGTGCCGTCGTGTCATGGTCGCCTTCGTTGCGGATGTCATGGTCGCCGTCGCTAAGAACATCATGGTCGTCGCCCCACATGTAAACATGTATATACTTCGTCGTCATCAACATCAACGTCGTCCCCAGGATCTCCCTTCGTCACCTCGCCATCGTCATGGACCTCAACCCCAGCCTTACCCTCACTTCACTTATGCCGTCATCACTTATAATGTTTACTTGTTGTTATGTTTTTACTGTTATTGTTCTTAGGTCGCATAGACATCTTTTTCCTTTGACTTTAACTCGTAGGTCGCTATCGGCCCATGCCCTCTCGTCATGCTTACCCACCCCCAGGCTGCATCTGTCGCACCCGTCGTGGCGCACGCAACGTGGCATCGCCCGCCACGCCGCCACCTCTTGAGTCTGGTCGCCCTAGGCTGCGGTGCTGACATGTATGTAATGTTTCTAGGTAAGCTTCAGGGCCGTGACTACCTGTGGATCCTTCTTGGGCCCCCCAGTGTCGTGACTCGCGTCCGACAAGTCCTCACAGGTCGCCGTCGCTGGGCCGGGCCGGTCGATCGACCTGGTCAAACCTGGTGAAACGCGTCGATCGACACGTCGCCGCCGCCGAAGCTTCTAGAAGCCGGCAGAGACGCAGAGGGTGCGTGCCTCTGTCGTCTCTGACCGGCTTGGTCGCCAGTCCTGCCACCACCGCTCCCGCTGAGCGGTGGTCGTCCCCGGCCGCTCCCGCTGAGCGGCCGGGCGTCGTCGTCGCCGTCGCCCGTCGCCTCTGAGGGCAAGCACTACTCGTCGGTCGGATCCTGGCTTGGTCATCATCGAGATCCACCTCCCTGGTCGCTACGATCGTCAACCGTCATCCTCGTCGCTAGCCGCTAGTCGTCGTCAAGGAGCTAAGGATTCGTCGTCGCCGTCGTCGTTTCCACAGGTAACGTGGGGC
Source organism: Heligmosomoides polygyrus bakeri (assembly GCA_947359475.1). Lineage (NCBI taxonomy): Eukaryota > Metazoa > Nematoda > Chromadorea > Rhabditida > Heligmosomidae > Heligmosomoides > Heligmosomoides polygyrus. The sequence continues at coordinate 44,916,980 of OX375867.1, read as the reverse complement.
CCCTGCCTGGCCTCGTCGGTCCCGACTTGGCGCAGGCCACGGGACCTGGGTCAGGCAAGCCCCGCGGGTCGCGGTCCTAATCCCCTCAGTAGGTTTGGGTGCAGCCTGGCCCGTAACTCGTAGGATAGGTCGCCTCCATATTTTGTTATGTTATGTCGGTCATCATTCTTTAGCTAATATAAACTTATAACTCAAATGTTTATTATCCAAACTCATAGGTGGTCTGCCAGGTTATCTGGGTCAAGTCAATGGTCAAATCAGCGTCGCAATTGGAGGGATCGCCGGGGGTCGGGGGACGCTTCGACCAACGGGGATTCCTCCAGAGGAAGTCAACATACGAAGAGACGCTATCATGTGGGATTACAAGGTCGCATCAAAGGGCACGCGGCAATCAAGATCCGCTAAGGGCCTCTCGGGTAAGAATAACCGCGTGGCAGCTTGAGCCCACTGGTCGCGAGCCGCGGATCGGACATGCCACAGCTCGGGCCGTAGAGGGGACCTCGGCCTCCACCGATGTACGGGCGGAGGTCCCCCCTGCGGCACGACAGGTGAGTTCGCAGCGCTGGCAGAGCTGCGGTCTTCAGCTAATCGCAGCGCGTTAGTGAAGAAGTCGGACGGCTGTTAGCTCATCCCTGGTGACATCCAAGACGGATCGAAACACGAACACAACTAAACCAAATAACAAACAAAACGGCACTATAGTACTTTCAGGACTCCAGAGCTCTACGAGAAGTCGAGAAAATTTTCCGCCTAAACTTCGCCCGGGGATGGAAGCTATTTAGGGTGCTGATCACAAATCTGACATCCGTTTTTGAAATTTGGGCTGGTTACAGTAGAAACTATAGCCGATTATTCAAGTCTCACTGAGGCAAGTTTATGAGTACTGCACGTCTTCTGAACCAGTGCGGGCATTGGACGATGTCAGCGGCAGGTTTTCTTATTCCAGTGGACGCCGAATAACGTCTGCGGTGCATCTTCTGCGTCCATACGCACATTGAACATAGAAGCAGTCGACTAACACACGTTTCCTTCCTCTTTGCGCGCACATCGCGTGGGTTATTCGGTCTCCAGTACTATTGAGTCGTGTGCTCATCAGTACTACATCAATAAGTGTTGTAATCCTTTTCTGTCCCCTCGAAGCTAATAAGCCAGCAGACGATGCAGCGCCGTCGGCTTCACTGCACGGTGCGTAGCGCGCGCCATCGCGAAGGCCTGACCCAATCGATTGCACAGGGAGGTGTTTTACGTGCCATCGCGGGAGAGAAGAGACGCAGGGTTATGCGAGGAGAATCTCTATCAGGAGGGTACCGACGGCGCGACGAATCGACGAAAACATGGGCCATGGTTGTCCTTTGCCCTGTAACCATATTATGGTATAATATAATAATAATATTAAGGTGGTGGTGCAGTTAGGCATTGTTGAAAAACTAGCACACATGAAGGCGCAAATAGACAGCCTTGGTTTGTTGTAAGCATTGATGGTCTAAAATTGACTCCTGTGAACATGAGACAGCGTGATAACAACAAACTATTACGTGCAAAAATTTAAATATTTAAAAATACGCGGACTCGAACTTAAACCCCTCCGGGTGCTTCTATGAGGCGTCCCTCCTACCAACTGCGCCGCCGAGGCACACCTTGTTCGGGGTTGATCATAGTTGCGCGCACGCTTTCAGACCTCCCAGGTCTTCAAAAAAGCGTTCAGTGAAAACTAACTGGGGTTCTGGACTCCGCTCAGAGTCCTACATCCTGCCAAAATAGTATCGCAAAAGCTCACCATGAGTTAGGAACCTCTCCTTGTGAGCAGAAATTCCTGCAGCACGATTTTTCGACCTTGTTTACACTGAATCTTTACTGTTTTCAGCACTCGTGTCTCTCTACAGCAGCAAGTGGTATAGCGTTTCATTCATACAACGTAGCAATAACATCTAATCTATGAGCAAGTAAAAACGGCGAAAACAGGCAAGGGTAGGAACGGAATCGTGTAAGCTGCAGCCGGCTGTATGGTCACGCAAAGGTTTTCCCATTGAAGGCAATGTCGGCTGCACCGATATCGACGAATTCGATGTACATCCTGAAGAACATGAAGCAAAGATGACGATGGCTCTCACACAGAAATACGATTTCGTAGCACGCTCCTAAGCACGCATTATGCAGAACTGTAGTCTAAATACTCCAAAGTACCTGTTCCCAGAAATTCCGAGATGGTCCTTAATGATCGCAAACAGAGCCTTGGCGTGGCTGTTGTTCTGTGCCTCGCCCACACCTCCAATTGACTTCAGCACTCCAACTCCGCAAGGGGCATCAGTCCCGGCAAACGTCATCTTTTGGTCCGGAATGATATGCACGGCCACATACTAAACGAGAACTGTACAAGAAAGGGGAGCGCAGCAAGTAGATCCTCATGCGCGAAAAGGCGCACAGATTAAGAGAACGGCGCATTCCTTGCGTAGACTCGCGTCCACATTGCCACAGGCAGCGAGTTTTCCGGGCGTGGCTGGGCGAGTTATCGCACCGTATGCAGACGGTCATCACGGGACCCAACAATCAACAATCGTGCTCCGACCTACCACAGGAAGATGGCCGAACGCTTACCAATCTGCATTCTGGGGCCGTATGCTCGGCTACCCCGAGGCTCCCCCGATGGGGGATTGGGGCGTGATAAGATATGCTGATATTGAATTTCCCCCATTGGGGGAACACGAGCATACGGCCCCTGCTAATAGGCACTATTTGATATCATCGGCGACCATTTCTTGAGGGTATGCTTTCGTATTCAGCAGAAATCTGTGCAAGTTGCATTGAAAGGGGAGACGAATGCTAGAAATGGGCGGTAACTACAATACGAGCATGGAGGTGGAAACAATAGGAAACCTCTACTTCCCTAAAGACACGGTCCAGATGGCTGCAATTTTCACTCTTCGAATGTTACCACCGCTGGAATTGACATGACCTTCTCTTTCCGCTTGAACTAGAGAACTGTCTATGGCCAACATGATACGTTATATCTGCTTTGAGGAACTGTCTGCCATACACCTGTCCAGCTTGCTTCATTTATGGTGGAAATCCCATTTAATCGGAGTTCTGCAACAGATAGTTGAACGATTTCCTTAATTCGCTTTAACGAATCCCATTTTTACAGCGGAAATCTCAATTGCCTGAGGCTGCCCCAAAACCTAGTTCGAAACTTACAAGAGCAGCTGAAAATTGGACAGCCTACTTCTCCAAATAACAGTTGAGTTGATCTTTTGCGCTGTGAAGTAACGTTTGGAGCCCTTTGTAGCCAACGCTTTCCTTCTGTGCTGGCATCACCCGCAACGTTGTAACTGCAAGGAGCACGAAAACAGAGTCCTTATCGAATTCAAATCAAAAATAAATAAATAAATAAATAAACTTAATCGTTTAGTGATGAAGAAGGCCCTTTTCTGTTCCCACCTGCAGTTAAGAAAGGAACATAAAATATGGATCTATTTAAGAACCTCGGAAACCGGTTTGAGCAGAAGTGTCGTCCCGCGTTCAATCCGTAATCAAAACCCCTATCTTCCCCTTGATGGAACCTAAGAATCATAGGTTCACTTGGATTTACATCGACAGATAGCTCTTAAATGTGTGCAAGCATTGTATTATATTTACCTCCGCTGAACACTTCACCAATGCACATCACTCCCAGCAAAGGTTTATGTATAGCCATGATAAGAAGAAGCAAGCACAGCGGAAGTCAAGGGTGGAGATCTGCACTTTCTTGGTTTTCAGCTTCAGAGATCGATTCCAGGCGCTCTCTTTGGCTATTTCCACTAAAAAACTTTTCTTACACACATCCTACCGCTCTACCTGAAAGGAATACTTACTACTTACACGCCTACCCTTGGTCCAGTCACGGAACAGCTCAGGTCAATGAGGCTCTGGCGGACCGCGACCGCGTCATAGCCGACAGCCGGTCCCGCGAAGATCGTTTGCATACGGTGCGAAAACTTCTCCAACTCCACCCCGGAAAACTCGTCGCTACCTGCGCCAATTTGGACACGAGTCTTGCATAGTACACCATCTGATGCATACGCCGAAGTTGCTTGCGTCATAAGTTGGGTGTCTTCAAAAAAGCTTGGATTTTTATTTATTTTTCAGTCAGCCACAACTTTCTCAACAGACAGCATTCACCCAAGTCTGAAGTAGAACCACGTACACTTTCCGGCTTGTGTAAGATACGGGCCACAAGTGCTGAGATTTGCTTTAGCAATTCCGGAGTGACTTTGTCCTCAGAGACATTCGTATGGAACGAGAACACCGGCATCTGAAACTGGGTTCAATTCGAGTCATGGACACGTTTGTGTTCACGAACCGAACATGGAACGCAGCTTGCATATTCTGTAGCATTTTGTTTCGCTAGTCTTACGTGAGAGTGATAAGCTCATTTCTGGACCTCACCTTAAGGGGACGTAAAAAGGAAGGTTTAAGGGTGCCTTTGTGAGTCTTTGAAGCTGAACTTTAATAGGACTATGGTCACACCACGAATACTCTGACTTTCCAATCACTCTCAACGAAGCAAACCTCTCAAAATGCTCCTGCGGCGAGTGCCTAAATCACGAACTACAGTGGTCCATGACTAAATGCTGGAGCTAGGGAGAAGGAAGCGAACAGCTTTAAGAGTTTACTAGAGCGTCGAAGATCCACCTAGCACAGCCCTGCGTTCGTCTTATGCCTCGAAAACCAGGTTCTTATGGAAATGGGCACGCTACCAGCGCCGCACAATGAAGAATCAAGTGGGCGGTACTCGGAGCAGCAAGATTTAGCAATTAGGATTACATGTGAACTGGTCCCCGAAAAATTCCGTCACGCGCGAGCGGCGAGAGTCAGATGAGCAGAGTGAGTCTCCAGATTGGGCTAGGGAAGGGACTCCGGGGTGTGGCGAACAGGGAGGCGTGGAGGAGGGGCGGTCTTTATGTACGACTGGTCACCGCGCCCGCGATGGCGATTGACGCGTGCGCGATGAGCTCGGCTGCGGTCGTGTGAGCTGTGCCTCATGACCTGCTCCAGACGCTAGGTTCGAGTTGTTGATATCCCTTTCTGCTGTTACAGGAGCTGCGAGAAAACATGCTCTTGTTCAGAAATTGAGTTCGAAACACCAAACTAAACAACATTCTTATGCTCAATTTTACATGGTGCTTCTTCAGGAAAAGCTGAAATTATGACACACTAGCGCAAAGGAAACTGACTTTATATACACTTTCTAACAATTGATGTGCAAGTTTTGATGTAGGTCTAGTTATATTGGCCGCTGAAGTCACCCGATTGCGACGTCTTCTTCCGCGCTCGCCGCGCTGTTCGCCGCGTCCGCGACGACCGTTCGTACATAATGTCCCGCAGCCAGGCGTGGAGTGCACGAGGCGACACGACGAAAAACCGCGCGCTGCCTCGGCACTATGCCAAGCGGAGCAGTTCTCCGGCAACGGGATCCGTCAAGAGACGTGTTCTAATGACATCGGAATGAAGTCTGTGTTTTGATGACACCCGTGGGGGTCCGTATTGTACTTGGTTCTGTGAGAATTCAATAAAACTCCAAGATGCTCGATGGTAACTTTGCTGTTCGCGGCTTTGAGCGCTAAAATCGAATTAATTATCAGTGGGATGACTGGTATACAGTGAGCAAGGAGCGTAGTTTTACGAATTCTGAGAACGATACACGAACCTCCTGCACTTCTGCAGTGAACAGCGATACGAAAACTATTAAAGAACGCTTTCATTTGCTTTGTTTCGTTGGCTTACGCCTTCCTTCACACACTTTTTCGGAAATTTTCCAACCTCAAGCTGGTCTCTGCTATCTATAGATCCTGTCCTTACCGGCTTCCTGCTAGCCGTGACCAATTAACCTATCCTTCTCTTCATGACTAAGGGCATAGCCAGTGGACTTGCCCGGTGAAAGGGCCGTAGCACACGATTTTTGGAAGACGACAGCCTAGAACATACTAGTTCGAGCACTTGCGCTCGATTTCATTTCTTGAAAATGTTTTCTTACGCCTCGAATACTATTCCAAGGCACTGCCTTAATGTTATGGTAGCATGTGCATCGTAGGTCAGCAGCCTTACTACAGTACGGCTTACTTTTACCAATGGGATCTAAAAGCTTGTGCTTGGGAAGTATATGCGCACACATGGAACAGTTACAAAATCATTTCTTCTCTAAAATGTTTTTAAGATGTTCACCTACAAGGCCAATACAGTAAAAAAGTTACACGTTTAAACGTTCAAGAATGCTCTAACGAAGCAGTATTAGCATAACAATATTAGGTTTAGTACTAACATATACTTCCCAAGCATTAACATAATAGGGAATTGGTACTTTCACAACTTCAGATGTCGAGGAAAGGTTGAAAAAAAAATTCGCCCAAACATTGCGCAGGAGGTTATTTGGGGTGCTGATCACGAAACTGACATCAGTTTTGGCATTATGGTGGAGTACAGTAGGACACAGCAGGTGATCATGACCTCAACAGCCTTGGTCACCCGTATCTCCCGTAGGAGCGTACAAAGTCCATCACAAAATAACTTCGCTGGTCCTTGCCCTGCACTTCGGCGAGGTTGCGGGCACTCGGTTTGGGGCCGGATTCATCAACGATTTACGTAACTTTAACAGAGAATTGTAACCTTATCAGGCGAAATGATGAGCGATAAGCCGCGTTATCTGAGCTTCTAATGCGGCTTATCGCTCACCATATCGCTTGATAAGCTTGCAATTCTCCGTTAAAGTTACGGAAGGCGTTGATGAATCCTGCCCCTGCTGGTTGCTAATTCTGGCGCTGATCGCGAGTATACCCATTTGAAATGCCAAGGGAGGCATCTTACCGTCACCGTACCACACTCACAGCCGAATTTATTTGTATAGCAGTACACTTTAAGTAACTCTACGATTTACGAAATCACCGATTTCAATTACGCACACCCTGATGTGCACCCTATTCCAGGTTGCTGGTTTGGGTTTCCCATCTGGGCAACCAAGTCTTTCAACCCTCTGGGGTAGATTAATTGGTACAAGACTTGTCTGGTAACGATAAAATACTGAATTATTCATCGACTGGGAATTCCAACTATGTATTCAAACAGTATCCGCGATGTTCCGCAGTAGAGCGCGTGGTGGGAATTGACATTTCTTATCCCATTATGCACTAGTTTACCACATTTCTCAACCGTTTTTGATACTGATATTTATTACATGGATACTCATGTTTTTCACATTTAATGTCCCGGCTTTTTCCTTGTGAAGAGCAAAACAGTCGAAACACGGAGAATGCAAAGAAAACAATCAGCATATAGATAAAGAAAAATAGCGCCCGACTATCAAGTGCACGATGGAGCCGACGTGAAAACAGAAGAATCCACCACCTGGGGATCGTTCTTCCTCCCTAGTCTCTGAAATATCGAGTGATCGCACGAGAAAAGTCGACAATGTCGGCACTCTGCACATGGCAGACTCCGCGTCTTTCATCAGCGCGCGATATTTTGTAAGGGCTTGGGCTGTTCGGACTTAATGTAACAGGCTTATAAGGCATTTCCGCAAAAAACGACTATGATGTACTTCTTCCCATGACAGATTATCCCTAGCAGACCTATTTTTAACAAGATTAAGTGCGGTACACTAAGTACACTAGTACCGATATGTGTAACATATCCGGGCCCTGACCTGCGGAGTATAAACAATCTCCCTGATATTCCTTTGCAAAGCAGCCAACAAAAGCAGCAGACTGCAGCGGTGGTCGTAGCGGATTGCGGTAGAATGGAATTCTTACCCCTTGCGCACTGAAGGGACGGGCAAAAATGTCCGCGTCCCTAGGAATTCATAAGACACCCATCAGGCTCTTCGTCTGCAGGACGTCAATATAGGCGTGCCTGGAACGAAGGTAGAACGCATGCACTAGTTAATTTCACTCCAGGACCCGATCTTCATTGCAGTCATTAACTACACGAAAGTCGTGCTGTCACTCATTGTCACCGACCTCTTACCACGACCGCCTCCCATAGCCGTGCGTTGCAGGGTATGTCCATGCCCAACATTGCCGTCGCCGACGCTGTGAAGATGCTGCCTGGACAGACAGAGACACACCAAGGGCTCTACCCCCACATGGATAAACACCACCGACAATCGCCCTCAGATATATCGGCACGGGCAGAACTTCTTCACGGTCCCGTGACGACACTGAGCTTGAGCAGAAAGCACACCGTTTTGCGAGTAGCCTTTCGACACTTTTGGAAGTTCGGCTGTGAGTGTGGTACGGTGACTTTAAGATGCCCCTTCCCAGAATTAGCAACGGGACGGAGAGTGCGCAGCTTCGCCGAAGTGCAGGGCAAGAACCGGACGCAGATATTCGTGTGGCAGACCGGAGCTGCTGCTGAACAGCCCCTCCGAAGGCTGTGGATGGGGTGCTCCCAGTGAGCAGGGCCCGCTGAGCCCGGCCCGGCCGGCCGGAGATGCACACGGAAGGCGAGAAGCACGGCCGACGACGTGCACGGAGAGACGGCGACGGACGTCGTCGGGAACGGCACGGAAGCCGGCCGGACGGTTTTTCGTCGCTGCCTGCCTATTCGACGCCGGCCGCGCGTCCGCGTACGCAGCGAAATCGCGCCCCTTGTTCGCGTATCGACCGTGCTGGCGTCGTCAGGTTCGCCTTGTGGGCCGTCTCCTCCGGTCCCGACGGTGCTCCTCCGGGGCTGGGCCGTCGTCGAGGTCCCCAGTCCACGCCCGGGGGTGCTCCCAGTGACTGACCCCAAAAAGGCCGGATTTCCCGCTTGTCCAGCCGCTGAGCTCAAATGCCCCTCTTTGCGTCGCTCGAACAGGGAATGAGTTCCATCCGATGCACACAAGATACATGTCATGGCTTCCGAGACGGTGTCGCCATTGAACGTTGTTCCGACGATGTCTCCAGAGCGGAAAACGTTGCATTACCCATGTGTGTGCAGCACAACCTTAGACCCAGAGTTCTTCTTGAATTCTTGGTGCTTCTCCTTCTTGCTTGTTCTGGAGTTGTGTATGGCTTAATGTGGTGTTCGCCCTTGTCAAATTGTTGTTCTACAAATGCGTCATACTTCTAGATTCAGTATTTCATCGACAACTCGCGAAAGCTTTACTGTGCTTTTTACTGAACGTCTGTTTCGACGCTACTGATTTATATTCTGTAAGTCTTACTCTTTTTGAAAGGCATGCTGTATCATGTGCCGAAAGTAGGCGCATTTTGTCGGGTGCCACTCCAAAATGTTGATTATTTCACTCTTGCTATTCCTACCCGTGGTGTAAATTGGTTTATTTTTATATCGGTTTATGCAATGTTATTCATTTAAGGTGGCGTGAACTGTGGCGTAACATACTCAGTATTAATTTTGGCGCTATGGTAGTTGGGGAGGGGGTCACCTTGCACAAAAGGTGCTATTGTACTTATGGTACCCCGCTTAATCTTGTTCAAAATAGGTCTACTAGGGGTAGCCTGCCATGGAAAGAACGAATATCATAGTCGTTTTCTGCGGAAATGCCTTATAAGTCCGTTATGTTAAGTTCGAATTGCCCAAGGCCTTGCGAAATAGCGCGCGCCGGTAAGAGACGCAGAGACCGCCTCCTATCGATGCGCACTATTTAGCCGTCTCTAGTCTGGAGCAGAGGTTAGCCAGGGCATAAGCCTTGAAATCTCGAAAAGCCTTGAAACTCTGTTGTGTGCTCTTTTCCGCGTGAGCGTAGGGCTGCACAGAATTGGGCAGTGGAAGAGACAGATACAGATTTTATAAAAAACGGGCGCAATGTGACAACGGAGGGGGTAGTGAAATCGAAAAAAATATATATGCCTAGGTAGACATTTATGTAAGCAATACAAAACCACTTACCATTTAACCGGAATGGTGTCGGCTCCATGTTGCTTGGGGGGGGGGGGGTCGCCCGAGTAACTTAAACCCTGAGGACAGATACTCCTCTTTTTTAATTTGCTTTCAAATTTTGGGCAAGGGAAGGGACTCCGGGGTGTAGGCAATTTAAACGCGAGTGCGTAACTCGGCCACACCCTGGAGTCCCTTCCCTTGCCCAAATCTGAATCCCCCTCGCTCTCATCCCCCTCAGCGCGCCTCCCCTTCCTCCCGAATCCACCCCTGGCTCTCAACCCCCCCCCCCCTCGGCGCGCCTCCCCCTCCTTCGTCCCTCCCTCATCATACACAAATAAAAAACCTCTAAAAAAACTCTAAACAAAAAAAAAACCATAAAAACTCACCGCGGCCGTGTAACACGTGCGCCCGCCGGTGGAGTGGTCCGCTTGGAATGGTTTTTCGTCGCGCCGTCTCGCGCACTCCACGCCTCCGTTCTACTCGGGCGACCCCCCCCCCCCCAAGCAACATGGAGCCGACACCATTCCGGTTAAATGGTAAGTGGTTTTGTATTGCTTACATAAATGTCTACCTAGGCATATATATTTTTTCAATTTCGCTAACCCCTCCGTTGTCACATTGCACCAAAAAACGTTGTTCACTACATAGCTTACCCATTGGAAAGCATATTCAATCTTAGCTATACCAGAGCGGAAGTTCCTACGAGATGGAAACATGCATTTGTAAGCCCCATCTCCAAGAAGACTCCACTTAACGATCCTAGGAACTATAGGCCTGTTAGCATGGGTGCGCACGATTTTGGGGGCGGGGCCTTCAGCGCCGGGGTCTCGCGCGGACGAGCAGTCGCAGTCGCGGCAGCTGTTCACGTGATTCCAGCGTGTTTGCTGATTGAGCCAAGAGGATGGAGACTTGTCTCACGCATAGGGATGGTTTCTAAGGTGGAAGAAGAAGAAGTAGGTGCACTAGGGTTTTCGAGGGCGCTGATTACGATTCCAGTGTTGTTTTCACCGCAGTTTTCGTAGCTTGACAAGTGTGATTTTCGGATAGGTTTCGAGACAATGCTAGTAGGTTTCCGCTTCTAATATGTTGGTATTTGTAGAGGTACTCATAATTTCCTTGTGTCAGCCGGAGTAAGCACTTGGAGCTGGGGATGTTTCTGAGCGTTACAAAGCGCAATCACTGCCTAATTTCACCCGAAAGCGTTTGACTGGGGTAGAACATGGAGCTTAATAACACGAAAAGGTTTGAGTGAAAGTTTTGGAAGGTGTAGATTAGAAAAGATGCATTGGTTTGCATTTTTGTTTCTTCTACATGTTTTTTGGTGAAGTGACTCCTATGTGAACACCTTTAGGTCTAGGGCACTTTTGACTCCTTAGCCGACAAGACCGCTGCGTCTTATTGACTTCGTAGTTTTGACAAATACATTTGTGCATACATAGACAAGAATAAAACAAGCCCTAATCCCATCATATTCGAACACTCATTATCCCTCGTGTGGTGTCGCATAGACCAAAGGAATAATTATTAGTAAAGAATTGGAGTATGTACCACAGAGTGCTTGGTCTGATACATGCATAAGAACGACATTCATTCTTCCTGACATTTCAAGGCTTCTCGTCACGTGCAATTATATCCCAGCAATGGGGGAATTTTAAAGAAATCAGAGTGAACACATGGGCTTCCACAATTCTAACCTGCTATCGGTTCTATTAGGAAGGGGTCAAAACCGGGGACGTATGTTCTGCTCAAAAGTTACACAGCATTGTAACAATGTCTGTGTGGCTAAGTGTTCTCTAAGTCAAAAGAACTGCTGAACCAATACACTTGCTAGAATCATTAAAACGAGATATATCAGATTTAGTTTTCATTGGAAAGCATGTCAAAAGCCACCAAAGTGCTGGCGCAGTCCTTCAAAACACGAGAAAAACGTGACGTTCACTCCTCTTTGTTTGCGGTGGGTAAAGTTTAAGGCTCATACTCGAATATGGTATTGTTTTAGGAACAAGTTTTTCAAGAATCGGTTGAGTACCTCAGTTTTTCAGTCATTTGTTACTACTCATTCGCCGTCTTAAGAGAGCACACGTCTGAAAGAGGGATCGTATTTAAAGATACAAAACGGGAGCGACAGCGGTCGCGCGCGGCGGCGCCTGGCGCGTTGCCAGCTCTGACACCTTACCGAAATTTTCGCATTGGACCACGTCAGCATGCTTCCTACTGGCATCTGGATTGTAGAAACGCATGAAAAACAGGCGATCCACTTTAAAACAGACCAAGCCGTTAGTGATATGACTTAGCTGAGCAAAATGTCGCATATCAAGGAAGTTAAACTTTGTTCGTGTCCATTTACCCGCTTCACTTCTGAAGGAACGTTGAACTCGAGGTATTATCGTGAAACTTATGTCCAAGATATAGCCGCTGACGCGGAGGAGAGCCCAGAACTAGGCAAGGGAGAGAACTCCGGGGTGTAGCTGATCTAACTTACCCGTTTTAAGCCACCTTTTCGGTGTACAGCAGGCACCAGCCCGATTAGTACCGTTATTTCTTAACTTTCATAACCCCAAATCCGGTTACGTTCCCTTCCCCTCCTCCTTTCCGCCCCGCTCGAAGACATTCCTTCCTGGGCAAGCGCATGAAATGCACGAGAGTTCAAAGAAGCAGTACAGGTCCGCCACTGGCCTTTTCCTCCCTGGAATCTGCCCCGATGAATCAGCATGCTCCGGGGCGAGCTGCCCCGTAATCGGCCGACAGAGCTGGCAACGCGCCAGGCGCCGCCGCGCGCGACCGCTGTCGCTCCCGTTTTGTATCTTTAAATACGATCCTGAAAGAGGTGGCATGGCAGTGTACGTTGGCGGTGAAAGAGTGGTCAGACGGCGAGCTACGTGCAGAGAGCATGGTGGCGCGGAGGGCGCGAGACAACGCGGCGAAAACAGCGCGCCGTGGCAACGGCTAGCAACTCGTCCTAAATAGCGGCCGCAGCCGTTGTTCCCGCCCCCAAAATCGTGCGCATTTGCCTCCACCCTGTTAGCATTACCTCGATTTTTGCAAGAGCATTTGAAAAGATTCTTAAGAAACATGTTTTACTTCATCTCGAACTGCACAAAATTATCCCGGAAAACCAGTTCGGATTTCTAAAGGGTAGGTCGTGGAAACCGCTGCCCTTACCTCCCTGAATGACTGGTCTAAGAGTTTCGAAGACAGAAGACACACAGTTGTTGTGTATCTCGTTTCGCGTTCATTGCTGCACCACTCACTTTCAGAATTTTTTCGTCTCCCACGAGAATGAGACTTTTTGAAGAAATTTGGTTGAAAATTGGTGTTTCAAAACTATGCGTCCACTTGTGAAAGACAATTTATTTATTAAATTCAAAAGTCGATCGAACCACCACTATTTCTTATAACATCATACATCGTATCATTCATGCTACTCACAAGGTTTTGGGTGATTTTGTCTTCGCCGGCGTCCCAAGCAGTCAAAATCGCCGCCACGTCATTGAACTGCCGGTTATTCGCGTAGCAGCGTTGTTCTGCTGCAGAACATGTGTCTGCCGTTTCGTGTGTCTGCCTCTCAAAAAAGGCAGAAGGACAGACTCCGGTACACCTCAACATTCCAGACTGACCACGCGTCACGACGGAAGAGTAAGCTTTAGCTTTCCGCTGCTGCAGAAGCCGGCCCATCTCACTAATGAACGCCTCCGAAGGCCTCCAAAGCTGCGACGACGTTGACTTCTCGCAAATCTCCAGTAATGTCGATATCCATCAGGAGCATCCAGATTGGATTCTTTTTCATCTTTACCAACGGGAAAATGTAACCTGGATGGTCTTGATGCATTAAGCCCTAGTTTATACTTGTGCCGCCGCGCGGCGCGGCATCACGGTCGCCATAGATATCGATTTTTCGCGTCGCCCCGTCGATATTTATTCCGACCATGGTGTCGCGCCGCGCATCGGCGCAAGTATAAACTATGGCTATCCCGACCATTTTGCCGCGCCGCGCAGCGGCGCAAGTATTAACTAGGGCTAATAGAGAGACCAACGAGAAGTTCCGTCGTCGCAACTGTGGAGGCGGCTCATTAGTGACATGGGTCGGCTTCTGCAGCTGTAGAAAGCTGAAGCTTAGTCTTCCTTCGTGTAGCATGGACAGTCTGAAGTGTCGGGGTGTACCGGAGTCTGTCCTTCTGCCTTTTTTGAGAGGCAGACACACGGCACGGCAGACACATGTTCTGCAGCAGACAACGCTGCTGCCCATGTTCCCATATCGACCAAAAATTGGTTCCACCGTTACAACATTCAAGTAACGGACTGGCCAGTCTGCTCTCCTGACTGCAACCGAATGGACAACGTGTGGGAGATCGTGGTTAAGCGAGATTTTTGAATTTAATAAAAAATTTGTTTTTCAGAAGTGGGTACATACTTTTGAAACACCAATTTTCTTCAAAAGAAGTCTGATTCTCGTGTGAGACGAAAAAATTGAAAGCGAGTGATACCTTATTTTCGACTACGAGGAATCTAGTGGAGCTAGTGCAGACCTGCAGAAATGAACGCGAAACGAGATATGAGCTAATTATGGGGAGGATACATACTTTTGAAACGCAACGCGAAATTTTTGAAACCAGATATCTTGTTCGTTATCAGCCCCCACAATAAACCTCTGGGCAAAATTTAGAGGAAATCGGTAATTATGAACCCGACGGACTACTCACCCTTACCTGGGTGATGGATGTGTCAGATTGACCATTCTTGTCCGATGTTGCCGCCTGTAGTGAGCAGCACCACTGTTTTAGAAACAGAGGGCGTTTGAGTATTCCACTTGTCGTACTTCAACATTTTGCTACCAAAATGCTGGTTGTTCAGGATAAAGCCGCGAATCCGCTGCATGCATTATATTCCTTTGTGGTCCAGTCCACGGTTAAAGAGCAAGTCATCATGGCGGAGAAGAGAAAGCTCCTCGCCGAGATTGATAAATGTTTCAAAAAGGTAAGTATTAGAAGCATATTTATCGAGGTCTTCCTTCGATGTCTTTGGCACCTCGCTTTCTGCGCTGCGCTTTCTAGTCGGTAGATCAACATTTTTTTAGATTGACGAGGGTGTAGAGCTATTTGAGGAGACCATGGTGAAGATGCAGGAAGCAAACAGCGATAATCAACGGGAAAAATATCAGGTGTGTACGATTGCCCTTCATATGCCGCATCATTACTACTGGAGTGTTATAGGATGACTTAAAAAAGGAGATAAAGAAGCTACAGCGGTTGAGAGACCAGGTGAAAGGTTGGCAGAATTGCTCGGAGATCAAGGTGATTTTGCCGGCGGCCTATTGGCGGGATTTATCAACTACTTACAGCGAGTAACGAAGAAAATACATGAGAAACCCCTGATAGCGATCATCAAGCGATATGGCGAAACATTTCACAATGTCGCTTGTTGATAAGCCGCGACATCAGGAATTTCGGCTGTATTTTCTCCGTTAAATTGCTGTAAGTCGTTGATGAATCCGGCCCCAGGTCTATTTCGGTTAACTTGCAACTCCATAATTGCCTTCTGCTTTGCAGGATAAAGATAAGCTAACACACTATCGCAAGATCATCGAACAGCGAATGGAACAATTCAAAGACATCGAGCGGGAGAACAAGACGAAACCCCACAGCAAGCAGGTAGTCATCGCTGCTCATTTCTGCGAAACAAGAGGCTTCAGATTGCTCTATCTTTTGCCACTTGCTTGGTGGCGCTGTTGACAACTCGTTTAAGAAACAAAACAGTGGCAAGAGGGTTTGCTATTTTGCGATGTCGCTAATGGTATAGTCGCAGTTATTAGGTTCATCGAAAAGTGTATCAACACTAGCACTATTTAAATTGCAAACTCAGTCATTGGTATAATCCCCAATTAAATATTGAATCCTTCCCCATCTTGCGAGCAGCCTTTCGAATCCTCTCTGTAATAGCTCCGGAGGTAGTGAAGAAGAACTGTAAGACACCTGCTCTCCAGTTGTTGTCTCTAGTCGAATTCGATGGCGCGGCTTTCGTGCTCTAGAAAGTAAATAAGCTCCCGTTGTTCGAGTTTTTGGCTCACGACGTCGGCCGTAGTCTACCCTCTCGCAGGCCAACGCTTTAATTGTGTCCCGTCATCCTGTTATTGTCAAAGTAGGCCCCTTCGAAACAAAACGGGAGAACCTTTCTTTCGTATAGTCTAGCCTTTGGCGGGCTCGGCGTTGAGGACTTCCCACAAAATGTCTTCTCCAGCAGATGGGTTGGTCAGTCTTTATATAGTGCGCTTAACAAAGCTTAGAGAATCAGCTGCTAGGGCACCGTAAAATATCCCTACCCCTGCATGCATTAACAGGCAAACTGTAAAGTGTAGCATGACTTTCGATCAACCTAGTAGTTGTAGCGGTGTTGGGAGTTCCTACTTTCCAGATCTACTGTGTTTTATCGTGCATCGACACTAGAAAACGAGTTCGTACTGCGCAAACAATGCGCCTTATTGAACGAGTTTGTTACCGTTCACTTGCTGAAAACATCAAAATTAGTATTCCATTTATTGTTTATAATGTTGAACATGTTTGCATATGGCAGGAGAGAGATTGGTATTTTTTCGTTATTTTAGGGTTTGAGCGCCGAGGAAAAGCTGGATCCCAGGGAAAAGGAGAAAGCGGATACGATCGAGTGGCTGCAAGTTCGTTTTCAACTACGTCACACCTTTTGTTCATATGTTCTAATACGCAGGCAGCAGCTTTATAAGAAAATGATAAAACAATGTAAAACAAGGCGAAGGTTCATCTAACATCTGTGGCGCGAGGAAGTCCTCGTTGCACAAGTATCCTTATTGATGCACGGAGTCATCAGGTCAGTGATGAGTGTTCACAGAGGCCCAATTCATAGCAGTATTGCTCAGACCGCAATGGTTCAAAAAACCTCCGCAATTAATTTATTTTTGTTTACCGAACGACCAGTAGAAATCTTTAGAAATCCTGTAGACATTTGATTTATCAACTGCGACTATTGATTATTGCGAGATTAAATGTTTTTCCACTTCTGCTTGTGTGCGCAAACTTTAGTTATGCATGCCGCCTGCCTGCAGCTCATCGGAGCAAGTTGTGGTTACCTTTATCTGGTCAGCTAATGCAACCTCAGTGTTAATTGCTAGTGTAGAGGCTAATGACGCGGCTGTTCGTTACTAAGCTCCTTCATTTACAAAACATGCTTGGGTTGAAGCTGGGTGAAAACCCTTTAACCGTATGATACATTTTTTCTCTACGGAAGTTTTAGTTTGTTTCTTTGCTTTAAGTTTTAGTTCCGTTAGTATTTTTTCGTAGAAAGTTTCTTCCTAACAATGGTTCATTTTCTTGGGGTTTTCAAGCTACTTGCACGCTCTAATTTCAAGCGAAGGCGCCACAGTCAAAGTGAGCAGCGGGTGTAGCATGTACCCTAAAAATGATTCCATGTTTAGGTCTCGCCAGGCCATCCAAATTCTTTGTGGCGGCTGAACTGGTGTCAGAATTGTGTGGGTGAGGCCAAAGCTCTGGCTTGTCTATCGGCTGGCCAGCTTAGCTTATTATATAGATAGATCCAAACGACATTCAAATTGCCTACAAGGCGTTGAAGTTGAATGCGTGACATGTTCCACAAAATGGACACCTGTTATCTTCTGAAGCCATTTGTAAGCACTCATTTCAGACAAGCGATGCTATTTGGCACTGTACATTCTGTTTTGACTCCAGAAGGCGAAAAAAGCAGAGGTGTTGAGCGCAGTTGCATATACTTTGTAACTAGGAGGACCTCTACGCTTGCTGAGACTCGGTAAAGCCACCAGTCATGGAGAACGTACATGATGGGCCTCTCGTATTAGACTTGTGCAGGAAGCACGGAAATGGCCGGGAACCGCAATTCGAAATACAGAACGAAAATAATAGAAAACTCCGAAATTATTTCTGCGAGAATGCGATCTATGGCCGCACGTTCCACTCCTTAGATGCAAACACGGTAGTTATGAAGCAAAGGGCCTGTGGTGCCGTGGGGTTGCCGGCAAACATGTTAACGCGGCAACCCCAAGGCACCACGGGTCTTCTGCTTCATAAGTACCGCAAACACTGTTTGACAAGCACGATCTTCTTACCGCTTAATGAAGTGTTCCGTTGGTTATAAGATATGTTAGAATTTATATATGTGGGAATTGTTTGTAATCCAGCAGATCCATTTTATCAGGGGTACCTAGGTACTACTTCAACTCAACCCAAACGATTTGCTTCTTCTCTTTAACTGTGAATTGGTGTTCTTAATAAAATATCTTTTTCAGAATCAAATTCGTGAACTTGGCGACGAGGCGGATCGCACGGAGTCTCAGATCGAATCGCTTTTGTCAATGGACGCTGGAAAGCGGCGTGGGAAAAAAGAGGACGGAAAAAAAGGAGAGAAAGAGGTAGTAACTTACCATTTCTGAACTACTACTTGATTTATTTCGACTGATTTCTACCGTTTCATGCTGCCTTCTATTGCAAAAAGGGCCTACAAACTTGCCTTGAAAGTTGCTTATTATTTATTCAAGTTGGAGCGTTGTTGAGCAATCTAGTTAATTGCAAATGGTATTCTACGAGTTTCGAATGCTCCCAATTCCTTGCGACACTTTCGTGACTCCTCACACATAGTTCTTTAGAAACGCATGGAAGAGCTGAAGCGACATCTTGATCGCATGAAGTTCCACATAGGAAAGCTTGAGGTGAGTCTGCTCTGTGGGCTTTCGACGAATATCAGAATTGTATATTTTACATTCACTCGCTGATGTGTCACTGTGACTTTTTAGGTCTGCATGCGAATGGTGAACAATGAATCTCTGGAGTCCAAACGGGTCATGGAGGTGCTGAAAGACCCATTGGAAATGTATGTTGAGGCGTTGGATCCCGAATACGAGGGAGACGCGGACGAATTGGAGAATCTTGACCCGGAAGGTTCTTAATTACCACTCTGTTTGTTACGTTTGTGTCAATTCCGTGTTTATGTCTTAGATGCATACGAGGAGTTGAATCTGGGTGCCTTAACCGCACAGATAGGAGGAATTCAGATCGGCCCACTTGAAGAAGAGAAAGAAAACGGTGATGCTTTCCGAAAGCTTTGCTTTCGACGTTATCGCTCATACTACACGTTTAGGTCACGACAACGGTTCAGTACAGGAGATTCCCGGTGGTGACGATAGTGTATCTCGAAGCGGCGGGTCCCGACATGGCAGTCAAGACACTCCAGCTAGTCCCGCGCCACGGAGGACAGTGGCCGCAACTTCAGTTCCTGTCACACCAGCGAAGTTGGCCAAGTTAGACGTGTTGCGAATGTTGAAAAGCCTTATCCATTTGCAGTGGGACGGCACATTAGATCGATTTCTTGAAGCCAACCGTCAAACTGCAAATGGAGAATATCCCCTGTGGGCTTACTCACTGTGCGCACAATAAGACTTCATCATTGGTCGTTCCGTTCCATGAAATGGTACCGCTTTCATATAGTTACCGTACATTTCAGTCATCAATTTCAATTGCACGCTTGAAAAAAAAAAAGAGCGATGCATGACTAATATACGTAACAAGCAATAATCGTTCACGTGCGAGTAGGGGTATTAGTTGAAATGATTATTTTTCCCTGTAGGGGAGTTGAAATCCAAGGAATGATATAAGTGGGAATTCCTGACCTGATTTTCAACTTTGATGGTCTGGGGTGCAACATGCGCTTTCTTTCTCTGCTCTTCGTCACTGTCGGTGTGTTCATGGTAAGATAAGGCCTATGTTGTACTTCGGCGACGGTGCTACGCAGCGTCGCCGAAGTATAAAATAGGTCTAGGTGTTGTAGTTTGTTGTTGTTTCAAGCACATTGAAGTGCCACGCAGCGCTTGAAATCGCTTGATATAAGGAGAACCTATCATCATCATGTGTGCTTCCTGGTCAACGGCCTTATCCTCATCATCTGTGCTTCCTGGTCAACGGCTTCATTTCTGTAGGATGGGCAACTAGTTTTTATTAAAAGCCGGTTTGGCCTAACAACAGGAAGAGGAACTACCCAGCCTGTCGCGTATTCTTTAGTCAAATCAATATCGGTTTAAGTGTGTGGCATTTGTTCACTTTTTAGAAAAGGTTCACTTTATCAGCATCCGTTTTACCAGCACTACGAATCCAATATATTTTTTACTTAATTTTAGCTAGGTAAGGTTTGGGATGCTTTGACCATTGGGCAAGAATCCAAATTACGTAGAAGCACTGCAGACTTAGCGTGTGACTTGCAAAATTAGGCGTGCAGTGTTGGGCAATCACGACAAGCTGTGTTTCACCGCGAATGCTTCGGAATGCACTTTGCAACTTCTGTTACGAAACCGGAGTTGACGGATTCTGTTGCTTACTGAGTGTTAAGACTGTCCATGGGACATGTAGTATCTCTGTCTCTGTCTTGTGTTAATGCCTCAGACTTCCTGACAGCAAACTTACTGTAACGTTGTTCAAACCTCTCCTCATTACTAGCTATAGAGGAGGTGTCTGATCTGCGTACGAAAACTTTTCCATAAACATTTGTAGCGTTTCTGAGCTTATCTCAATTGATTTGCTTTTTGAAAACCAAGAACATTGTTCGCTACCTTTGACTTGAAATTTTAGCGTTACTTCACGCTAGGTCGTCTTCATGAGGCCACTAAACCCCAAATCAAGTCCTAACCGCCTCTACTATCCTCTATGTATAAAAAATGGCGCTGGGAAACGATCTATCGTAATGGGGGAAGGGAGCACTTTCTGCTGTACAATGGAGGTAAAATTGAAATTGAATAGTTCCCAACTTCTCTCCTGAAACCTCGGCATGGGAAGTCGAAACGTCAGGCCGCTAAATAAAGATCCACCTATAAACCTCGAGTGGCACAACATACTGAAATTGAATATTTCACAACGACGACTTTTTCGAGCTAGATAACAAGAGGACCTTCCCTTTCCAATTGCTGGCTACGGCAAGCCACACCGTTCGTGCTTGCTGTCCTTTTGTAGTGGTCCACCTTCCGCCTACGATAGATCTACTGTGCAATGCTTTCCTGATTCGTACGAACGCGTGGGTTATTATGATTTCCGGTACAGAAGCTAGAGTGAACTTATTCAGGCAGACATATGTTTTCTCATTGTCCACGTTTTGCTGTTTAAAGCCAGTATCGTCATCATGTTTTCTTTCTTCTAGCGCTATAGCGCTATTACACTTCTTTCATGAGATCTCCGTAGCAGGAGTTGAAAGCCGTGAGGAGAAAGCGCAGTGAATTGTACAAAAAAATGCCCTGATCCACATTCCGGTAACTAGTCTTCCTTGATTTCGTTTTTTTTTTTTCTTAACCTTTTTCGTCCTGATGCGAACAACTCTTCATAATACGTTAATTTGTACGGCAATGAAGAATGGGAATAGAGATGTTGTGGAATTCATACGCTTCAGGAAGAAGAAAAAGAGGGTTACGAAAAAATCTCACTCGAAAACTCACTCAACTTACTCAAAAATACTGTTGTTCATCGTCGGAAACCTGAAGCTACTAACAGTTAGGTGGTATTCTCTAAGAAAACAGACGTTACATTGAATATTTGGGCAACTCCTAACTGTTTCAGACCTATAATCAGCGTTAGAATAAGTTCCAAAGCATGCCCCTCATATATTGCGTGAACACGCCGTGAAATTCAGCGCGTCGTGACACAAAATGCCGCACGCCTAGTTTTGGATTAGGTAAATCACCAGTGTTTTCCGTAATTTAGATATTTGTAGTGTTTCTATTTTGTAAGTGAAGTGATCAAGCATGCTGAGGCACTTAACTCTTGTTTTTATACCATTCATTTATAGACGATTCCAGTTTGTCATTATAATTAAGCGAGTAAATACTAGCTAGCTAGCTAGCTTACTAGCTTACTTATACAAAAAATATGAGGCGTATTATTCTCAAACGTCCTTCCTTTAGAACATTACGCCAATACTTGTGTCTTCATTATTGTTCTGAATATGTGTGGATCCAAGTTGTGTCACGTTGGCATAGGGCCTAAAGTGGTTGGTACTGCAAATTCTCATCACGTAATTTCAGATATGGGCAGTACATTTACAATAACCCTTATATATGAGGAAAATGAGAGAGAGAAAACGTCTTCCTGCGACTACCACTTCGATTTTTTGTTGTTGATCACTCTGAAGGTTTTACACTGTGTTAGAAATAGGTGTATTTTTTCACTGAGCTTTGCCAGCTCCACTGCCCAGTATTCTGTAAGTTGAGGCTTCTCACTACTTATTTTTGCTCTAGTACGCGTACATCAGGCATTGCAATAATGAAGCGACTCTGTATTAAGCATCAAACGATTTTGTTTGTAGTCAAGTCGTACGCCGGGCGTTTAAAGCTTCAAGTCAACTAGGGATGGAGGAGTATTTTTGTGTATACACTGTACTTTCTACATGGACACCAGTGCGGTGGCAGCTAAAGATTTGCCATTCAGAGATGGCTCAGTGGAGAGTACGCCGCTGACCTCGTTGACCGGCGCTAATCAAGCCACTCCACCTCCACCTCCACCCGGTATTCCGTACAACAGCGTCGCCGCGGGACGAATAGCTGCTTCTTCGTCAATTACGAATACTGGGGCGCCACCGACGACTTCACCGGGTTCCAGTGCCAACACAGTCAATGCTAAGACCACTGTGATCGCATCGTACGTGTCACCGTTCCCGTATAATCAGTGTCATTTGGTGGTTTTACACAGCTGCTATTCTGTTACAGTAGGCCGGCAACGAATAGTACTGGAGGCGTTCAATTAGTTCAACTAGTCACGTCCACGTCGACTCAGCAAAACTCCACGAGTGCTCAAGACGATGACGCTGGATCCACTATCTCGAGTCAGAACGAGGTCAGTACGGTTACTTCTGTCCGAATTTAGCGATGGGATTATATCAGGTTGAGGAAAAGTCTTGACCGGATTTTCTCGTGTGTTTCATTAGAGTAATAAGAACCGAATCAGCACCGTAACCTCCTACCTTGTCTAAAACTTGTATCCAAGGATCGGGCAGGTCTTCAATTCGCTTGGCGCAGAACTGCAGCGGCTTCGGGTCAAAAAGTGACCTCAGTTTCGAGTTTCGGCGCATTCCTGGATTTCTTGTCGGGAAGATAGTTTCTTCAAGAAGATTTTGAAATAGATTTGTCAGTAGGACCAACATAGAGTTGGCCTTGACATCCGTGTTCATCACTCTTCTGGGGGCTCGGCCTGGCTAACTGAGGATGAGTGTTATCGTAAAGCGGCCGGTCGTTGTCGCGCTTCCTTTAAGACGAATAGCGTCCTAACTAACCACGAAATAAATTTGAGCATCATACAGGGGCTTGTTATTGACTCGAAAGAATATCAGTGTAATTAACGTTGTGAAGGTGGTTGACTACGGTCTTGTGGTCGCTGTATGTGTCGCCGATAATTCGACTGTGCAGGCATTGGGCTTCTCCTCCAAGGCACTGCTGCCCTCGTCGTGCAAGACAGTAAACCGCCCAGAAAATGGTTGGTCCTCGAAAAAATCTCCTTCTTTGAAGGGCTGGTGCAGATCGTGCTCACCTTGAGCGCAGCGCGGATGTTGGCAACAGCGGTTGACAATTCATGGGCTTGTAGGAGGAAAAGTAGACGATTGAGATGCCTTTAATCAATTCAAGCCATGACTGCTTCATACCAGTAAGCACGCGTTTATATACTTTGGTGAACGCTTCGTGAAACTTTTACCACATTTTGGAATAAACGTGTTCTAATATGGCTTCCAAGGGCTCAGAAAAGGGAAAACCGGTCAATGCTTTTTCCTCAGCCAAACACGTTAGGCTCGTTTGAAATGGCCCGCAGACTGACTAGCTTATTACATGCAAGGTGTCAACAATAGAAAAAGAGTTATGGATAGACTTTTCGCACACCTATTAATGAAATGATCGCGATTCGCCCATTCATAACATGCCTGGAGTTCAAGGGGTTCAGGCTGGAACCGTGTCGTCTGTCGAACTCACTGTGACTAAACCGGATGACTCTCGTACACCAGCGACATCCATTTCTTCGACCACGAATGGAACAGCATCAGAGGTGTTCTTGAAAATTGTACTGCAAGTCCGCTTCTAGGGGTGGGGTCGAAGAGTTTGCCCGAATTTTGCGGTCATTTCATAAAAGGGAAACGTTTTTTTTCGACCCTACGGCAAGTTGCTGGAGACGTGTTGTGGTGGCTCTGTTGATAGATGTTAGGTGTGGAGGTATTGAGTTTCTTATGAGGCACGTCGTTCATTTCGTTTTTGTGTTATGCGAAAGTGAATGTGGAGAAGTAGAAGTGAAGTGATTGTGGAGCTTGCTTCTTTGGTATCAATTGGTTTCGTTCTTAACGAAGTGAAAACATTAAGAAAATTTCAAGAATCCATCGCTGAGCACTCCAACTGCGACAGCTGCGCAAGAGTTCGCATTCGGCACCGAACTTAACGCGACCAATGAGGTACGCCTCTTCTGGATGCCCGTAAATCACTTACTTTGCGAAAAAAGGCACTACTTACATTTTCAACATACGACATTTGGGGAAGGCGGACTTGAATTAATCAATAAAATCAGGAATGGTTATGGTGATTACATATATGCTATCTTCGGTGTCAAATTGGAGATTTTTCGAAGCAGATCGGGCACCTTTTCGAGCTGGACACTTCAAAGCAAGCTTGATACTTCTGAAACCAAAGGCGAGCGTCTTCCAGATTAAAGCAGACACTCTGTCAGAGTATCGGAATAAATGTTTGTCTTCGATTTTTTATTACCTTCTTAGGAAATCTATAACTCATAGGCTCAAAAAATATTAACATGGTGTTTTAAACCTTTTAAATATTTACTTTTCCATAAAAAATAATGGGTACTTTGAGGTGCGCGAAAGCGTCAATTTTTGAGTATGTTAAAAAAGAGCTTGCCACATGCACTCATCCTGCATTCCGTGGTTTCCATTAGAGCGATAGTGTCGATGTCCGTTCCTCCACGTGGTGCCACTGGAAATTGTGCGCTCTCCGAGCTAGTCCGAACACGGACACTCGGGTGCAGGCGACAGACTCTCGTGACAGGCCGGCCTACGAATACCCATGTCACATCACATGGTCATGTCAGTTCACGTATATCGAGATAGTGCTACGGCGTCCGCGGCAGCCAACGCGCACTCGCAAAGCCGGCGAGTGTGAAAAGTACGCGAGGGTCCCTGATGCGAGGACGGAATCGGGGGCAACTGAGCTAGTCTAAAAGTGCCGTAACCTAGGCAGGACCCGCGTGGCAACGCTGAATGTGGGTACGTTGACGGGCCGCTCGTGCGAGTTGGTAGAAGCACTGGAGCGTAGAAGAGTTGATTTCTGTGCGGTGCAGGAGACGAGGTGGTCCTGCAGCAAGTCAAGGGACATGGGACGTGGCTTCAAGACTTATGTGGAAGTCGCAGGACCACCAATGTTGTTGGAATAATCGTCTCCGAACGATTTCGTGACTCGATTGTAAGCGTTGAGCGCTTTGACGATCGATTGAAGAAGATCGTTGTCTCCGCTAAGGAGCTACTCTATCACTTCTTCTCTGCGTATGCTTCGCAGACTGGGTGCTCCGATCAAGCCAAGGATGAGTTTCGGCTACAGCTGTCATGGTGGATTCGGTTACGGGTTGTGTAACGCAGATGGTCAGCGAATCCTTGATTATGCGGAATCGCATAACCTCACCATAGGAGCATCGTATTTCGCAAACTCGAATCCCACCTCATCTCGTTTCATAGCGGGAGCACCAGGACTTAGATATACTTTGTCTTTGTGAAGGATTGTGACCGAAAGCTCGTCGCAGACGCGAAGGTCGTGCCGTATGAGACGGTCGCCCCACAGCACCGACCGCTGATCTGCACTCTGAAGATCGCCCATGCGAGGCTGAAGTAGGTCGAGCGACGCGATGCACCAAGAATGAAGTGGTGGCGAATGAGATAGAAGGAAGCAGCAGTGATTTCTCGTGTGCGGTTACCGACAGTCACGACTGTCGATGAAACTTGGAAGAAGGCGACCGACGCGTTCGTCAAGCTGCAAAGTGGGAGCTCGGCATTACGAAGCCTGGAAGACGCAGTGTCGACAAGCAGACATGGCTGTGGAGAGACGATGTGAAAACGAATGTTCGAGAGAAGAAGTCGCTGTATCATTGGTTCCTCGGCGAAAAGGCAGCCGATAACTGGCGGAAGTACCAAGAAGCGAAGAAGGCTGCAAAGAAGGCCGTGGCTGTTGCAAAAGCCACTCATTATGGAGATGTCAACGAGACGCTCGAGTCACGCGATGGTGAGCGGTATCTGTACCGACTTGCAAAGTTGCGCCATCGGCAGACCGAGGATATTGAGAACATCTTCGGCATAAATGATGAGAACGGCCATCTTCTTACAGACCGCAAGAAGGCACTGAAGCGATGGCGTGATTACTTTGAGGAAATCTCTACAGTAGAATTTCCCCATCCTTTCAACGGCTCCAATCCACGGCCCTGTCCAGGAGGTCACCGTGGAGGAGACTGAAGCGGCTTTGAAGAAGACGAGGCCAGGCAAGGCAACTGGGCCCAATGACGTGGCGGCTGATTTATGGAAGCCAAAGTTTTGGCACTCTGCTGAGTGGTTGGCGAAATTCTTTAATCAGGTTGTAGCGGAGAAGAAAGTGCCTGACTGTTGACGCCAAAATACGACGATTGCGATTTGGAAGAAGAAAGGCAGTCTTGCTGACTCCTCTAATTACCGGCCGACCCGCTTGCTTTCGCACAGCATGAAGATCTTTAAGCGAGTTGTCGACGGTCGAATTCGTGACGTCGTCCAGATTTACAGCAATCAGTGCGGCTTCGTAGCTGGCTGTGACACCATTGATGCCATACACGCCGCCCGCCTCCTGTTAGAGAAGCAACGCGAGAAACAGAAGCCAGTGCATATCGCCTTCCTCGACTAGGAGCAGGCTTTTGATCGCGTACCGCGTGATGTGATATGGTACGCCCTGTGACACATGGAGTTGCTGAAGGGCTCATAGAGTGGGTGCGAATCCTCTACTCTTGTTCAACGAGTCGAGTTCAAGCTGTAGCTGAAACCTCGATCGAATTCCCCATCTCCGTACACCAGGGTTCTGCGCTTTCCCCACTCCTTTTTGTTGTCGTCATGGATGCCATCACACGAGATCTTCAGAGGCACTGGACTCAGTAACGTCCGTATTTAATGACGGACGTTACTGAGTCCAGCTCCATCAAGGTTAACGGTATCGGGCTTCCACACATTGCGGCCTTTAAGTACCTGGGATCAGCAGTCGGGGCAAACTGATGGTTGAAGTGAATTCACGCGTGAGTGCAGCTTGGTCCAAGTGGCCTTCGTTGACTGGCGTGCTCTACGATAGGAAGATACCAGAGCAGCTGAAGTCGAAGATCTACAGGGCAGTCGTCCGGCCGGTAGCAATGTACGGCGCTGAGTGTTGGCCAGCGCCCAAGGAAGTTGAAACGCGCCTCAGCGTCATGGAGACGAAGATGCTGTGCTGGACGGCTGGAGTCACGCGCATGGACCGCATCCGAAACGATGCCATTCGGCAGAGGTTCGGTGTCGCGCCGGTAGTTGACAAGATGTGAGAAGCTCACTTACGATGGTGCGGCTACGTTCTGCATGGAGAAGAAGACAGCGTCAGCAAGATAGGTCTTAACTTCGAGGTAATAGGAAAGCGGCCTAGAGGGCGCCTGAAGCAGCGCTTGTTTGATGCGTTACGTATGGACTTGAAGGTTGCTGATGTCCATCCTGTTCTAGCGCTGGATCGGGAAAGGTGGCGACATGACACCAGAATAGCGGACCTGTTACGAGGCGGGACAAATGAAGAAGATTAGGGTGATAGTGTAAAGTTGCACACTAGAAACCCCGAAGTGAGGATGTTTCTGTTTCCCGTTTTAGTATGCTGTATACTATGTGTAATGTGTAACTCCACACAAACAGGTTTTTTAGTATCACTCAAATGAAAATAACGACTGGCTGAAGGAGTGCGGACGCGATCTCTTCCTTTAATGCAAAAATCTAATTCAGTCTAAATCACCTAGTGTTGTGCATAAATATTCGGTTCGAAAGAATCGTAAAAATTACAAAGAGCTCACGACTCGCGTGCGCAATGCCTCGTAATCATTTACGTTTTATACCTTTTCATATAAACTTCGCGCCGACGTAGTAAAAAATTTTTTCGCTGAAACTTTGCCTAGGGGGTTATTTGGAGTGCTGATTACGAATCTGACATCCGTTTTTGAAATTGCGGCCGATTACTGTAGGTTACGGTAGCTACGGGTAACTAAGGCTGTTGAGGTCATAATCACCGATTTTGCCCAAACTTCGCCTAGGAGGGTATTTGGGGTGCTGATAACGAATCTGACATCCGTTTTTCGTATTACGCTGGAGTTTGGGCGAAATCGGTGACCATTACCTTAGTCGCCCGCACCTTTCGTAACCTAGCGTACTCCAGCGTAAAACAAAAAACGGATGATAGATTCGTGATCAGCACTCCAAATAACCCCCCTAGGCGAAGTTTGAGCAAAATTGGTGACTATGACGGCGGCAGCCTTAGTTACCCTTACCTACCGTAACCTACCGTACTCCAGCGTAAAACGGAAAACGGATGTCAGATTCGTGATCAGCACTCCAAATAACCCCTAGGCGAAGTTTCAGCGAAAAAAATTTTTTCCACCGAAGTCGGGTCGGAACTTTTGACTAGTGCCGATTTTTCTTATGGCATTGACATCCTTGATTGTAGTGATAAAGGTATAATTCAAAATCCCACCTTTGGAGGAGATAAATACAGGGTGTCTCGAAAAGACACTGTTTGAAAGGTGATAACTTTGTTCATAGTAAAGGTACCGAAAAAGTTGAGGGAACGTGTGAAAGCTTAAGAAAGTAGAAATTTTCTGACATATAAGCTGTAAGGAATGTGCCATGCGCTTGTCTGAAATTTTGCATTTTACACTAGATTGATTGTGTTTCGCTTGAATGCTTGCCATAATTTCTTCACAAAGTGGCCGTTTCGATTGGTTTGAGCTTTTTTAAGGTCTATAACTTAAAAACGCTCTATAGTTTGCAAAAAATGCAGTGTATCTTTAAAAATGCAGGTACTATTTGAAAAGTTGCTGATAGTGAAGCTTTTGAAGATATGTGAGGCTTATATGAAAACGTAGTGTAACGATATTTCTGTGGAGTGTAAATTGTCGAGATCGCGCCATGCTCCTGCCTAGAACCTTGCATTTCAGACTCGATTGATTGTGCATGGGCTGAATGCTTGTAACAATCTTGTTATTACTTGGCTACATTAACCTGTACTATGCTTCTTTTAACGTTTTCCGGCAACCAGTAGCCGCAATTATGCCGATTAACCTCTTCATTCAGCTTGAATGTTGTTTCATCAGTCCACAGAATCCGTCTTGGAAAATGGGGCTCCTGCTCACATTTTAATTGTGAAATCAACAAACTTGCATGCTGCGTGTCTTTCACGTCATTGTCAGGTTTTCAACGTTGAAAGAAGCGCAGTGCAGGTTAATATAGCCAAGTAGTAACGAGATTGTGTCAAGCATTCAGCCCATGCACAATCAATCCAGTCTGAAATGCAATGTTTTAGGCGTATTTACACGCCACAGAAATCTCGTGACCCTGAGCTTTTATATGAGCCTCAAACACTTCAAAAGCCTCACTAGCAGCAACCTTTCATGTTGTTAGAACCTTTCAAATAGTACCTGCATTTTTTGCAATCCGTAGTGTGTTTTTAAGTTATAAACCTTAAAAGAAGCTCAAATCAATGGAAACGGCCACTTTGTGAAGAAATTATGGCAAGCATTCAAGCGAAACACAATCAATCGTGTGTAAATGCAAAATACCAGACGAGCGCATGGCGCATTCCACACCGCTCCTATGTCAGAAAATTTCCATTTTCTTAAGCTTTCACATGAGCTCTCAACTTCTTCGCTACCTTTACTGTTAGCAAAGCTATCGCCTTTCAAACATTGTATACATTTTTTGAGACACTCTGTATAAAAGAGGTAGGGGTGAGTAGGTGAAGGTTAGGGCCGAGTAAACTGAGCGGTGTCGTCGTGGTCTTCCCAAAATCCACCCATATGGCAGCGGTTGGTAAGACACAGGCGAGATAAGTCGCTGGCATCTCTGCTGGATTCCCCGAGGAGGGCATCAGACAAATATCTAAAGAAAGCATCGACGGGTAAATTCATCTTGTACATGGTTCAAATTACCGTGTTTGTGAAATAATCGCTTCTACTCTCAAACGGATGTGTCCGGTTCCAGACTTTATGAAAAAATCATTAGATGGAAGTCTGCCGGTAATCAAAGAGTTACGATAGCTCACCGTGGTGTAAGTGAAGTAGTGGTGTTATCGAAACCGTGGACAAGAGAAAGTAAGGCGGTCAGCAGAGTAGATCTAAATTTTGAGATAGCTAGGGTTTCTTGATAGAATTCTTATATTAAGAATGTCGAAGGGCGGAGTGCAAAGCAGAGCAGACTGTTATACAGTCGTAGCGAAGCTCGTCTTCGTACTTCAAGGCCTGCGGAGCGTATCAGGGTCAGCGCGTCGCAGTTTCGTAATCATTGCCGCAAGTGACGTGCACTGATAAGAGCGAACGGTTTATTGAATGCTCGACAGTTTTTACCCTTGCTGTTAGAACGCGTAGTATATCCTCCTAAACGACTACAGCTTAGCTTAGTTAAGGAAGCCTGGCTCTGTTACGGCTATGTATGTTATATTGTTGTGGTACACATATGCTATGATGACTACCATTTGCCTCTCGTATCCTATTGTTTGTTGCATTGTTTTGCTCCTTGTGCAACCTGTGCATGCAGTAAGATGACGGACATCTAAACGACTTTGTTTAGGCCTCTACAGCTCTGAGTGCTGATGGTAGTACGACGTCCGCAATGGCCGATGTTGTGGAGGGACCACAAAGAGCTGTTAGCGAGTCAGGAGGCGGACGCCGTTCGGGTGATGGTACTGTTTTTACAAGAACAAGATTCTTATTTCTACAAAAAAAATTATTGCCTCATCTTCAGTCCCGCTTGATACTGCCGAAGATCCTCTACGGGTACTCCGCTTATCGCAACAGAATCAGCAGCCTGTCAACACAGAACCGCAAAGAGTCAGTCTTCTGCATTCTCTGGTAGCATTTCTTCAGTGAGAAAGGACCAATATGAGTAGTCAATTTCTAGGCTCACATTCCGGCATGGCTTGGAGCATCTCCGTTGGGGCGAATTCCTACCACAAATGAAATGGATATGCAACTAGCCGCCCTGGAAGCATCCCTCGCTCGCACACCACTGCCAATGGATAGCGAACGGCCGCGGACCTACTTGCCGAAAATACCCTGTCCGTGTGCGTCATACTACCCACAGGTAAAGTTCGGTTCAGTTGTTTTGCTGTATAAGGGAGCTTTTTATATAGACAGAACAGCTTAGTCGGAGTAGTTTGGAGTGATCACTGAATTAAAGTCCCGCCTTCAACAAAGCTGGGTAGCAAAGGGAAAGAGGTAGAGGAAGTACGTCGAATCTATGAGCAACATGTTCTCTACAAAATGTCAGGATAATAGCACTTAGTAGCCCGCAGAGCTCTGTTTTAGAGAAGAAACGTAAGTACTACGCACTAGCTTACCACACAAACAGTGTGAACACAAGAAGCGCTCTGCGAGTGCGTGGGGTGGTTTCTCTTGCCGAAACATCCGAAATTTGCTGTTTTCTACACGCCAATACACGTTTAAAACCTGTTATGTACCTAGACCAATGGGAATTTTTTTTTGTTGTTGTTGAGGAAATTCAAGCAATGCATTCTTTTTCTTGGGGGGGGGGGGGGAGCAGGCAGGCAGGTAATAGCTTCCAAAGACAATGCTGAGGTAATTTTGTTAAATCGAATATCTTTTCCCCTCCTTTAAGCGTGTCTGAATGGCTTTCGAAATAGGTAGTGATAAGATATCACGGTTATCCGCTGTGCCATTTCTACGTACGTTCTACAAAAACCGGACAACGGTTATCCTAAGCCTGACGCAGATTCCAAGTTCAGAATTTTGTCATCTGATGTGTTGTATGTGCTCAACCGCCACAAGCGAAACCGCGTTACTAACTTGAATCGTGCTCGATGGCAAGGAATTAGGGAATTGCGTGAGCTAAGATCTAATGGCACTATACGAATCTCCGTTAGCGATAAAGGGGAGAGTTCGCTGTTATGCCGCAAACTTTAGATCGGGCTATAACCTTGCTTCATCTTATTAGCGTCACCTCCATATACCATCGCGTTTCTGAGAGAGACTTCAATTCACAATGCATACACGTTAACCGTATCTGGATAACTAGTGGAGGGTCTGCCGGAATCGGCAAAAGGTTTCTCAGGGGCCTTATGCTGGATAACTGCTGTCCGGTTTTTTTAGCCTAGTAAAAACGCATAAGCTTTCCCAACTGGATTTGCAATCCACGTCGCCGAACACTTATAAAGTAAGACCTGTAATCAGTTGTGTTGTCAGACCAACCGATCGGATTTCTTGGTTCCTTAACACCATTGTAAGCCAATTGTTGACCCGTGTTCCCTCTCATCTGACCAATAGGAGCAGCTTCGGTGATAGTTATGTAATAGAGTCGTTTGATGTGACGTTACTTTACACAAACGTTCAAAGCTATGAAGCCTTACAAGCATTATCTGAAATGCTGGATTTGCATGTAAGGAGCATAAACACGTTTGGATTGTCGAAAGCGCACTCCACGATTCTGGTCAAGGAGTGTTTGTATTGCAATATCTTTAAATGGGCAGGTTCGTATTATTCGTAAGTAAGAGGATTGGCTATGTGTCAACAATTACCGCCGGTCCTTGCTGTCTGCTTTATGAGTAGGATTGAACAACCAGTACCCGACCGCTCACCGCTAGTGTATTTCAGGTACATAGATGACGTCGTAACATGGACATAATCCGAAATGGATGAGTGTTCAGGTTACTGAGCGAGCAATCTCAGTACACTAGGCTGACTCGAGAAACTGAATAATGGTTGGCTCGCATATCTAAACAGTTCGGTCCGGTGAGGGAGTAGTTTGCGTGAAATGGTATCGGAAACTAAGCTCTAACAACATCCTGATTCACGCAAGGTCAGCACTCCCGCTGGTATAACGTGTGTTTCAGCAACATGTTTCGAACGGCAGCTGGTATGTGTACGGGTTCCAATAAATGTCAATAGTTTTTACCATTAGCTTCAGATATAGCCATTTCGAACAGTTATAGGGCTTCAAGTTGTCATAGGAGTACTCTCGCTAATTCTCATGATAGATCTTGCGAAGGCGAGGTACCTCCTCCTACCATTCATTTCCGATGGAGTCACTGCTGAAATTCAAAGGGCTATTGTAAGGGCACAACTGCAGGACGACGTTATCTTAGTGAACATTTCTAGCGATAGCATCAGGCGGCAGTTAGTTCGAAGTCTTTACGATCAGCAGTGCATTTTGGAAAACTGCGTTATTTGCCCAAGTGGTATATTAAGCGATTGCTCAAAGATTGGAGCAATTTTCCAGATCGAGTGCTTGGCATGTAACGCCAAATATATTGGAGAAACGGAAAGGGCTCTTGCAGTGTGCGTAAGGGAGCATCTGTTTAGTAAACGACGTGGGTCGCTAACCAGCCCACTTGGAAAGCATAGCATTGATGCGTATAAAGGAAACGACTTTGTGGTGAAATTTACCATTTTGGCCATTGTAGGAGATATTTCGGCGAGGAAAGCGTTAGAGGCATTCTGGATTTCCACAAGAAATCCAGTAATGAAGAACCGAAATGGGTGTCTGTCGGTTACGAGTGACTTTCTGCAGTTCGTGTTTGAACTGTAGAAGGACCGGTCGGCGTCATTGGTGTGCAGTATTCCCCATTCGTCCCTACTGGCTAACCTAGTGGGCGAACATCAGCCCTTGCGGTGGATCCATTTGGTGAGTTCGTTTGTCCCACCTGGTTCCTCCTTTTGTGCTCGTAGAGTAGGTCCGAATGTTAGGGTACTTCAGGAGCTTGATTTAGTAGAGCGTAAATAAAACTAATGACCACGTTCAGGCTCTGAAGACGAGAAGTCGAAACGTCAAGCCCTGCTAAATAAATATCCATCTAAAAACCTCGTGTTGGCACAAAAAAAAACTTAACTGATAACAACTATCGCTGCTTATATATTATTATTATATGGGATATGAAAGGGTTTGTCCGTCGATGACATTGGGTAATGCCTAGGAAATATTTTCCCTTCAACATAGCTCTTGGTGCTTAACATAATGGCAACTGCGGGCGTTTATGAACGTCGAGATTCAGAAGACGCGCCGAAGACGTCGTCCAACGTGCGTCGGTATTCAGAAGATGTGCCGAAGACGTCCAACGCGCGTAGGGATTCACAAGACCTGCTGCAGATGCCATCAACGACGACGGCATTCAGAAAACGTGCCGGCCGCAGACGAAAGACGAACGGACGAGGGGTTTCAGAAGACGTTGCGAAGACGTCATTTAACGTACGACTTAATTGAGAAGACGTGCCGAAGGAGACGTCAAACGTGCGTCGGGGTTCGAAAGAGGTGCTGAAGACGTTGTCCAAGGTGCGTCGAGCACGTAAGGTGGGACTGCTACTAAGCGAGAGCAGTGGGGGGGGGGGGGGGGGAATAGTGAGGGGAAACCAATAAAGGTGGGACCAGTATGGGCAACCAGCAAGGGAGTGGGCCGATGAAGGGGGACAGTAAGGGAGACTAGTAAGGAAAAGGCCAGTAAAGGGGTGACCAGCAAGTAGGCACCAGTAATAAGGGGGACCAGTGAAGGGATAGACGTCGTCCAAAGTGCGCGTAGTGCGTCGGAATCCAGAAGACGTACCAACACAGATATCAACCAG
Source organism: Heligmosomoides polygyrus bakeri (assembly GCA_947359475.1). Classification (NCBI taxonomy): domain Eukaryota; kingdom Metazoa; phylum Nematoda; class Chromadorea; order Rhabditida; family Heligmosomidae; genus Heligmosomoides; species Heligmosomoides polygyrus. The sequence continues at coordinate 44,882,265 of OX375867.1, read as the reverse complement.
AAGACATGTCACGGATGGATCAGGCAATCAATGTCGATCGATATTATCGATTTCCTGTCATAACAGATCGGAATGGGGTAATTGTGATTGTCGCCGGAAGGGCCTCATCTCAGGGCTCACCTTGATATGAGGGGTGAGGTGGTCATTCCGGCGACGCAATCAATATCGATCGATGTTATAGATTTTCTGGCCAGTGATTTCGATTTTCGTCCTCGAACTAATTGGGGTGAGAGACACCGTGTATTGCGGCCAGCGGAAGTGCCTCACAACAGGTGGGAAGTTTCTATCGGGAGGCCAATATCGATCGATGTTGTTGATTTTAGCTTGAAAGTGACGTTTCCGCGTTTGTTAGCCTGTCGATGACGGTTAGGCAATCCTACATTGCTGTAGCTGTCCCGCGTGGAAAAAGTTTTTCTGTTCAACATGGCATTAGAAGCGATGGGGAATCCTCCGTTTTGAAAAAGGCTTGTCGTCGTGTCACCGCAGTCCATCGGTCGTTCAGTATCTATCGAGAATGCTAATTTTTGTGTGAAGTTGACTGTTCGAGGATGGGGAGTGAAAGTGCCAGCAGTCAGTTTGGGGTAAAACTGAAGTGGAGGTCATGCTGTGGGGCATCAGAAGGGTTGTCGAACAACCTAGCAAGGATCGAAGGCGGTGATTAGTACAAAAAACGACGTCATTGAATCGTCTGAAGGTGATGCCAATACTTAGCGTAGAGATGGAGGAGAGGGGAGGTCTTGATGGCTTCATACCGCGAAACTAGTCACTTGATCTTAAGAAAGGCGGAGCAAGATTGGAACATGCTAAAGTTTTCAAATGTTGCCCTTTACTGCTATAGAGGGAAGAAAGCTGCGCAAGCGCAGTAGCTAGCTCGAAGTAAGTGACCTCATCGTTAGCTTGGCGATTCTGAAACATCGCGCGAAGCACGCAAGTGCGAGAGACGCCGATAGGTGTTTCGGAGCACTTGTCTTATGATAAGTTGTCACACCATAACCAGTCATCAAACATGATCCGATGGCTCCGTACATAGCGCTCCTTGCTTGATCATCCTTAGTCTTAATTTCAGCTTAAAGCAGTTAAAAGGTTTTCTTTTTCTTCTTGTTCGTATCCTTCCTATGTCTCTAAGTTTTTTTATCTAATACTTCTTGTGAGGCCTCATCTAGGTCACTTTCACCGTGCGCTTTTAGCTGTCCAATCTCATTGTACTTACTTTGATACTTACTTTGATGGTCCTTTTGTCGGCTGGAGGTCTTCTCAGCGGGGACCACAACTCTTCCAGACCGCTCGATCTCTGGCTGCTTGCATCCAGTGAGGCAGACTCCGCTCTCTGAAAGATCTTGAGAATGAGTCCCATCGCGTTGGCGGTCGTCCCAGTGGTCTCTTATGGTCTCTCGGGAGCCATTCTGTGACACGGAGACTCCATCTATCGTCCTTTCGTCGAAGCAGGTGTCCGGCCTAGCGATATTTGGACTTCTTCATGCACTGCAACGGGTCTGCTAATTGTGACATCTCCCTTAGTTCCGAGCTTCGTAGGCCTTCTTGCCTTTGCTGACGAAAGCTTGTCCTCAGAAGACATCTCTCCAGTGCACGATGCGTAGTTTGCATTGCTCTGGCGATTATCTTGTTGTCGGGCCAGGTTTCCGTCGCGTAACGCAGTACAGAGGCGTTGAATATCGAGGCCCTGAGGCCGGCATCCCTGTCCTGGTCGGTGACTTCGCGAATCGAACTGAAGGCTGCCCATGCTGCGCGTCTCCTGCGGGCGATTTCAGGAGCGAGGTTGTTATCCATGTTCAGCTCTCTTCCCGTAGGACTCGTCCTGTTGTAGAGCGACTCCATTTAACCTTACGAGTCCCGTGTCACACCACTGGTTGACCATAAAATGCGTTTTGGACATATTCATGTCCAATCCAATCTTCATACCTGCCACATTGAGCTCGTTCAGCATTTCCTCGACTTCTGCCGTGCTGGTAGAGATGAAAACGATATCGTCGGCGAAGCGAAGGTTGCTGATCCGTTTACCGTCGACAAGGTAGCCTTTATCGTTCCAATTCAAGTCCTTCATGGCATCCTGGAGTCCGCTGTGAATAGCTTAGGAGAAATCGTGTCTCCCTGCCGTACTCCTTTCCCGATAGGAATCTTAAGCTTTCGATCGAACAACTGGATGGTGGTCGATGTGAGTCGAACGCTTTCCGATAATCCACGAAGACAAGGACAAGTGGGAGGTGGTATTCGCGGCTCCTCTCGATGAGCTGTGAGACAGTCTGAATATGGTCCATGCAGGAGAAATCCTTGCGAAACCCTGCTTGCTCCACTGGCTGATACTCATCCAAGAAACGCTCCATACGATTAAGCAGTATCTTGGTGAAGATCTTGTACACAACCGTGAGAAGACTGATGGGTCGATAGTGGTTGATATCCTCCTGCTGACCTCTTTTGAAGATTAGAACTGTTTTCGACTCCTTCCATGAGTCCGGAATTCTACCAAGCTGAAGGTAGTGGTTGAAGTGCTTGGCAAGAAGTGAGCAGAGGGCACTGCCACCCGCACGAAGGAGATCAGCAGAAATGCCGTCCGGTCCGGGAGCAGTGCCCGGCTTCATCCTTCTGATGGCATGAGCAACTTCTGATTCCAGAATGGGAGGTACTTCCTCAGCTGGTGGCATCAAGCATTTCGGGACAGTGATGGAAGAACGGAACAGATCTGTGTAGAATTCTTGAACGATGGCCTCCATCGCTCTTCGAGACGTTTGCGTTGTTCCATCCTTATCCACAAGGGCTGACATTATTGCCTTCTGATCGCAGAGGTCTCGTTTGCAGCGCTTTATGCTTGAACCTTTCCCAGCGGCTTCTAACAGCTTCAATCTTCTGTAGGCTTGAATGAACTCCTTCACTGCAATTCGACAGCCCTTCGAGATGGTGACTTTTTCGAGATTGGAAGCATTAGGATCCAGTTTAACAGCTGTTCTTTGCTCCAAGAGTTCAATCGCTTGTGGGTTGAGTCTTGAAGCAGACATTAATGTGGCTTCGCAAGAGCTGCTAGCACATTTCAACAGTCCTTTGGAGAGAAGCTCGTAGCCTTCCGATGGATCTTCAAGAAGATTCCAATCATACGACTTTATTGCATATTCCAACTCCCCAGACTTGAATGTGGGGATCCTCACCGGTGCCGGTTTATGAGTGTCACGCTTGAACATCCTCTTTTTGAGAGTCAGCTTGACGGAGTCACGGACAAGACGGTGATCCAAGCCGGTGTCAAATGAAGGCAGCACGGAGACGTCGAACAGACTCCAGCGTCTGTTTGTAAGAACATGATCGATCTCGGAACGTGTTTCTCCATTTGGGCTTTCCCAGGTCCATCGTCGGTTTGAAGGCTTGTTAAACATAGAATTTCCATGGTAGAGACGGCACGCGGATAGGAAGTCTATCAGGCGCTCTCCGTTTTCGTTCCTTGAGGAAGTTCCATGTGGTCTTAGCCTCCATTCATCTTGATCATTCGTACCGACGGTAGCGTTAAAGTCCCCAACGACAACTTTGTAGTCGCTCTTCTCGTCGTTGACAGTCCTTTCGAGTAGCTTGTAGAATTCCTCCTTTTCTTCGTCTGTGGCCGCAGATGTTGGAGCATATCCATTTATGATGGAGATGGTTCCTTGGTCTTTGGTTTCCAGACGAAGAACAGCTACTCGCGGACTGATGATCTTGTAAGAGTCTACTAAGTGGTGCACTGTCGAATTGACGAGAAATCGAACTCCGCCAATATTCTTTCTGTCCACCTTTGCTCCGATAATGAGAAGCTCGTTGTGGTCGGTCCTTCTTATGGTTTCCGTTCTGCCTTTCGTTTCCTGCAGCGATAACGTCGTATTTGATGTTGCGGCTTCTGTAAAGCAGTGTCCGAAGATCCTGCTCAGATGCGATCGTACGACAGTTATAAGTACAGACGAATAGGCAGTTTCCATGTCGTGGTGGGAGGGAGTTTCCGGTAGTCCGATTCCAATGCCGTCCTGATACTTTAACACCGAGATTAGATGGCCCCTCGCCGGAGGTGGATGCAACCGACATCGTAGAAGTCCACCTCCGACACGCGGAGGAATGGGGCGGGGGTTTAGTTGTGTGAGCCATGGCGGTGGTCTGGTTACTCACATGTTCCTGGCCAGGGATACGAGAGTCGCCCATACACCGTACTGCGTGACAAAGCATCGTGTACTGCGTGACCATTTGTGCCGTTAGCCATCACTAAGTGATGTTCACCCCTTCACAGCGATGAGGTGGCACATGAAGGGGACCTATGTCCTGGAGTTTTACGTGGTTCTCGCGTTATTGCGCATGCACTTGAGCCCCTCTATCGCATTCCAATCCTCAATGCGAACCTATGCCTTCTAGGTCCACTAGATTGCCCATGCAAGCATTTTCATTACAGTTTCTTGCCGTAATCTCACTCCTCGCCCAAGGCGCAGCAATGCCTTCGGTGGGGGGGGGGGGGGTGGGGGAGAAATATCTAACCACCGTTCTCGAAAGTTCTGCTGAGGATCTTCGGCATTCATAGTTGCAGAGCACTGCTATGGTCACCGTTTCCTTCCAGTTATGCTGTGTCTACTAGATCCTGAGTCTGTGTGAGCTTACAATTTCGCTGAACATCTTGATTCTTTCAATACGTCGTAGTTTTCGGATTTTGTTGTCTTAAGCGTTCAAGTTATTTCCATTTAACGGTAATTACGGTAATTAGGCTTCAAACTGAGTGCGTGCTGCATCGGTCTTGCTGGCAAATTACAAGGCCCCAAGCAAGAGTGGTTCAGTTAAAGATGAAATCCTACATTATTGTATTCAAAAATTGTAGGTTTCTGCGCAAAATGTCGATACGCTGGAGTACTACTTGAGGCTGAGTCCAGAAACGCTGTTTTTCATATTCTATTACATGGAAGTGAGTACCCTTTCAGGATTTCTCTTTATAAAATCAAATGATTTTTGCGGTATTTGAACTCCAGACGTTATTCTTCTAGGGGACGAGAGCACAGCTATTAGCGGCTAAGGCACTCAAGAAATTGTCGTGGCGTTTTCACACGAAGTATCTCACGTGGTTTCAACGGCATGAGGAACCGAAGCAAATAACGGACGATTTCGAGCAGGTCGTCCACTTTGGTGCTACTATGGCGTTGCATATTTGAAATAGTTGTTGTTCAGGGCACATACGTGTACTTTGATTACGAGAAGTGGTCACAACGAAAAAAAGAGTCATTTACGTTCGAATACCGATATCTCGAAGATAAGGATTTTGAATGAAGCCAGGGCAAGGTGTGTTCTCACTGTTTATTGTCAGGTTGTAAATATTTCTTTCTCACGGTAGAAACATCCACCTATTGTATTCTTTTGTTTCCTTAGGTTTCCAAAATAAGACCAGCTTAGAACACTGGGAATTCAACATGTAGAATCAAGGGTACATTTTCGTGCTATCATCGGTATAATGACCCTATATTAAAGAAAAGGGATAAGGATAAAGGATAAAGGACGGCGTTACTCAATCCCTTCTGGGATGCGCCAGCGCATTCTACTTCTACGGGATGTCGTGGAGGCGACATGAATGCGTATTTGGCCATACAATGACTTGCGGTGGCCAGCCGATGAACAAGTCAGCGCTTTATCCTTCCCAGACACGTCTGGTACCAATTCACCGACCCCGGAGGGATGGAAGGCTTGGTTGGCCCGGGCGGGAAATCCGAACCAGGAACCTGGTATCGAGTGCACGCGACAGTCGCGCCTCCTCCGACTGCGCTACACGCGCCCTGAAAGAAAAGGGATAGGCTTAGTTAATCATTTTACGAGATTCACCATGCATTCCACTTTTATGGATTTCATTTTGAATACGCATCTGACCTATCTATACCTGCGGTGGAAAGAGATGGACAAAAAAAAAAAAGACAAGTCTGGTAGCAACTAAAGGGACCCAAGGATGGAAGGAATTGCATGGCCTGGGCAGAAGCCAGACCAAGAGCGTAGATTCGGAGCACACGTGACAGCCGACGTCTTCTCCGCGAGCCCTACCACCGGCCCAGTTACGGGATGATTTCTATATTGCTGTGCCCTCGTATTAGAACGTGAATTCAAGTCTATGTCCTTGTCGTGTTGCGACAGCAATGCTTCTTTCGATATTTTATCACATCTTAGCCTTCATCAACGTTCTGAAATAGGTTGTTTGGTGCTTGATATCTTTGGTGAGAAGTAGGACTTGTTTCCGATGTAGAGGTTGTAGATGTTGAACAATGTTAGTGGTCAGGAAGAACGACTAGGGACGAACAGTCGCGGGAATGTTTAGCTGGGTTGCGCGAAAAACAATAATTATTGATCAGCTTCTCTGCAGCGTAAAGGAGACAATCCTCTTGCGTTTCAGCATTGTTCTGTCACGATAAACAAACATCTGCAGCGTTGCCTTTCTCAATCGAGCGTGTGTTTTCAGGTCTTGCTGTCATGGGTTCTGCTGTACAATACCTCTGTCTCGTACTTTGTTATCTCCAATCTCGTGTGGTCATCTCGAAGTCATTCAATCATAACATCTGCTGTCATCCCGTGTGCTGACTTGCCCCCTCATCCTGCATTAGAATTCACTCATACTCTTTTTTCAGTGATCGTCGCCTGTTGTAGTTGCTACTGAACCTACTGCTGCCGTTTCGATGAGTTGCAATGTAGTTTGTGGCCCGTCACTCGAATCTGCCGATCTTGGCGCGAAGTTGAGGTGGTATTGGGGTGGGCTTTCGTCCTTGGCTCCATAGACTCGTAGTTCCCCGAGGTCTTGAGAATAGCGATTTTGTAGTTTAATGGCGGTGTGAGATTTCTCGGTCCGCTCAGGTCCCTGAGATCTTGTATGGTCGCAGAGGAAATAGCAAGATTTCAGGTGAAGTGCGCGGCGTGTTATTGTGCATTACCTGGTCGTTTCCTTCTGCAACACTCTGGACTACAAGTTGCCGGGTACGCCTGTATGGCTTAGGTGCTCCGATTGGCTATGTGTGGCAGCTTTCCTGCGCGAATAAAGGTACTACTGACGGGTTGACTTCGGTCACGGGCTCGTTTCTCGCTGTACCTCACCTCTCATAGCTACCATCCCCCGTCTTGGGCGACGCATGAGCTGCTCTCACTTTCCACTCGCACAGTTTCTCGCTGCTGCTGCGTTGCAAAGAAGCTCGGTTTCTCAGAATTGTCTGTCAAAGTAGTCAGTCCTTCGGTACGGTTCACAGTAAGATCTTCTCTGTGATTCTTTCCCTTCATTTCATTTCCTTTATCCCTCTCTCACCCTTTCCTTTGTTCAAGTTTCTACTCCCACACGAAACACACGCAAGGACGTACTGCTCGTTTTGGCAATGGCGTTGAGTTAGACGTGGAGCAGTCACCGTTTGTACTGAAATGCCGGTTCAGCAATACTTTCGAGATGAGGCGAACGCTCCCACGAACCTCTGGCTGCATGCGATCCTCACTTTATTATTCATCCTCTTCTCCTTGATTCTTCATTGTTACCAGTTTCTATTGGAGATTTTTTATTGTAAAAATAAACTTCTTATTGTTCTGTTTCGCAGTGTTTTGTGAGCCAACCTTAGTTTTCTTTCACAGTGTCGAGCAATGGTTCAGATGCAAAACGTTGAGGTGGATTTGGCATGGCAAGAATGAACGCGGATTGGACACGAGGGGGGAGGGCGGACGGGGGAGGGGTTACTCCCATTCACAACTAGCATCAGCATCAGATTACGCTCGATAGTATACACTATTTTCTCTTTAAGCTGGACATTTTTCAAATCAAACTGTCTAAATCCATTTTAAGCTGCACACTTTTTGATTGGAACCCAAGCATCTTTGATCATAAGAGGAGAATTTTGGAAAGTATATTGACCTCTTCAAGCTTACAAATAAATAGGCATGGCCTGAGAATTCGAAATTACCTTTTTTAAAGGTGTTTCGTTACGAGCCGCAAAGCAGGACTCGAATTTGGAACCCTGCTTATTGGGCGCTGCTACGCCACTACACCATCGGCGCTGTTTCGTTGAACGACATATCCACACCTCGTGTGACCAATCAGCACTCACCCGTATATTGCGGGGTGAGCTACACATGTCAGCATGAAGCCAATGAAGCTGGTCTTGACAGAGATGGTTTAAGTCATAATTTTAAGGCTCAAGTGGCTGCTTCTGAGATTTTAGTCCGTTGTAACGATGTTTTGTTGCGATCGAAACATGCCACACGGGACTCGAACCTACACTCTTGCTAACCGTGCATATGCTAGGTCATTATAATGCCGGTGCTGAGAGGGGGAGGCGGATGCTGGTCCAGGCCTGTCTAGAGTTTTGATCGCAACACAACATCGTTATAGCAGCTTGCAACCTCGTTAACAACGACTCGATGCTTAAAGAAAATGACTTGATCCGTTAAAAAATTGAAGAAAAGGTTAACCTTCTACAGGATATTTGAAGGAAGAATGACTAGACTGTTGTGAGTTTACCTAGAAGTTTTCAGGTGAAATGTGCTAAGATGAGTTCGCTAGTATGTCATATGGAAAGTGCCTCACATCTTGTTCTATACATTGTATTGTTTACGGGACTGACAGCGTAAATGCTGTTTACACACCCAGAAATATAGAAAATGTGAATGCAACCAGTATAGAACAAACACGAAACCATTCTTCGCTGTGTGGCGAATGGAGCTAAAAGTATCTCCAGTATCTTTATCTTTGGCCAGGGATAGGAATGTTGTGCTTATTGTGCGAGAAGTATAGATATTTTTCTTAACCTACCCTTTACTTATTTTTATTGGAGTCTTAGTCCATTTCTTGATAAAACGAAATATTAGTTTGCCTTCGTTAAAAATGTCTACTTCGACTTTCAGACACGTCTACATTGGCCTGAAGTGTACGGTTTAAAATGAAAAGTGTGAAGTTCACAGCGAAATTTGTTTATATCGCGGTAGTATGCATGTTTATGATTTCGGATTCTTCCATATTCGGCAACCATCGTCAGCACCTAGGAACTCACCGGTGTAATTTCCTTGGACGAAAGTAGCTTCAGATGAAAGTAGACAGAACTGAGCTGTCCGATTTCGTGTTCTACAACTTTAAGGTGAGAAATAGTGTTGGTAAAGGAAATGAAAGAAACGACTTCCTGATTATCCTGCGTTGGCCCGATAAATACTGCTGTTTTGACATTCTGCGTTTGGCCATCTACAGCATGGACACCTTCGAGACTGGAAATATTCCATGGATCCTTTATGAGCGGTGTTTCTTCTATAGCAGATGGTCGAATATCTTCCAGAGGGGTCGGGTTCTTCAACGACTTACATAACTTTAACAGAGAATTCACAGCGGAAAACCCAGATAACGCGGCTTATCGCTCACCATATCGCTTGAAAAGCCGCGCCATGAGGGATTTCGGCTGTGATTTTCTCTGTGAAATTGCTGTGTGTTGTTGATGAATCCGACCCCAAGGTGAGCTGAAGCTGCTATAGCCCTTGGGACGTTCTTCCGATGCACAAGAAGTAGATTCATCCGTGAAGTGATTTCGTCCGTGAAGTTAACAAAGACTGTCGCTAGGAAATTAAACAGTTCGCATAGCAACATGTCACTTCCAGCGGAAACAGCGTAGCTTTGACAGCTGTGGTTCAGAGCATAGAATGGAGTCTCGGAGGAACGGCAGCCCACAGTAGTCGACCTTGACGAAGATGATGTGGCAAACTGAACTGAGAGAGAAATCCAAGGTACAGGTCTGCGGGGCGATCCAAGAAGCAGGCTGTCAGCTTCAAGGCTCGAAAAGTAAACTACAAACCAAGGCAAGCAGGAAATTTGAAAAGTTGGTGCGCCATGATTTGATTCGCGAGTAGAAGGCGGTCACCAGGAAAGCAAATTCGTCTTCACTCTGCAACACGGTCAATCTTCGATTGAATTCAAGCTGGAATAATAATTACATCCTTTACAGCAGCAGAGAGTGCTCTGCAATGTAGTTCGCTATCAAAACTTTAGGGCTACGTTACTCTCGAGGAGTTGCGACGGTGTAAAGCGTCAAAATCAAATGGAATCACACACTGAACGAGGTGTTGCCGCAGCACCAAGCTGAGCTAACTAGCAGTCGTGTAGATGTACGGTTGCACGATGGCGCTCGGCTGCATGTTGGGAAACAACTTTCCAGAAGCTACGTGGATCATGCTCCTATGCACGCTCTGTGGACGTCTCCTGGGACCAGATTCATCAGCCGCGTACTGGTAGGTAAAAGTACCGCCAAACCTGCTGATACCGCGGTTCAACAACATGCGGTGTGGTAAATTTGGGATCAAACTCTCTGTATCGCTTACTACATAGGCCTACATGGTGAATCCGCGGTGAGATGATACCGGCGGTATCGCTTATGAATCTGGCCCAGGTGTCCTGCAAAACAGTGCATATGTGGTGCATATGTGTGGAACGATGAATGAGGACATCAGAAGTCCTTTATGTCCGTGGTAAATTTTCATAGACTGCTTTGTCGGGAAATTCTGTTGATTCACGAGAGCCGTGATTGGGTTGACCATGTGGTGTGTTTAAGTGACTAGTCAGACGCATTAATGGCATCAAAGCTCGGACCTGTCCCTGTGTTTCTTTTTCGGGAACGTGCAATAGGGTAGGCTATGTGTCGCATCTTCAGATATGAAATCATCAACGGCATCTCGGAGTGAAAACAGTCTCGTTTTTGGTCAATGTAAAGAAATGAAGGATGGAGGACTGCGTTACTCAATCCATTATGTGATGCGCCATCGCATTCTACTTCTATGTGAGGTCGGGGATTCGATTTGAATAGGCACCTTTGGCCTATGATGATTTGCGGTCGCCAGATGATGAGCAAGAACAAGACAGCACCTTATGCTTCCCAGATAACTCTGGCACCGATTCACCGCCCCCCCCCCCCCCCCGGAGCACGGATGAGCGGATAATGAAATTTTGAAGCCCGCTTAGCGGACAGTTTTGCCCTAGAATGGCCGGATAACAAAAAGCAGATAACGAACAAACGACAAAAAATAAAATTGTTCTTAAATTGCTCTTATTTCGGCAACATTAGGAGTTGAAACTCTGTTAAGTTATAAGCCATTCCCAGACATTTTATGTGTTCTTGAAAGTAGTGCGGTAGCCACATTAACGATGCTGTATGGGAGAGCTCTATGGGACTTTTCATCGGACTAAACCATGTTCTAGATGCGGCACCATTGCAGCTCATCCAACAGTTTCTTTGCTTTCAACGGAAGTTTCTGCTTTAGTGCGACAGTGTCGTCCTTTCTGGATGCGATAACAGCACTGTCCGAGGTTCTTTTTTTACGATTCGCTGGATAGTTTTCGTTGAAATTTGGAGGTCAAAAGCGACGCGGTTTAGGCTGAGGGAGTTGTTCCACTTGATTCTCTTCCCAATGATTCTACGAATCCTCGGCGTGTTGCCATCGTGCTTCCTGGTTTTGGGAGTGCATCGATGTGTCCTCCCCCCAGGTACTGCTGAACGACTCGGGAAACGGTGTTTCACGGAATCTTCAGCTGCTTTGCACTCGCTCCCGATCGGATTCCTTCCTAGGAGAGGTGAACAGTGGGGGGTGCGATTTGGAATTGGCCGCATATCTTGGTCAAAAAGTCACGGAAGGTGATCAAATGTTTTCACACTACTATACATAGTATGCACTTTCGACATATCATGCAACTGTCAGTCAACTTCGCGCTGGCCCGGAGGTTCCGGAACTTCGGTCTCAATTATTTGCGCCATCCTGTATATGATTCATGAATTCACAGCCTTCTGGAGTACTTGAAATAATAAATACAATTCAGGTCTCACACCACAGAAAGTCGACATATTTCAATTGGAGCTTTCCAACATAAAGCAATATGTGGATTTGCTACGTGCCCCAATTTCCAGGCAATATCTAGAGAGGTTTTCCGAGGTCGGTAGCGTTAATCAACGCCTTTGTGTGCTTTGTTTGGGAGAGTCAGTTTTTCTGCGTTGTGGGAAGGAACACGGCTTTGATCGAATTCGTTTACGATGCGTACAACTGATCACACGAACATTATCAGTCGAGTAATGCGTTTGGCCAGAATTTGGTCGGACTCACAGAGCGAAATAGCCTAAAAACCGCTAGAGTTCAGGAGCAAGCCCAAATGTGCCGGAAGCTACAAACTACACGCCCTGAATAATTGCCTACCTACTGCGGAAATAATCGTGACGCCGGCCACGCCTATGGCCACAATCTTGGTGGCCCAGGCCTTCCACCTCATCTGGCGTCGTACCTCTCCCGCACATCGTTGAAATTCGTTTGTGGACATATCCAGCACTTCTGAAATTTTAGCACTGCATAACGCGAGAAATGGTGTACTCGAGCCAAACTATTCAAGTGGTTTGCCCTCATTTTGGTGGCCCACTCAGTGTGAACGTAACACTCTTTCGACCTAAGGTGGAAGCGAGCTGAAAACATTAGCCACGCAGAAAAGTTCTAGATGATAGTCCTCAGCCATGCGCCAGTACTGGTTGAAGATCTAGTCCCCCAGCCCTTACGATGCAGATCTTTGCTGAGAAATATGTCAACTCACTCTGTGATTGAGAAAGAAGCCGATGGAGGCCGTGCCAGCAATTTCTGACAGGACTCAAGTAATTCATAGGGAACCTAGGACAGACCGTCAATTAAAGTTTAGAAGAGATGTGTGGAACATGGGCAAGACGTGGGCTGAGCGCGGTTGATGTGAGATCTATGCGTAATCTTGACATTACACCACAATAAGTTTTTATTTTTTGCTTACCACCACCTGAATCTGGACTGCGGGCCACACTGCTTCATGAGTTTATGAAACCTGCTGAATCGAATGACTACTGCTGTCAAATCGACAAGATGGATCCGGATCTGGCACGTCACAGCCGGCGGTGGTGAACAAAAAAGTCCGATCCTTCTTCAGGATAATACCAGGTTTCACGCCCCAAAAAAAACGCTCCAGAAGTTGACAGACCTCGGCTATGAAAAATTGCTCATCCAGCGTACTCGAGAGACCTGTCTCCAACGGACTATCGTAGCTCCCGGCATCTCGACAGTTCAGGGCAAGGTGTTCAAGAATCAGACCGATGCGGAAACTGCTTTCGAAGATTTCATTACCTCTAGAAGTCCGGATCTCTACCGCAAGGATATTTTTTGATCTTGTAGAATATTGGTAAAAACACGCAGATTCTGATGGTTTTTATGAATAAAGTTACATTTGAGTTGAGTTATGAACCGTTGGAGTTGAGATTCAAAAAAAAAAAACGCAATTTGTTTGTGAAAAACCTAATGCAGTCACCAACTGTAGGTTTCGCCTTGAAGCGCAATCAAAGTGCCCGTACACAAGGAGTCCCGTCCACTATACCTAGATAGATTGTATCGAAAGAGAGTGACTGCATGGGACCGTGCTACCGCAAGCAGCCATTCTGAAGACTGTTCAACCTAACGACTTGGTGAGCTTTTCGAGAAACGGCTTTGGAGATAAAACAACGTCGAAAAGAAGGCTGTTCAAGGTAACGACTGGAGGACTTTCTACAGGTTCCTCAACTCTAAACTACATCATAACCCTAGAGTGGGTGTTCTGAAATCTAGTGAAGGCATTGTCGCTGAAACTGACGAAGATAAACCTGAAATGCTTGTTGCTGCTTTTGAGCGATCATTTATACAGGATTTTTTGTCTGTTTTCCGTCGCCATTTGACGTCTGCTTTTGCTATTGCTTGCTTATTGCTTTTCCTATTATATCGGATAGTAAATGGTTTTATTCCAAAAATATAAGCAAGTAGCTGCCTGGACTTGTTCTTTTTCAATAAAATCAAATGATGTTCCTTTAGCTTTTATAAAGAATTGGGCGGAGAGTCTTCCCTACATTGCCCTCAGAAAGGGGCGGAGCAAAGGACGCGCTGAGGACGAGATGTCCGGTCCCCGCCATTACATGGAGGCATCGCATTTCTAACCACTTCCCTTGACCTGGTAGCTCTACCCTGAACAACATTTGGTTCTTGAGACAAGAGTCAGAATCGGGGCTATTTAAGATGGGGATCACCCTACAAATGTGTCACTGACAAGAAGAAAAAGAAACGGTAACATATTAATAGTGAAGAAAACTGAAGCGCAATGATACCACGGGGGGCAGCCCATGGGTTTCGACCGACTTAAGCGTAACAGTCGGATATGGTGACGTGGAATTTCACACATTGTACGCATACTGACACGTATGTACGTGTAATGCAAGCTGCAGCGAGAGGGGGGGGGGGGGCTAGGTCAAATGAAGGCTCGTGCACAGTTTGACAGCGCAGTGAACCACCCGTGTTGTAGCATAGGCGGTTCACTGCGCTGTGCCACAGCGCGGAGCCACCGCGCGGTGAGGGGCCGTGCACACTCACCGCGCAGTGGCACCGCGAGGTGCCACTGCGCTGAGGGAATTGGAGCTCCCATTTTGTGCCGTGGTGTGGCGTGTGGATCGCGGGATTACGTACCATGCGCGCCTCTGCTGGCAACCTTCCAGCTACGCAGCGCTACCGCACCGCGCCGACGTGGGGATGTGGCAAAAAATGAACCCCTCAGCGCGGTGCCACAGCGCAGTGAAACTGTGCACGAGCCTTGAGCAAAAACTCGTTCACACGTGGATGCCCCCTCAAGGCTCGTGCACAGTTCGACAGCGCAGTGAAGGCTCGTGCACAGTTCGACAGCGCAGTGAACCACCCATGTTGTAGCATAGGCGGCTCACTGCGCTGTGCCACAGCGCGGTGAACCGCCTATGCTACAACATGGGTTGTTCACTGCGCTGCCGAACTGTGCACGAGCCTTCATAGTAGCATTGCGCCAAAACTGATAACGATGCTGGGGTGACCCCCCCCCCCTCAACTACCATAGCGCCTCAGAATATTGTACACCACATTTGGAGAAAAGGACTTTTCAACTGCAGCGCCAAGTCCCGCCACATTGCTTAGTACTGAGGCACCGTCTGCATTTTTCGACAAGTACAGCAGTATCTTAAGGAGATCTGTCATGACAACACCGCGATCATCCACTAGAATGTTCTTCAAAAACATAAGGAGAACGATGTGATCCCTTAAAATGAGAGGACGATGAGCCGGTCTCGCGCACAATTTCAGATAAGCCTTCAATATAGAGACTACCAACTCCTAACCGGAATCACCGATAGTCTTTAGTTTGCGAAAATTTAAAGAACCCAGAGAGAAGAGCGACGTTCCCTTTCCCTCAATTGCCTCCATAACCGGTCGCGGTTCTTCCTCCTTTGCGCAGGCGCGTGTCGTCGCTTCACGTCGTAGAAATGAGCCGTAGTCTTTTGCTGTCCTCGTCCTCCCTGCTTAGAGATCGCACGTCGGCATTCACGTTGGATCGATCTCTTACCATCACTTGTGCGCCCGCGATGACTCTTCAGGCGAGCGGATCGTGGAGGAGTGGGTAGTGGGACGCTTCATGCGAGGGAGGTCGGGGGTTCGCTTCTGCGTTCTGATATACTTGCATTTCAGCCGACTACCTGGGATTTGGGTGCCTTCAACATGCACGCGATATTGAGGCATTTTTTGCGCATTTTTCCAGCCGTATGCGCTTCGCCGCTCGAAGAGCGCAGGATACAGCTGTGGACTCCCCCTGAGCGACGAAAGCAGTTTCCATACGAGCAGCTTGGGTGCGCTACACCCTAGAGTCCTTTCCCTAGCCTGGTTCTGCGCTCTTCGAGTGCAAAACCCAGCGGCGGACCCCCCGTGAGCGCGCAGGGCTAAGAAAGAAAGATTTCGCCCTCTGTCGCAAAGATGCGTGAGATCGATCGCGCGGATGTCAATTCGTTAGCCCAAATATTGCGGCAGGTGCGCGCGTGCGATGAGCGCTCGCGACTTCTCAGAAAATTTTGAACAAGTTACTTGCACCTTACGAGCTCCAAAACAAGTTACTTGTGCCTTTAGACCTCGAAAACAAGTAACGTGCGCCTTATACCTGCGGTTAACTAACTTGCAAGGTTGCACCCAGGAATTTTAAACTTGCACGCAACTAACTGCAGTGCCCGCTTGCAAGAAGCTTTCGTGCAAGCTAATGTTTCGCGCTTAATTGGTTTGAAACATTACGCACGCGTCCTCACACGTGGCGTGTGAGGAAGCGTACGCGCGCGCGCGGTCATTCGGTATATCTGTTCAAACCGGAGCGACGTCACTCCGCCGACGCTGCCGAACCGGACAGTCCTGCTCTTCTTCCTTATTTCCTCTCTCTCTGTCTCTCTCTGTGTTTCCGTCCGCCCGTCCATCGCAATGAATTTCCGAATAATCGAATAACCCCATTTTTTCGGTTATTCGAATTTCCGAATAATCGAATAACCCCGTTTTTTGGTTATTCGAATTTCCGAATAACCGAATAACCCCATTTTTTGGTTATTCGAATTTCCGAATAATCGAATAACCACATTTTTGATTATTCGAATTTCCAAATAATCGAATATTCGAAAAAGCGAATAATCGAATAAACTTCATTATAACTTAATACACCCCGTTGCAAAATAGGTTCACCCCGATTTGTCCATTAGTACCAAAGAACCCACTGCCGAGTCTCAGTAATGTTACCATCGCATTCCTCACTATCGAAAACTTCTATAGAAGAATTCTAAGCAGCTTATCTTATAAGTGCAGGATACCACGAACTTTAACTGAAATTTTAAGAAATGGGGACCGGTGCAAAATATAAGTTCGCTTCATAGAAAATCTGATTAATCACAAAAGTACCTACAGACAAGGTAAGATTAGTACTTCATCACATCACCTCTGTTGCAAACAATATCGAAAATTCTATTTGGCATGCTACTAATTAGATTATCAATAACAGTTTGCTTAACATTGGTCCATGCATCAAGCATGGCGTTCTTCATACCAGAGACTGTAGTGTAGGTGGTTCCTTTTTTGTACATCTTGTGTACAAGAATGTTTCACAAGCTTTCTAGTTTTCGGGTTGAGATCTGAAGAACAACTGGGCCACTTCAAAGGTTGAATTCTCTTGGAGTTAAGCCAACCTGTTGTTGACTGCGATACGTGTATGGATGCATTTCGTGTTGGAAAATAAGGTTATGCCTACGAATTCTTCTCAAATATGGCAAAAGGTTGTCTCCGAGTAATTTCTGGTAGTCTTTGCTGTTCATCCTACACGAGACGAACTCCAAGGCAACAATTTCGTATCCAGAAAACGCAGCCCAATCCATGAGAGTTCCATCGACAAAGTTGCGTCTGTAGAATACTCGCTTCTCACTCCTCTAATCTCTCCAAATGTGCCTGTACCCGTCGGGCCCATCAGGATTCCACTTCTTTTACACTACTGTAGAGATCTGAGAAAAGAGGTCGAGTATCATCTAGGTGTAACTTTGGCGGCAGAAGTCTCATGGTTGTGTTGCGTTTTCTGGATGCGGACTTGTCTCGTTCGTCTCGGAAGTTCGTCCCGTGTAGGATGAACAGTGATGACCACCAGAAATTGCTCCGAGATCACCTTTTGCCATATTTTAGAAGATTTCGTGGGCTCGACCTCATTTTCCAACAAGATAATGCATCCATACACGTATCGCAGTCAACTGCAGGTTTATTTATTTATTTATTCATTTATTCAATTCGTTCGCGATAAGCGCAGGCGTCAGAAAGAAGTATTGCAACAACACAACAACATGAAGACACACCTAGAGCGAGTCAAACCAATGTCAAACAACAACACGAAGACACACCTAGAGCGAGATAAACCAATGTCTGATCAGTGATTAATTGAGGCATGAATAAAAAGTCTGTTAGGCCGAACCGAATAAGCCGGCAAGGCTGTAATGTGTTAAATTCATAACTCAACTGGTCGCTCAAGCTGACCCAGGGAAAAGGAGGACGGCATACATTTCGTCGCCTTGAGGTATGCGCTGGCTGCCTTATGAGGAAAAAGGGCCATCTTCAGCTTTCTCCTAGGCCGACTGTTAAGAATATTCTCAGGCTCACCCTTTGTTTGAGAAGCACGCAGATTAAAGAATCTGGAGCCTCCAAAGCGCGAGTAGTGGATTAACATATAAACCCGACAAATATCAAAGAATTTCCTGCGAGAAGCCAATGTGTGAAGACCCAGGTATTTGTTCCTTATCGATGCTTAGGTACCTTAGAGTAAAGGAACCCGCCAATGCGAATAAGACCCTTGCGAGTGTAGTTATTCTGTACCTTTTCCACAATGTTTATAAGAGGTTGGCTAAACTCCAATACAATTCAACTTTTGGAGTGGCCCAGTTGTCCTCCAGATCTCAGCCCGATAGAGAACTTGTGAGGCATTCTTGTACATAAAGTCTCCAAAAATGGAACCACTTACAGTTCGGTTTCTGATCTGAAGAACGCCATACTTCATGCATGATCCAATTTTGAGCGAACTTTTATTGATAACCTAATCAATGGTATGCGAAATTTCTGGTTGCTATCAAAGATGATGTGACGAAGTACTAATCTTACTTTGTCTGTAGGCACTTTTGTGATTAATCAGATTTTTTATGAAGCGGACTTATATTTTGCACCGGTCTCCACTCGTTAAATTTTCAATAGATGATCGTGGTATCCTGCACTGATAAGATAACCTGTTTAGAATTATTCTATAGAGGCTTTCGATAGTGAGGAATACGACGGTGACATTACTGAGACTCGGCAGCGGGTTCTTCGGGTACTAATTGACAAATCGGGGGTGGACCTATAATTTTGCACCGAGGTGTATTAATAAGGACGATGCGATTTTTGTGTTAGCCAATTTCGTTTGATATCGTTTACTTACTTCAAAAGCGCATTGTGTAGGTTCAAGTAAGTGTGGTAAAGTAAGTTCAACGACAGCATTCGCCAGAGACAAAACAAAAGAAGTGAATTCTTGAAAAAAGCAAATAATGAAGATATTCAATATCCTCTAAGAACCGTTTGCAATCCTCGTTAAGATGGCAAGACATTAGAACTTCTTTCCTACAAAAAAAAATCTACAAAAAAATTCTACAGAAATACATGTGCAAAATATCTACACCAAGTGCAAATCTTTTGCGAAAAAAAAACCGTTCACTCTATTTGTTCATTTCATTATCGCACAGGAATCGGCAGCCAATCAAATCGTAGAATTATATACCATTTTCAGTCGAAATTCAACGTTTTTGAAATAAATTTCAACGTTCCTCTGGAATCTTCCCCGTGTAACAACGTTGAATTTGATTTGAAAAACTTTGAATTTCAACTGAAAATGCTATATAATCGTGTCAGATATGCAAACTGTGAGCTTCAGTCCCGAAGTAATCGAGGTCGCTGAACACGAATCTCAAGTTAGTTTTTGCAGTAACGGTTGCCATCAAGAAATATTAATCAAATTATCGATTTTTCGTGAACATCACTCAACAAGCTCGAAACTCCAGCCCTGAGGTAATCGAGGTCACCGAACACGAATTTGAATTCATTTTTTAGTTTTCCGCCGAAATTTGTGTTTATTGCGCAAGTTTCATAGAGGATTCAAGTGAATGACATTGATGACAGCCTGGTCGCAGAGAATGCAAATGTGAAGTTAGATTTTGAAAATATCGACGAAGATGGTCATACAATTGATTAGCCTCAACGAATTCCCCATAGAAAATCAATAAATAGCTCGATCAACATCAACCGATAATTTCCAAAACGAACTTCAGATTTGTGTTCATCGGGATTGACTACCTCAAGGGCTGAAGTTTCGGACCGCAGTCGATCGCCATCAACTGCGGTCAGTATCGCCAATACGCCGCTACACCAGTTGTGATGGACTGCTGGAAACACGCACGCGCGCGCACACACACACTACTCTTCTATAGTAGGATATTGAAGGCGTTTTCGTAACGGACAGTGTGCTATCGAAATCAATCGTCACCGGAATGAACGTCTCTTACAAAAATCATCGTGGCAGATTCGAAACAACCACGTATTTGAAATTCGAATATTATTCGAACTTGCGAACCTCGAATAATCGAATTCGAATAATTGTTCGGATTTGCGAAACTCGGGTAATCGAATTCGAATAATTATTCAAATTTGCGAAACTCGAATAATCAAATAATTGAAAATCGAATTCGAATAAATTATTCGAATAATTATTCGAATTCGATTATTCGGGCACAAGTATACTGCGTACTGGCCATACTTAGCGGTTGATGGTGCTCAACAGCGGCCCGAAACTTCAGCCCTTGAATTTTATGACTAATTTCCGCCCTATTTTATGATCGCTTAGCGGATTATTATATAGTGTGATGATAGCATGATCATCTACTATATGCTAAGCACTAAGCGATGAGTCTTAAAGGGGGGGGGGGGAATCTGGTGGAAAGTAGGGGAAAAATTACGGAAAATTCCTAGACGTCTTCTACGTGCCTGGGAACTCCAGCCTTGGGGGTAATCTCGCTGAACGCGAATCTGAGGTTCGACTTTGAAGTATCGATCGCCATCAATCGGTGTTGATCACCTTATCGATTTTCTGTGGATGTCATTCAAGCGGGCCGAAACTTTAGCACTGGGGGTAATCGAGGTCGCTGCACACGAACCTGAAGTTCGTTCTTGAAGCATCGATCGTCATCAATCGATATTGATCAAATTATCGGTTTTCTGTGGATGTCGTTCAAACGGTCCGAAACTTCAGCCCTGATGGTAGTCGAGGTCCAGGCAGAACGAATGCTGACCGAATTCGATCGTGTATGTGGGAACGTTAGACTGCAGCTAAATCTTACGAAGGCGATGTTCATGGAGAACGGACAAGTGGCTGATGCCCCATTCTCGCTCAACGGAACGAACATCTCCGAATGCTCCAGCTACGTGTATCTGGGTCGTGAAGTCAACATGGCCAACGACCTAGCGCTAGAGCTGGGAAGAGGGAGGCGAGCGGCTTGGTAAGCTTTCAAGAGCGTCGAAGAAGTCGTGAAGAAGACGAAGAATGTCCGGCTCCGCACCCACCTATTCGACTCCACCGCTATACGAAAGCTGGATGAATACGCGATCAGTGTCGCGCAGTGTGGAATCGAGAGGACGATGCTCAGAGTGACACGATTCACGCAAGTAAGAGAAGGCCTCCGGAGTTCCGAGCCTCGCCGATGTTCGAAGATCAGAGCCGCTGTTGCATGGGCGAAGTCGTCGAAAATTAGGTAGGCCGGGCACGTAATGCACTTCGCAGGCACACGCTGGACGAGAGCCGTCACCGACTAGCCTCCGCGGAATGTCAGGACGTCCACCAACGCGTTGGTCGGACTTCTTCGTGAAAGTCCTGAACGACCATATGACGCTCTTCGTGTCCCTCGAGCGGGGAGGATCCATTGGAGCACTCTGGCACGCGACAGGGACGAATGTAGACCCTGCTGGCGCCCGCTCGAGCAAGTCGGTGCCCAGCGGGACGACTGGTAATACAGGTGATACATTATCCTATTCTTCCTTCCTCACATCTTAATAGGACTATTTTCATGAGCTCCCTGGATTAGACTGTTGCTATTGAAAGCAAAAGTTTAAAAAATGGAAATGAAGGTTAATGGTAGATATTAGTGAAAACCTGATGTGTGGCAGCCTTGTACCTCAAGAAGCAGAAACTTATTATACGGCAGTGCAAGTCGGAGAATATGGCATTACAGGATAAGGAGAGAATGTTAGCCCGGCCAGATATACCTTCGGTTCTACTCTAGGCTTGCACCACATAGTATTATTCAGTAGAAAGCAAAGGTTGAGTTTTATTTTTAGCAAATTTTGGCCGTCGGAAATCGTTATGCTACCGTTTATTTTATTATCGTTTATTAAATTTTCACAAAAGGTAAAAGATCAAGGTCCGTGTGAACATTTCACTTATAATCCGTTAGTTTAGATCTAAACTAGATTTGTACTGGCAGGAGGTTACCTATGATTTACAGGGGTCTTCCTATCTAGCTTGCAGCAGCTTACAAATGACTAGCAGGTGTCTTCAAGCGACTTACAAGCGAAATCTTCTGCTAGCTTGCAGCAGCTTACGAATGACTAGCTTGAGGCAATCTATTACCCGCACGCAGCTTGCAAGTAACTTGTTAAAAATTTTCAGAATTGGCAGAGGAAGGATAACCGCGATTCCACAACCGAGCTGGCTGAAAAGTGACTTCAGAGTTCCTCAAGAGATGCGCTTCCCAATCGTCCTCTATCAGCTGTTAGGTCTTTGGACAACATCACGCCAATTAACGACGATTTCGCGCGCCGCAAACATATCCAAATAGGGCGGCGCGGGTAGGGCGGGAAGGGGTAGACATAGGCCTATGTTATACTGCGGCGACGCGTCGCTGACGTCGGCGCCGGTGGCGACGTTGTGTTGACACAGCGTCGCCACCGCAGTCGCCGAGAGCTCAGCTCAGTGTTGGGCCTATGTTATACTTCGGCGACGCGTCGCCGACGCTGCGACACGTCACCGACAGCCCGTCACCGACGTCGGCGACGCTGACGTCACCACCGACGTCGCCGACGTCGCCACGGACGCGTGGTCGACGTCGGCGACGTCGTCAACAGATTCTGTGGCGGCGTCAGGGACGTCGTTTACAGGAGAGCATCGGAGCGCATTTTTAGCATCGGAGCGCGTTTTCAATGTCATCATTTGGTAGCCAGTCTGCCCATATAAAGGCTAGGTGATCACATGTGAGATGGTGGAGGCTACGTGTAGTATCTTTAGAGATCTTAAAGTAGGGCACTGGTTTCGGTTTGCGCTCCACTCCATCAAACATCTTAATTACCTTTGCATGTCCAACCTCCTCGCGAAAAACGCGGTCGACAGTATCCGGTATACACTTGTTGTAGCGCGAGTCACTAGCCGTTACTGTCGCAAGCGCTGCTAGTCGTCTTTTTCGGAAGCAGTCGAACCGCGTCAACTCGTACATTTCCGTTGCGCACGATGCGCGACGCCAGGTGGGGTTCGCGCGGCATTGGAGTTGTGGCATATGTTATACTTCGGCGACGCGTCGCCGACGCTGCGACACGTCACCGACGGCCCGTCGCCGACATCGCCAACGCTGACGTCACCAGCGACATCGCCACATACGCGTCGTCGACGTCGGCGACGTCGGTGACGGATTCTGTGGCGGCGGAAAAGACGACTAGCAGCGCTTGCGACAGTAACGGCTAGTGACTCGCGCTACAACAAGTGTATACCGGATACTGTCGACCGCGTTTTTCGCGAGGAGGTTGGACATGCAAAGGTAATTAAGATGTTTGATGGAGTGGAGCGCAAACCGAAACCAGTGCCCTACTTTAAGATCTCTAAAGATACTACACGTAGCCTCCACCATCTTTCCCTCTATGTAGGACTCGCATGCCCATCGTTAGGTGAAAAAAGAAGTCGTCGCTTTTATTTATTAGAACACATACAAGCGCACTGAGATGCGTCAACGCCTATGCAACTACAAAAGAACTAGTCGAGGACTTAAAACACTGGAAAAATTTCGTGCTTCGCTGCTAACCATGCGTCACCAAGCGCAACTCCGCGTTTCAGCACCGTGACGTCGCATGTGGCTAGCGCGCGACGTCGCGTTGGAGTTACGTCCTCGAGCCAGGGTGGGGAGTGGGCGGCGGGCGGGATCGTGTAGGGAACCTCCCCCGTGGCGACCGTGGTGTCGCAACTATAAGTCAGGGCTTATGCATCGATCGAATGTCCACGTGGACCACATCCACTTGTGTGGCGCGTCGACCCTGGTAGAAGTGTGGGCGCAACTAGTGGCCGGGGGGGGGCAGTCCATCAATACTCGAAGAAGTTACGGGTTTTTACCAGTTTGACCTAGGCCCCTCTCGGTGCAACTTGCATTACACGTAGGTACTATACTTGTGTCCTTCCAAAAAATTTTCGAATAAACGAATAATCGAATATATTCTGTTTCACGAAAAACCGAATATTCGAATAATGAATATATTCGAATTTTGGACCTTGTCGAATATTCGAATAATGAATATTTTCGAATTTTGGGCCTCGTCGAATATTCGAATAATGAATATTTTCGAATTTTGGGCCTCATCGAATATTCGAATAATGAATATTTTCGAATTTTGGGCCTCATCGAATATTCGAATAATGAATATTTTCGAATTTTGGGCCTCACTGAATATTCGAATAATGAACATTCGAATATTCGAATTTATTCGAATATTCGTTCGAAATTATTCGATTCGGTCTGAAGTATACGACAGAAGTATTTGAAATGAAAGTCAAATTGAGCCCTAGGCTAAATGCCTTTTCTAAATTCTTCTGTAAGATCGTGTCTTCAATTTTCAAATCCAAACTCTTCTAATCTTAATGAATTTCGACCGTAACGCACAACTGACATAGTGCCACAAAATTTATCAATAGCGAATACTTTGGTTGAAATTGTAAACATTCTACGGCTTCTAGCCACAAAATTTATCAATAAAGAATACTTTGGTCGAAATTGTAGATATTCTACGGCTTCTGATGACCCTCGTAAAGCAAATACAGAAATAAACGTAATCTCAAACACGACATGTTATTTAAAGGCATTATGTTAATATGTATATGATGTTTTATGTTACAAACCCGGACAAGAAAAAACAACAATTGAGTGAGGAAACACCTCGCCGTTAAGCTGAGAAATAAGGTCTCCTACAAGTGAATCACAGAAAAGGACTTTGAGAAGGATGAATGATGCTGTGGCAATTTGGGGTGAGATCGCAGCCAGTCTATACCCTTCCGACTGAGAAAATGAATGTCAAATAGTCTGCCCATGCGACACTTCTCGAACGGTACGACTGGAAGATGGTCTCCCAAACACATATTACTATTAACCAGAAGATCGCTCCTTGGCACTCAGCGTGACATAGTTCCGATTGGTATTGGTGGCCGGTGATTGCGGTCGAAGAAAGCCTCAACCAAAGAACCAGGATGTGTTCCTAACCCCCACCAGCGGTAGACCAAACAAACCGACGATGAAGTACTTTCGACAGAGGTCGACCTTGGCCGCATCGTTCATGTTTCTCAAGTCCATTGGTCGGCCTTCGCTTGGGTAATTAAACATGTTTCCCATTTCGAATATTTTCATGGCTCCATATGAAATATGTATACCAAACGATAGAGCTCGAGCTGCTGAGTTCAAACCTTGGTTTTTCATATACTTGACTATAGGCGAGTTATATCCAGAATGCGCAAAAACTGACTCCCAGTAGTCTATCTCAGTATCACCTGTATCACCTGTCGTCCCGTTGATCATCGACTTGCTCGAGCGGGCGCCAGCAGCGTCTCCATTCGTCCCTGTCGCGTGCCAGAGTGGTCCAATGGATCCTCCTCGCTCGAGGGACACGAAGAGCGTCATATCGGTCGTTCAGGGCTTTCACGAAGAAGTCCGACCAACGCGTTGGTGGGCGTCCCGGTGTTCTCTTGTCATCCCGCGGAATCCAGTCGGTGACGGCTCTCGTCCAGCGGGTGTCTGCGAAGCGCATTACGTGGCCGGCCCACCTAATTTTCGACAACTTGGCCCACGCGACAGCGTCTCTGATCTTCGAACGTCGGCGAAGCTCGGAACTCCGGAGGCTTTCTCTCACTTGCGTGAGTCGTGTCACTCCGAGCATCGTCCTCTCGATTCCACGCTGCGCGACGCAGATCGCGTGTTCATCCTGCTTTCGTATAGCCCAGGTCTCTGAGGCGTATGTTAGGGCAGGAAGAACAGTGGAGTCGAATAGGTGGGCACGGAGTCGGACGTTCTTCGTCTTCTTCGCGACTTCTTCGACGCTCTTGAAAGCTCCCCAAGCCGCTCGTTTCCTCCTGCTCAGCTCCGGCGCTAGGTCGTTGGCCATATTGACTTCGCGACCCAGATACACGTAGCTGGAGCATTCGGAGATGTTCGTTCCGCTGAGCGAGAATGGGGCACCAGAAACTTGTCCGTTCCTCATGAACTCGTCTTCGTAAGATTAAGCTGCAGTCCAACGTACCCACATACACGATCGAAGTCGGCCAGCATTCGCTCCGCCTGGCTTATGCTTGGTGTTATGAGCACGATGTCGTCAGCGAAACGAATATGGTGCAGCTGCTGGCCGTCGACCTTCACTCCCATGTCTTCCCATTCTAGTTCCCGCATGACGTTTTTGAGGGTGGCGCTGAAGAACTTCGGGGATATGGTATCCCCTTGCCGAACCCCTCTCCTTACGTCGATGACGACGTCGTTGTAGAATGGAGAGATCTTGGTCGTGAATCCACTGTACAGCTCTCGAAGGACTCTGATGTACTGAGTAGGAACGCCCTGAGTGAGCAGGGCGTCGAGGACCGCTTCAGTCTCGACGGAGTCGAATGCCTTCTTCAGGTCGATGAACGTAAGGCACAGCGGCAGCTTATACTCTCGCGACACTTCGATGAGCTTCGTAATGGTGTGTATGTGGTCGATTGTGCTGAATCATCTCCGAAATCTTGCTTGTTCGCGTGGCTGTCCTTCGTCCACCGTTCTGCTGATCCTATTCAGGATGACTCGAGTGAACAGCTTGTAGACTACGGACAGCAGGCAGATCGGGAGATAGTTGCCAATGTCGTGCACGTCTCCCTTCTTGTACAGCAAGACGGTCTTGCTGGTCTTCCACTGAGATGGAACCTTGCACTCCGACAGGTATCGTGTGAAGAGCCGCGCCAGGGTGTTGATGAGCGCTGGCGTGAGGTTCTTCAGGTGTTCGGGTCTGATCCTGTCAGGGCCGGGTGCTGTACATTTCTTCACCGACGAGATGGCGTGTCGGATCTCGGAAGCGAGAACAGAGGGAATGACGTATCCATCCTGCGGAAGGTGGCATGGGGGCAGATGGACGTGGCTATCGAAGAGATCGGAGTAGAAGTCGTGGATGACCTTCTCCATTTTCCTTCTGGAAGAGGTGACGGTTCCGTCAGGACGTCGGAGAGCGGTCATCTTGGTCTTGAAGTTGGCGAAGTTTCGGCAGGCATTGCGGATGCTCAACCCTGCCTCTGCTGCTTCAGCCAACACTTCCGCCCTTCTCTCCTTGAGATCTTCCTTTATCGCCGCTCTGCATAGCTTCGCAAGCTCGAACGTCAGCTGATAGTTGCCTGACTCTCGTGCTGCTCCACGCTGGCGTATAAGCTCGAGTTTCCGGAGACAGGCGCCTCTTGGTGGTCTTCAAGCTCTCGGCTCCCTTAGCACTATCGTGGAGATGGTGCACGAAGCGGTCGTATTCCTCATCGACGTTGTCCATGACGGCATCTTCCCAAAGGCCGGCAAGAGAGGTGTAAAGGTCACAGTTGATGGTCGTTCTGGGATTCCTCTTCTTGAACTTCGCGGCCTTCTCTCCTTGACGCGAAAAGCGAAACCTCGCGCAAAGGAGGCGGTGGTCCGATCCCGTATAGAACTTGGGGACAACGGAGACGTCGGTCAGGCAATACTTGCGATTGAAGATGATGTGGTCGATCTCGTTGTGGAACTGGCCACCGGGAGATTCCCAGGTCCATCGTAGGGAGGGAGGCTTCTGGAACTGCGAGTTTCCATGGATGGTCTTGGTCGACATGATAAACTCATACAGCCTTTCACCTTGCTCGTTCCACTCCAAACCGTGGGTTCCGATGTGAAGTTGTTCTGGCGACCTTCGCGGTCCGATCTTGGCGTTGAAGTCGCCGACGATCACCTTGTAGAAGGTGTGATCTTCCTTCTAGAACTTCTCCAGCTCCACGTAGAAGGCTTCGACCTCTTCGTCGTCGTAGTCGGATGTTGGGGCATACGCGACGAACACAGTCAAAGCTGGCACGGAACCACATCGCTTCAGTCGCAGACGTCCGATTCGGCTTGTCAGAGACTCGTACGAATCGATGTTCATGGCCAAGTGCGTGTTGACGAGGACACCAACCCCGCCTACTCCCCTGCTGTCGCATGTTCCGAGGAACAGTTCTTCTCCGGAGTCGTAGGCGGCGTGTAGGGGGTGGTGTCTTCTCGTCTCGGTCAGTCCGATGACGTCGTACTTGATCTTCTTGGCTTGCATCATCAGGTCCTCGACGGATGCTTCCGATGCAAGTGTGCGGGCGTTGTAAGTACAGATCGTCGTCCTAGTCCTTCTCAATTTGCGCAGCCTGGTTAGGCCCTGAGGTTTTAGCAGCCTCTCCGTACTCGTCCTTCCCATCGCTGCAGAAATGGGGGCTCTTTCGGGGTCAGGGGAATGCAGCCCCTTTAGTGCTGCTGTGTTTGACTTCTATACGACACGGGTAGCTAGTCAGGCTCTGTCGTGCGGGCGAAGAACTCCGGGCAGCCAGCCAGACTGCCCGAAGGGACGGGGCGAGACTTTTGAGGCGGCCCCGAATCGCCTTACGATGTACTCCCAGTCTACCGAGTGCAAGCTTTTGGCCGGGCCGACACAGTTACAATACGCATAGTCATGGACACATCCGCGCACACTGTGCACGAACATGCCGCTCCCACGCACAAGGAACGCGTCGACCCGACACAGCAGGAGCAAAGAGTCTATCCCCTGCATCCCACCTGCGTCTCTGGGCAGTACACGGTCGCATTTGGTTCGCGTTTACTTCCCTTATCCACCACCCGGGGACGTGCCACGTGGCCCTGCGACAAGCGGCCCGAGATCCTTCTTAACAAGAGAACCCGAAGGCTCTCTATCGAGGGAGATCCGTGGCTATCTCAGTAGCGTCGAATATATTCGAATATATTCGAATTTTGGGGCACGTCGAATAGTCGAATAACGAATGTATTCGAATTTTGGACCTTGTCGAATATTCGAATAACGAATATATTCGAATTTTGGACCTTGTCGAATATTCGAATAACGAATATATTCGAATTTTGGGCCTCAGCGAATATTCGAATAATGAATATTTTCGAATTTTTGGCCTCATCGAATATTCGAATAATGAATATATTCGAATTTTGGACCTCACCGAATATTCGAATAATGAATATTCGAATATTCGAATTTATTCGAATATTCATTCGAAATTATTCGATTCGGTCCGAAGTATAGTAGGTACGCGTACAATGGGGGAAATTCCACGTCACCAAGCCCGACTGCTATGCTTAAGGCGGTCGAAGCCAAGGACCGCCCCCCCCCCGTCCACGTGTTGCGCCGAAGTGTGCTCCAGCTACAATCGCGCGCTCTTATGCCATGGATTTAATTCGACTTCGCACTAGCAAAAATCCCTTTTTGTTACTCCTATTGAAACCTACTTTGGACAGTAGTGAGATTCAAAAATTAACAAACGAGGGCTGCGACACACCGGCTCTACATGCAAGGTCCTCGAGTCGCTCACTGCGCTCCGATAGCTTCTCGATGTTCGAACGCATCATCCCCATTACCTGAAGCCAACTATGGTATTCAAAGTACCCCAAGCAAACCCAGAGCTGACCTCGTCGAGCTGACGGCGGGTTTGCATAATCTTGTCTTCTCCACAACCGATCTTTGAAACAGGATAGTTGAAATTCTCCATCGTTTCGCAAATGAACCCAAATCACCTCCGGCGCTATATCACGCGCACAACTGCTTACCAGATTCGACAGATAGACGCTGATCTCGAGTCAGATATCCAAAGCATTTACTAACAAAGCCGACCGGTGCATGGTCGCGCCTTCATGTCTTCTACTGACCTATCGGAGAGGAGCAGATCCCCGCTAACAGAGGACAATCGCTCCAAGCATGCGCCGTCTCAAGTCACCGGCGGGCAACTCTTCTTCGAGTTCGATGCTCCCGAAGCGTTCATCTCTCCTCAGCTGTTTGCTGTAAACCCGCGAGGAGATGTAAGTCTGTAGCCGAGTTTGAAGTTGTAGATACCATGTGGGCTGGTGGGAGGGGCACTCTCTCCTAGGCGTTCTTCGATGTAGCTCGTGGAGGGGTGTCATTCTTGTTACCGTGGTCCCTTTCAGCTACACCTCTACGATAGGAATATGAAATTAAGATAGGATTTAACAGTAAGAAAAGTCACCGCCACAGCAGTGCTCCTCCCCCAACACGTGTCACGTCAAGTTGCCTTCTCAGACAATCGGAGCTCTGAAATGGAAGAGCGTTCACCAGTTGTAAAACTGTACACTTTGGGCGTGAGTTTTAAATGGGTGAATAATGCTTTCCGAAATCTCCGTCCCAAACTCCCTCCATAAAAATTCCATTAAATTTTTAGAGAAATGCTGTCCATCTGATAGTCATTTCTTCGATGAACTATAGCTGCTCTTCTAACTGATCGCTAAGGCCCCGTTTATACTTCGTCGCAGTGCGACGCGATGGCCAAGCAATGAGGCCAAATTGCTCGATCGCGTAGCACAATCAATATGGCCACTATACGTGGCGTCGCGTCGCGTCGCGATGAAGTATAAACGGGGCCTAAGGGGACGACGTCAGAGCGTTCGCGTAGCGGCGCAATTATCGCGTCGTGCTCTTCTGCGAGAGGGATGCTACTATGAACACCACGCGTTCGAAACGAATGCGTAGTATCGAATCACCGAGCCACGAACAAATCGCTCAGAAATGAACAGCGATGTCATCATCGCGTGGCGATACTGATAATTGCGTAAGATATGGTGTTCGCTGCACAGCGGGTATGAACACTTCGCGACGGGCGACGCGACATCGCTTGATCGATTTGGCAGATTATCGTTACGTAGCGTCGGGCCGCGATGATGCTCTGAACGTATCCTAACGGATCCTTCGAGCGCAGAACCAGGCTAGGGAAGCAATTCCGTGATGTGGTCCATCCAAGCTGATCGTGAAACTGCTTTCGTCTCTCAGGGGGGAGTACGCAGCAAGGTTCTGCAGAAGCGCAGACATCTGGAAAAATGCGCGCAAGACATCCGAAAATGGTGTAAACGCCAAACCGCTCAAACCTCAATCGTCAGTTGAAATTCAAAAATCCCGCGACACAGGAGAACCGAACCCCTGACCACCCACGCATGAGGCAGCCCCCATACACTGCGTACCACGATCCGTCTGGCGGTAGGAGCACCGCGGGCATACAAAAGACCGATACGCATCGGTCGAATGCCTGCGTGAAGGCTGACGCAGCCCACGTGTGCACTATACATTGGATCCGAATGAATCATTTTCGGATATCCGATATCCCGATCCGAATCATCCAATTATCCGGCCAACGCGAAATTGCCCCTATCCGAATCATCCAAAAATCCGGTGCTCGCAAAATCGCCCTTATCCGAACCATCCAAAAATTCGGGGTCGCGAAATACCCATTATCCGAATAATCCAATTTTCCGAACCCTGAATGATTCGGATAAAATTGGATAAGTTCGGAAACCGCTCAATTTCCTCGCACCATTTCGAAATCGCGCACCTTGGATAAAAGCACATTCAAAACGAATTTCGCGGGCGGGCACGCTGCTGAGTCATACGTTTTCGCGCCCCACTGTGAATTAGTGTCGTAATGACGTTGAATACATTTAGCACGCTGCTGAGCGTTATCTCGATCTTGGCATCTTTTCCTTCAAATACCATGCCGCGCTGTCGGGGACAGCAAGGACGGCGACTGAGGGAGAGAATGGATTACTCACGCCCTCTGATCGGCACTTCGCTATTTCACATTGTGTAGTATTCGGCGCAAATTGGCTCGAGGGGGTCAGCATGTAGAACAGCCCCATACCGCACTTTGTGCTGCATGAAATTAAAAAAGTTATTCAACACGTGTGGATAGCCATTAGAACTAACCACTTGCTCCGCTGGCAATATGCCAGCTCCTGCTGGAGTACCACGCAAACTTGCACATCAATCCGTGCCGAGACTGCTTTCGTCGCTGAGGGGGACATCGGAGATGGGTTGTGCGCTCTTCGAGCTCACAACTCGGCTAGGGAAGGGACTCCGGGGTGTGGGCCATCCAGGCGGCTCGTGCAAAGAATGCTTTCGTCGCTGAGGGGGACATCGGAGATGGGTTGTGCGCTCTTCGAGCGCACAACTCGGCTAGGGAAGGGACTCCGGGGTGTAGGCCATCCAGGCGGCTCGTGTCAAGAATGCTTTCGTCGCTGAGGGGGACATCGGAGATGGATTGTGCGCTCTTCGAGCGCACAACTCGGCTAGGGAAGGGACTCCGGGGTGTGGGCCATCCAGGCGGCTCGTGCAAAGAATGCTTTCGTCGCTGAGGGGGACATCGGAGATGGGTTGTGCGCTCTTCGAGCGCACAACTCGGCTAGGGAAGGGACTCCAGGGTGTAGTGCGTCCAAGGTGCTCGCGCAGGAACTGCTCCCATCTCCCAGTGCTCTCCTGTAGCGGCGGTGGAAGAGCGGCGATGCGCCATCGACCGCTCAACGACCCTCCTCCATATCGACTGACCATGGTGTCGGTGGATATCGAAAATGGCCACGTCGATATGACGCGATATCAGGAGAATCTGGTTAGATCTAAGTAAGACCACACGTGTGTGTCTACCATTTGATGAGGTGTGTTAGACCATTTCTGATGTAATTCGACATTCATGTGCCTCCTTATGAAGGAGGAAAAGCACCGAATACATGGTAACCCCCTCCCACCGACCCAATTTGCGTCATTTGATAATGGCATTTTGGAAGGCCCGGATCTTAGAATAATTCATCTTGGAATCAGGGATGTAAGGATATTTTTTAAAGAAAAGCGGAAGAAGGAATACGGAACGGAAGAGCTCGAAAATGGGCGGAAACCGGAATACGAAGCACCGAAACGGAAATGATCCAAAACTCATTACTTCGTCTAGTTTTTCATAAATATACATATATCCATTATCCTACTATATATAAAGCAGCAAGCGTGTGTGTGTGTGTGTGTGTGTGTGTGTGTGTGTGTGTGTGTGTGTGTGTGTGTGTGTGTGTGTGTGTGTGTGTGTGTGTGTGTTGTGTGTGTGTGTGTGTGTGTGTGGGTGTGTGTGTGTGTGTGTGTGTGCGTGTGTGTCACACTATCCGTCCGTCCGTCCGTCACACCTGAGTTGGGGCGCGGCAGCCGAACACCTCGGCAACCGTGCATGGCGAGCCGCAAACGTGCCGAATACGTCGGCAACCGTGCATGGCGAGCCGTAGACGTGCCGAACACGTCGGCAACCGTGCATGGCGAGCCGCAGACGTGCCGAACACGTCGGCAACGTGCATGGCGAGCCGTAGACGTGTCGAACACGTCGGCGACCGTGCATGGCGAGCCGCAGACGTGCCGAACGCGTCGGCAACCGTGCATGGCGAGCCGCAGACGTGCCGAACACGTCAGCGGCACAAAACTTCGGCCCTAAGGGTAATCGAGGTCGCTGAACACGAATCTGAAGTCGACCAATCGATATCGATCGATATTATCGATTTTTTTGAGGATGGCGCTCAAGTGGCGCGAAATTCGGCCCTGGGGTAATCGAGGTCGCTGAACACGAATCTGACGTCGGATCAATCGATCCATCTCGATTAACATGAAGGTCAGAAGGCCTAGGGAAGAATAGGAAACCCGTAGCGGCCATGGCGTCCTATTCTCGGGGTTTGGGGGCGAAGCCTCCAACCAGTCGTAGGCGGCCGCTAGGCCGACGTACGACTGGTGGAAGTAATAACTGAGTTGCCGTTAACGAATTTAGAGATAGAAGGCAAGGCAGCATGCGATTCTTTCAGCAAGATATAACAATAAAAAATTCTTGTATTCGTATTATTACTATGATGAATTTTCAAACATCACTAATGTAACAAATCGAAGTTTGTGCAAAATCTCTGTAAATATTAAGAAAGCATTTTAAACGCAACGAACCCGAGTAATATGTAAGAGATTTCGCCACTCATAGTACTTAACCGATCTTATTGAATGTCCCAGCTCTATCCCAATTGGGAGGAGGCAGAGTTAAGGCAACAATTGCGTTCAGTACCCACGACACGACAGCCTAAGAGTGCTTATAGAACACTGATCTAGATTTGGTGCTCCAGGCCAGGCCTAGGATTACTAGGGAAAAAGATAAGCATGCTACGGATTAGGGATTTGACTATTTACTCAAACACTCATGGAACCTTGTGGAGCTACGCTACTCGATAGTACATCGTTTCAAGAAAAGAAAAAAGAATCCAATTTGGTTAACGTTTCGAAATCAGGGTGCACCACCGGTTTGAAAGCAGCACAATCACAAAGGCATAGTTAATCTCCTTCAACAGTCTTTCGTTTATATTCAAGAGGTAAATGAAGGCAGTGCAAAGCAGTCAATGGGTGATGAATCACCATTTCCGTTCCATCTTCCGGCCCAAAAGAGAGGGGAACACGGAACGGAACGGAAGGACTAAAAACGGTCGGAAACCGAAATTCGGAACCGGAAACGAAAATTTCGCACATCCCTGTTTGGAATGATCCAGCTCTTTGGTGATTCCTTCCTTGACGAGAAGTAAGAGTCTTTCGATACGTGCACTGTTGTTGTTGTTGTCGTTAAAGGATGGGTCCCCTTTTAAGGAACGGTACTATTCTGATAAACTGGATATCGCGTTAATGAGTCGGATATCCGAAATCCGGTGTCCGCGAAATAGCCACTATCCGAATCATCCAAAAATCCGGGGTCCTCAAAATTGCCGTTATCCGAATCATTCAAAAATCCGGCGTCCGCGAAATCGTTCTTATCCGAATCATCCAATTATCCGAAGATTTTCGATCGGATCCAATGTATAGTGTGCACTCGCGTCGAACGACTGTGTTCCTGCACCAATTGCGCGCTCATACGCCACGCCTTTATTCCGATCTGATTCTAGTGGCCTTAGCAATTCCCGTATACTATTAGATCTGTATTTGGCGGATTCTCCATTTCTCCCGTTCTCCGTTTTCCGTTTTCCGTTTCTCGTGGAGAATTCGACTGTGGCGGATTTTCCACGAGTACTGCCAAATTCGATGCGCAAGCGTATTGGGAGCGCAATACCTCTGTCAAGTTTGAATCCTTTCGGCTGTAACTTGTAATTTTCTAGACAGTGAGAACTTCTAGTAGGGCGCCAAAGCACAACAATGTAGCTTATGAATGTGCATTGTTACAGTGGTACAAAAAGGCAAATTAGGCTTCTGTGACACGATTTTTCCAAAATCAATCCACCACTGCGGGAAGACGCGAAGAGCTAACGGCTTACAAATGCGTAGGCTTACAGAACACTTAAGGCGCTTTACGAGGACGCGCTCACAACTTCCCAGCTGCCTAAACTGCCTTAGCTTCAGCTGCTAATTCAGGGGGCGAACTTGGTCGAAGTCTGCTGCGAATTCGGCCACATTGCACCACCGCATTACACGGCCTGTCGTAAATTTGGGTTTAGGTGCACCACACACCACACACCGTCGTCTCATTTTCCCTCACGCCTCATCACTCATTTGTTCATTTGGTTACGAAATGAGCTTAAATGAATGGAAACGGCGCTACACGCATTACATGTGTTAGGAATTCGACTTCCTAAGAGGGTGCTAGTGTCGAATTGAACCTAGGGGAATGAGATGAAGCCACACAAACATTACTTGTGTTAGGAATTCGACTTCCTAAGAGGGTGCTAGTGTCGAATTGAACCTAGGGGAATGAGATGAAACATTACTCATTACAAACAGGTGCACCACACACAACCACACAAACATTACTCATTACAAACAAGCATTACATTACAAACAGGTCGAAAAGGAGATATGTGGATGACGAGGAAGTTTTGGAGCAAGCCGAGAGAATCCTTTCGATTGACCACAACCTTCTGCAAACCTGTTTCATTTGTGGCATGCGCGTACCTAATGACGGGGGTGTAACTGACGAAATTGAATGGGTGAGCTGTTCCAACCGCACGTTGTGCAATGCTTGGGCCCATCTAGCCTGCGCTTTCGATGTAGGTGGCGAATGCTCCGTTTATAAGAAAGGTTACTGGCAATGGGAGTCGGCTTCTGATATATGAATAACCTTCCGTACCTTCTATCTGGTTCTTCTCGCTCTAATTCGTCTTTACTCTTAAATCTACCGTCATAATACCATCCATTCCTTGGTGTCATTCTGTGCTCAACCACTGTACATATTTTGCAGGCAACATATTCAGAAAGCTAACACGTGACGTCATCAATAAACCTGCATGTCCAAAATCTGTGCTGCACAATACAGCTGGATTCAACCTTCTGCTAAACAAAGATCCTTTCCTATAATGTGTGTTAGAGGTTGAACTACCACGTCACCACCACGAGTATGTAGAGAACATTTCGAGTCATTTCCGAATCAAACTCCAGCCGAACAAGTTGTATTGTTCCACACTAGCACCCTCTTAGGAGGTCGAATTCCTAACACAAGTAATGTTTGTGTGGCTTCATCTCATTCCCCTAGGTTCAATTCGACACTAGCACCCTCTTAGGAAGTCGAATTCCTAACACAAGTAATGTGTGTAGCGCCGTTTCCATTCATTTAAGCTCATTTCGTAACCAAATGAACAAATGAGTGATGAGGCGTGAGGGAAAATGAGACGACGGTGTGTGGTGCACCACACACTGCACCACACACCCAAATTTACGACAGGCCGTGTAATGCGGTGGTGCAATGTAGCTGAATTCGTCTGCTGCAGTCTCGGCCGGCGCCGAATCGGCGCGAAGTCAGCGGCGCTATTCCCACCTCCCGGCGGCGTCACCCCAGCCGCCCAACCGCTGCCACTCAGGCAGAGGTCGCGGCCGCGCGATCGCCGCCGACGGCGAGCTCTGCGTCCCTACTTCATGCTTAAGGATAGGGCCGCGGCGTTGCCGCAGAAGTGTGTAGGGGCCTTGAGGCAGCTCGCGGGAGATCACGATTAGAGAGCGAGCTATCGCGTTCGCGACAAACCGATATTCTCGAATTTTGCCAACTTTTTTCGTCCAAACTTCGTCCACCATGATCCAGGGCTTGGGGTGCTGATTACGAATCCGACGTCCGTTTCTGAAAATTCTACCGATTTCGGTAGGTTTTCTCTCTTTTCTATAACTGAAGGTGGTCGGGTCAGGATACCTGATTTTGCTCAAACTTCGTCTAGCGGGGGAGGGGTATTCTGAGTTCCGAACACGATGCCGAAGTACACTTGGCCGGTTATGGCAGGAGACCATTCATGCCGATAATAACCCGATCACCCACAAACGGGAGGTAACCTACCGAAATCGGCGAAATTTTCAGAAACGGACGGTTCGTAATCAGCTCCCCAAATAACTCCTCTTGATGAGTTTAGACGAAGTTTGGGCGAAAAAAAGAAATTGGCTAATATAACACCATTTGGCGCAAATAGGGTCCGGGGGGGGGGTCACCACGGCATGGCGCGGCGGGCCGGCGTGGCGAGTTGCTACATACAGTGAATGTAAGTGCAGTCTTATCTCTTCGTTTCGACTATAGATCCGCATCTTATATGCTTCCTAATTAGACAAGGGGGGAACTCCAGGATGTAGGCAATTTTAACACGGATGCGTTATTTAAGCCACACCCTGGAGTCCCTTACCTTGCCTAATCACAGAACACAGCTACAGCATTATTTGTTTGTTTTCTTTACTATCAGTGTGCCTTGTCTCGTTTTC
The DNA here is from genome assembly GCA_947359475.1 of Heligmosomoides polygyrus bakeri. Lineage (NCBI taxonomy): Eukaryota > Metazoa > Nematoda > Chromadorea > Rhabditida > Heligmosomidae > Heligmosomoides > Heligmosomoides polygyrus. The sequence goes on along the minus strand of OX375867.1, from coordinate 44,844,861 downwards.
TTGGTGTTGGTGACACTTTTTATAAGGTGACCCCCCGGACCCTATTTGCGCCCACCGTTTTTAGATGACGTCGTCCGAGCAGGCTCGACCTGGCGCCCTCGTCCTCGATTCGAATTTGTCAAAAATCGATATTTCTGAAACTGGTCTAGATTGAAAGCTTTTGATAGGGCTTTCGTGCTGAACAGAATGCTGTTACTGCGAGTGTCGAAAACGGCGGGTAAAGGTGCAGGAAACTTCAGTTACTATGCCCGAAAAAATCGAGGCACACAAGCCAAACTTGTATTTTCGCACCACAGTAACTGGGTGCGTTACGTTAGTTGTGTCCCGGTACTGTGAAAGGCGGAGCGATGCACTCGATTACGGTAGGCGGACGGGTATCGCACCCGCCTCGGACCGCACCCGTAGATTTCACTACGAGATGAGGTGAGTTGAGCAACGCGCGCATTACTACCCTAGAGCATATTCCGTGCTGGAGCAGGTAAGATCTTGTTCTTTTCTGTTTCTTGCGCTGTATTCTACTTTACTGCAAGTTTTAGGCCCGCATCTAAGATTACAAAAAGCGATATGATAAAGGAGTAATACACCAAATTTTTTCTTTTCTTACACTTCCTTAATCTACGACGCTTCACAGGTTTCGCTCAGACCATTGTCTCTTTTCAACTTTCCTATGTACTTTCTCTTGCTTGAACGGCAAAAACGAATAAACTCCTCATTAACCACCCTGCGGCGAAAGGCCTGCTCCGCGGCGCATAGTCTGTTCTGTTCGTTCATTACAGCTCGTCCGAGGCGGGCTCAACAACGCTATCCTAATCGGAGCAGTGGCGGGAGGCGCTAGTACGTTGCCGTAACCTAACGTACGAACCGAACCCATTACTCACACAGCGCGCTACGTGGCAGCTAGTTTCATAAAGTAGGCCATGCTCTTCTTTGCAACCAATAGGTGGGCGAATAACAAATAAGTAAGCGCAACGTCCAGAAGTAGAGGAGACCGCGCCCTAAAGCGTTTTGCGTCTGGCGCGACGCGGGCACCTCGGAAAACGACCGCCTTTCGGCGCATAAATATTTCCTTCTTTCTCTTGCGGGCCGCTTGTGCTTGTTGGCCGGAGGGGCAAGTTCCATGGTGTATAGATTTAAATACAAATAATCCGTGGAAAAACAGCGAAACATACTTTCTGATAGTGCAAAACGTTTTTTTGGAAAGTATATAACACTCCAAAAACATTGGCCAATAGTAGCAGCTGTTAGTAAGAATAGTTGATGTCTTCTGGACACTAAACTTTGATGCTCTGAAAATTAAATGTCAGAGAGGACAAAAACTCCAGCAAGCATTATTGTAGAGCTGATCATCTGCTTTCGAATGTTGCATCATAAAGTTGTGCAAAAAAAAAACAACAACAACACTTGAACTTAATTAGAGAGGAGCTGTTGGCGAAGATCATCTTTTCTGGCTTTCCACTTTAATGACCTAAAAATTGACAACAATTGAAATGGAAAGAAACTAAAGGTCTCTTCTGATAGACCAGGTCATTCTGCTTTGGATGGTATGAAATAAGCTTCCAGTGAAATTAAGAGTAAGGAATTAAAAAACGGCGGGACCAAGCGTCTTACCTAATAATAGGGTGAATCGGCAGATCTCGACTAATTGCAAAATAACCTCCCCTTCTTTAGGGCCCCGATGGTTTTCCTAACAAAGGGCATCGCTTGAAATTCAGATGATCTACTCGGTGAAAATCGACGTGAAACTAACTCTGGATCCAGATACACAGGAGGTGATGGTGATCCTTGGCAACTGTATCATATGTCGCTGTTCAATTTATTCCGGCAAGGTAAGTCAGCTACGGTCTACCAGGACGACAGGAGTCTCAGGTGCATTACAGCGCCCCTTAGCTGTTCTTGGTGTCGAGGACGGCTTTTATATACTGCGCTGCGTTTCATCAGCACGTGCGGCTTGGTGGCTCATAGTCGCACTGTTAGTGCGATTGCAGGCCCTCTGGTGGAGAAGCGTGGTGAGAGATCAAAGACGCTGCATCTCTCCGTTCGAACGCCTTCGATTCTTTGCTGAGTACTGAGTACTGAGGCTTCTTTGCCAACGAGGCTGGCGGGCCTTGAATCTTATTCATAGCGTCTACGAAGTTTGTCCAGAGCCTTTCCAATACCGACGGCAAGCATGGATACATATTCACCAAAACTGTAGAATGGCGACGGTGTGCTACGGCTAGGACTAGACGGACTGATGTGAGACAGATGTCAGATGGAACACTTTCTCTATTCTGGCATTCCGCCAGAACTGTCGGCTCACCCCTTCATCCTTCTCCATGGGTGCTTATCTGCCACTGCATGACGAGAAGTCTGCTACATGTAGGTGTTTACGTTGGCGTGAGCTCGCCTGATAGAAAGACTGCGCCTGTGTCTGTAAGATGAGCCGCATATCTACTTATTGTTATAACTGACCACCGCGGTCCCTTCAGTAAACCTTTTGACGAGCCAACATACTCGTAGAGGTTAGCACAAAGGAGCCAACATACTCCTAGTGCTCGTCGGACGCCACCATACGCTCTTAACCAGGACATTTCTGGTGCATCGGCTAAATCTAGCCAAGAAGATAGCCTAGTCTAACTTGTTCTTTTCGAAGCAACTAGTTTGCTTCACACCTTGCGCTTGTGCGAGAAGAGGTTGGGATTTTTCCATACCTAGGTGCTAATAAGGCCTAAATACTGTGCTCTGACTAACAGCAGCTGCGCAAGAGGTTGGCCTAGATAGTCTTTAGAGCTTACTCAGCCCTAAGTATCGTGCTTTGCTCTACCGCAACTGCACAAGAAGTACGGTTAACGAAACCTCGGGTCTCTAACAGACCTGAATTATCTGTATTTCTTCAAACAAAACAGAATAGCCTAAAACGTGTCGCTCTTCGTCCACAAGAATGCGATAATGGCTAGCGTAGAAACCATCAAAGAGGTTTTTGACAAATATAAAGCGTATACACAGAAGATCGTATACTCTGATGACGATAAAAAAAACGTCAAGAAGAATGCACAGCTAATTCAGTGCTTCTTAGCTCATGTCTAAACCAAGTAAAATTGACGAGCGAAACTATGCAAAGCAAAATTGGCGAAATGGAAGAATTTTGTCATTCCACGAAGTCAAAAGCTAGCAAAAAGAAAATGTTGGCAGACGTAGGAGAGTTCGATAAAGAATCTCAACATTCAGAACTGATGAAGTAAGCCACATTATTCGCTTGTAACATTGAGTCGCGGAGAGGGTATGCCAAAAGTGAACTGCCAAAGGCGCGGCTAAGGCTACCGGCATCACATCCAGGTGTATTCCAGCTCATTGATGGAGATTCCAGCTTCATCAATGAACAAGGCAGTAGTGCCCCACAACTGGCAAGGAGCTCACGATGAGTGAGGGTACCATCAGTAAAACTACCGGAGTTTAATGGAAACCCAGAAGAATTTCCCAAGTACTGGGCGGTATTTGAAACGCTAGTACACGACAATAGTGAGATCTCCACTATTGAAAAAATCGCCCTACTCAAAGAAAGCCTCAAAGGTCCAGCAGAGAAGGTGATTAGAGGTATAAAACCCATACCCGATAATTATCAGTGGATGGTGGATACCGTAACCAAAAGGTTTGGCAACAAACCAACAAATAGATCAACGATAGTGCAGAAACTATTCGATTTGCGACCTGCGTCAAAGCAAGGACATAGTTGTCAAGTATGCTTTGACACAATAAAAACCCTAGTCAACCAAATGGTATCAGCTGGGTACGACATTCGGGACACGTGCGATCCCATGTGGAGTGAAACTATACTACAGAAGTTTCCATACGAAATTGTGCGAGACATACTCGTTAAAAATCAAAGCACTGATACCCTCAAAATCGAGGAATTCCTGGAATCGGATTCATCAACCACTTACATAACTTTAACAGAGAATTCACAGCCGAGAACTCAGATAACGCGGCTTATCAAGCGATATGGTGAGCGATAAGCCGCGTTATCTGAGTTCTGAATCATGATGAATATCGATGAATGCATAGGTCCCACCTAGTCATTGTTCCGCACAAGCCTGTCCCAGAGAGCGTGACAGCAGGGCTACAGTCAATCGGTCTTCTGCATATTTTGCGGTAAGACAATCCACAATTCTATGGTGTGCCGAACCATGACCGACAGCCACAGCGTCCAGCAGACCTTAAGGAAAAAAGGGCTTCCCGGAAGTGTTTCTAAAAAAATTATTCCAGTTGTCACTGCCAAAAGTCCAGCTGCACAACCTGCGGCAGCGCACATCTTTACTCAGTGTACACCGCACAGGATCGGTCAAGGCAGACCTCTGGAGTTGTAGACCCACCGCAAACTAATCGGTGGCCGAGGAATGATAACCATATCGGTAATATCAATAATAGAGCAACTCAAGGGCCCCAGATACCAAATAGAGAGCGCACTAACGCTGGTATTGAGTCACGTCGTAATCACTCGAGCGTAAATCAACCGCTCTATTCCAATCAGAACATTAGAAATGAGGTTACATTTCCCGACCTGTCAAACAAAAGTGAACAGTTAGTTCTCATGACATCTGAAGGAAATGCGTGGAATAATAAAGACGGCAATATTGAAAAAGTACTGTTTTTCTTTGACATTGGAGTTCAGAAGACAGTGGTACAAGGTTCTCTTGCAGAAGGGCTTGGCCTTCCGAACACCACTGCGGAAACTTATTACTGAAAATATGTACCGCCCAAGATCAAACTGTCCATTCATACAAAGCCAATCATAACAGGAGGATTTCCTTCGGTTAAACTTGCAGAAATTGATCAAAGATTTCCACATAATGAAGAAATCTTCATAGCGAACGAACCGCGAACAAGTTGCGACGAACGCTAACTGCAACACATCCTTGTTGGAGTAGACCGCTACTATGATCTAGTAGTTTCGAATACGACAGATACACGAACATCAGGTTTGCATATTGCGAAAACAGTATTCGATCCAACCATCTATGGACGCGGTAATATGGATACAACCGATTCCACAGCCATGCCACATTCGATGACATCTGTGTTGGAGATTTCGGAAAGCGATAACATCCAAAGAATATTTGAACTAGAAAGCCTACGTATCTAACCAATGGAGAATAGGAAAGATGATAACACTTTCAAGAATTTTAAGGAGTGCTCCTCATTGATTACCTTTGCTAATGGGTATACCTCCCGCTAAAGGAAACCGTAAGTGACCTGAGCGACAACTACGGGATCGCAGTTAAAAGGCTTGCCGCATTGCAGAAACATCCTCAGGCAAACACTGCACAGCAACAGTGGTACTCTAAGATAATGAGTGATTACGAAAGCCAAGGTGCGATCGAAAGGACGTACGACCTTGATATAAACTCTGTTGGCAGATACTACATGCCGCATTCAGGCGCTTGGCGAGAAACAAAAAGAACTCTTCTCCAGATTGCGTTTGACGCATCGTCAAAAAAGAGAGGAGAGCAGTCTCTTAACGACGTTATTTATAAAAGCGAATCGTTTGCCAACAAAATCCACGACATATTATTATATTATTTTTATTGTTCTGTTTTAATACTAATCGCAATTCGTTTAAGCAATCTTGTGCTGCTGTGCGATATATTAGGGGGCCAAAAGTAGTGACTCTCCATGCCGTGTCCATATATCTCGTTACTGCAGTCTGGTTTCGTGCTTATCGTATTTGTATGTTTATATGCTACCTACTGAAGGCCACCTGAGAAGTGATCACTTTCGCCCTTTCCAGAAGCATGCCAAAACCCCAGTCTGTCTCATGCCGAAACCCCAGTCTGACGAGTCGACCTGTGTCGCGCAAATCTCGCACAATTCCCAACCCTGAGCGGCCTGGACCCAATAGTCACGCAAGATGTGAAGTACATCTTCTACCTTAACCCTGCCAAGTAGCCAGTCTGGGTGAGGCCTGTTGACCCGCTACCGACCTTCGTTCGGCGAGATGTTCACGGCGAGAAGCACCTTCAGAGCTTTGGGTCTGCGCCCATGAATCGGTTTACCGGAAGCTGTTTCCCAAAAGCACCGCGATGAACTCCAAGGCCATGGTGAACGAAATAGAAGAGATGGGCTGCCGACTCGCTGTTATTCATTCGCAGCGCTTCAAGAAGGTTCTGCTCTTCGACAACGCGCACCCCATCGGGAACCAGTAAGCACGGATAAGTTGGCCAGCTGGGATACATTCACATGCCTCACCCACCGTATTCGCTGGACATCTCTCCATGCGACTACCACTACTACTTGAGTCTACGGGACTTCCTGGTCGGATGGGACACAAGAACCCAAGCAGTCCTTGACAACCATGTCGAGCAGTTGATCAACACCGGGCCCAAGCAGCTCTGGAGGAACGGGATCAGGAAGCTGGCTGAGCGATGGCAGCAATTCATTGACCTTAATGGCGTACACACTCCTCATCATCGGCGATTTGTAATGGAGTTATAAAGAGATAAAGAAATTTTTTCAATTTGTCTCATTACTTTTGCCACCCTCCCTAATAGAAGCAGCGTTTACACAAATTCGCATACCTGCTCATCACAAGGATCTGTGTTGATTCCTCTGGGTAAAACAGACGCCTTCCTCTTACTCAAGACGACATAATGGAATACCGCTTCTCTAGACTACCATTTCGAGTTACAGCTTCGTCAAGCATCTTGAACATGGCGATCTTTGTGTACTTGCAGTCACAAAAATGCAGCTAGCAACAGAGATAGCTAAAAATCCTTAATTGATAAGATCTTGTTAGCTGCAAACACTGTAAAGAAAACCTTGCAGAAGTATGAGCTATCTAAAGCGTTATTTGCTCGAATAAGAAGGAATCTCAGAGAATACGCTTTGTAATATCTCTGAGCTTGTTAATGCAAGAATCCCGACCTATGATCGGTTATCTTCTGGGTGGGTGAAATATCTAGGTGTGGACTATGATACCATAACCGACCGGTTCACTGTGAAGACAGCGTTTCCATTAAAACGGGATCTTACGAGGCGTGATATAGTCAGCCATCTGAACTTCATTTGTGATCCACAAGTGCTACGACACGCCTAACGGCGTGTCTCGCAACTGCCTGCTTCGCGGGGTTATAGGTTTAAGCCTTGTGCTCAGAAAATACTTTCACACAAAAAGCACGTGTGATCTTCAAAACAATTTTGTTAACAGAACAACAAAAAGACAACATTTAGTGAAGCATCTCGGTGAATACTACGTTTGGTATCGACTTGAGTCCTGGTGTTAGCCAAATTTTCAGATGGGACTTCTGTCGAACTCGCGAGCGCGCCACGTACAGTTGACCATGAGAAAATACTGGACTGGGGAGATATACGCAGAGGCGTACCTGGCGCGGGTAAACTTTTCCGTTCAACATGGGATAATGCTGAGTACTGCATGCGGCCGGTCGTCGTACGACGACGATGTGACCTCTGCTTCCTTTCTTTTCGATTTTCTGACTCCAGACGGTTGTGGTGCGACGACGGGAACCCGTCTTCTGGATTCAGGCACTCAGAAACGCGCGCAGACGCCGTTATGTCAAGCTGAAGGAGGCTGCGCTTCCTCTGCTGCAGCAGCATCTCATATTCAGTTCTGAATGCGATCCCTCGTCGTAGGACGACGGCGTTTCGTCTTCTCGCTTCAGAAGGTTGTGGTGCGACGAAGGGAACCCGTCTTCTGGGTACAGGCACTTAGAAACGCGCGCAGACGCTGTTGTCTCAAGCAGGAGGAGGCTGCGCTTCCTCTGCTGCAGCAGCATCTTATGCTCAATTCTGAATGCGATCCCTCGTCGTAGGACGACGGCGTTTCCTCTTCTCACTTCAGAAGGTTGTGGTGCGACGAAGGGAACCCGTCTTCTGGATTCAGGCACTCAGAAACGCGCGCAGACACCGTTATGTCAAGCTGAAGGAGGCTGCGCTTCCTCTGCTGCAGCAGCATCTCATATTCAGTTCTGAATGCGATCCCTCGTCGTAGGACGACGGCGTTTCGTCTTCTCGCTTCAGAAGGTTGTGGTGCGACGAAGGGAACCCGTCTTCTGGGTGCAGGCACTTAGAAACGCGCGCAGACGCTGTTGTCTCAAGCAGGAGGAGGCTGCGCTTCCTCTGCTGCAGCAGCATCTTATGCTCAATTCTGAATGCGATCCCTCGTCGTAGGACGACGGCGTTTCCTCTTCTCACTTCAGAAGGTTGTGGTGCGACGAAGGGAACCCGTCTTCTGGATTCAGGCACTCAGAAACGCGCGCAGACACCGTTATGTCAAGCTGAAGGAGGCTGCGCTTCCTCTGCTGCAGCAGCATCTCATATTCAGTTCTGAATGCGATCCCTCGTCGTAGGACGACGGTGTCTCCTCTTCTGACTCCAGACGGTTGTGGTGCGACGAAGGGAACCCGTCTTCTGGATTCAGGCACTCAGAAACACGCGCAGACGCCGTTGTGTCAAGCAGGAGGAGGATGCGTTTCCTCTGACGCAACAATATCCGATGTTGAACGGCAGAGGTTGCTCGCGCGATGTACGCGGAGGCGTCGCAAGGGGTTCCATGAGATTGCGCGTGGTTCCACGAGGCGTATCTCAGCCAGGTTTTCAACCTGAGTGAGATACGCCTCATCATCTACAGGGCAGGGAGCTAACTCAATTATATAGTGGTAGATAGATTGGGAATTATCAGCCCGGTTCTCATCCATTTAAGGCCCACACTGAGAGAGATCCTATCACCATCACCATCACCACCTATATATAAAAGAGTTTGTCCGTCGAGTGAACTAACCTAAGTGAGGTACGCCGCATCACCCACAGCGAGAGCGGTCGAATGATCTAATCTAAGTGAGGTACGCCGTATCATCCATAGCGCGATCAAATCGAACGTGGGATGTTGCTGCAGCAGGGGGAGAGCATTTTTACTGCTTGACAAAACAGCACCTACGCGCGTTTCTGAGCGTCCAGATTCTGAAGCCGTGCCGCCGACCTCGTGCCACTAGCATAGGAAGACCACTAAAGGGGTAAGAGTATAAGGGGGGACTTCGAGGGTGGAAAACCGACAGCGACCAGGAGGGAGCGACTTGGAGGAAACATCGGAAGGGGGGGGGTCGATAGGGGATCAATGAAGCAGGCCAGGAGGTGGCACCAAGAATGGTTTAGGCATTAAGGAGGGACCAGTAGGAAATTACCAATAAGGGGGAGGGGGAAGCAGTAAAGAGGATCAGTAAGGGGATCCATTACCAGTAAGAGAGTTTTAGAAGATGTGACACCGATGACACGCAATGGGCGTTCGCTAGCCTTAGTCGTGTGTGAGCGTGGGAGAGCTACATAATTGGGGAGAGTATTAAGGAGGATTCCGAGGTGGGGGGGGGGGAGGGATCGACCAGGAACAAGGGACCTGGAGGCGGAACCAGGACGGGGAACCAGCAAGAAGGAAGCCGTAAGGAAATTTATACGCGAAACAAGGAATCTGCCATCTGCGCAGCCTCTCCATGCTCGGCACAGCACAACTGTGAGCGTTTTTGATCCTCTGCATTCAGAAGATGAGTCTTCTGAGGTGCTGGTTTCAGAAGACAGGTCCTCTACGCCGCCCCAGAAGCATCTGAATCAAGAAATTGTGGCACCGGCGTGGTGCGGCGTACAGCCGCTTGCAGAATTCGCATGGGATGCTGATCTACAGAGGAAGTACAGCCTCCTCCTGCTTGACACAACGGCAACTGCACGTATTTTTAAACGTCTCGATTCAGAAGAAAGGTCCTCTACGTCGCGCTAGAAGCATCTGGATTAAGAAGATGTGTCACCGCCGTCGTGCGACGAGCGGCCGCTTTCAGAATTCTACGTCGAATTCTTCTGTAGCAGACGAAGAGCAGCCTCTTTTTGCTTGAGGTGCCTTTTATACGTGATGGCTGATATGCTTATCGATTTTTCGCGCCGCACGGCGGCGCCGCAACGCTTTCATACCCCGCCGCCCCAAAACACATTTGACGGAATTTTGGGTTACGGTATTCGGCGAATCGAGGCGCGGGATGGGAGGGCGCGGCGCGGCGCGATTAGCTGCGGCAGACTCGGTGTGAACTGGGAGATTTCACACTGGGACGAACCCAGAAGTAGAGGAGAGATTGAAAAAAGTTTTTCAACCAAACTTTGCTCAGGGGGGGTATTCTAGGGTGTTGATCACGAATCTGACATCCATTTTTGAAATTTCGGGAGATTACGGTAGATTCGGTGACTAAGGCTGTCGAACCGATTTATTTTGGGTGCTGATCACGAATCTAGCATCCATTTTCGTATTACGCTGGAGTTTAGGCGAAATCGGTGACCATGACCTCAGTCACCCGCACCTTCCGTAACCTAGGAAGGGAGTGGAGATCTGTAGACATTCCCGAACTTTCACCTACTACACTAAAGATATGTTTAGTGCACAATGGCCCCGGAATGGCTGTATGAGAGCATTCTGAGTGATCCTGGATGATGAGTGCCTTTCAGGAGTTTTACTTTTGGACCCGCACATGCTGCAAAATAAAGGGTCGTCTAGCGCGATTTACATTACAGGGGATTCGACTCACCAGCTTCTGAGCGGACGACTTTGGCCCCAGTCTTAAGAGAGGATTCGTCGCTTCCAAAAAAACCTACCATTAACATTAGCAAGTAGACGGAGTCAGGTGCAAGATTTTTGCAGATGATGTAAAAATTTATCGTGAAGTGACAAGTACTCAGGATGCTAATTTTCTACAGAATGCTGTGGATAATATCGTCGCCTGGTCCAAGGAGTGGCACTTAAAGCTCGCGCCTCATAAAACAGTTCACTTACGTTTGGGTACATCTGAAAATATTCATGAATATAGTGTAGAAGGTTCCCCTATTATAAGGTCACATGAAGTGCGGGATTTAGGTTTTCTATATAACGACAAGCTGAATTTCGGTCAACACTTTAAAGCAATTTCGCGGAGAGCTGTAAATCGTACATTCCAGATTTTTAAGGGTTTGTCGACGAAAAACAAAAAGGCACTTACCATGGCGTATACTACGTACATTAGGCCAATAGTTGAGTCGGGTAGTATTGTTTTTAACCCTTATAAAAAGAAAGACATTATTGTTTTGGAGAAAGTGCAAAACAATTTTACGCGCAAACTGCTTATTAGAGTCGGAGGCTTTCACTATTCTAGGATCCCCAGATCCACTATTCGAAATAAGTATCTGAATATCCCTTCCCTAAGTACAAGGAGGGATGTCTTTGATTTGTGTATGGTACACAAGATAGTAACAGGAAGAATTAATCTTGATCTTGCAGCGCTTAGGCTTGTTTCGTCAGTCACGCGTGGCGCACGGAACAAAATTGCATTTGATAGGGCTAAAACTTCACTAAGAGCCAATTTTTTTGTAAATAGAGCTGGTTCCATGTACCTCAAGCTGACTAAAAACAATACTTTTTCTGCAAACCTTGGATGTTTCAAGCGGAAAGTCTCGAACCTTCTATTGAAGCCATAGCATCTTCTTTATGTTCACGTAGAAGTTTTATCACACTTGGGAAGGATTTGGTTAGTTGTTTTGTTTGTTTGTTCGTTAGTTGTTCTCAAGTTTTGGCAGTTCTGCTTGTATTTGACGTTTGCCTTAAGCAACGTAATAAACTTATACTTATTAGCAAGATGCATTCTGCTGGTTAACCGGACGAATCCTCTCTGTTTGGGTTCTCGAACGACTCATGGACAGTCTTTCGTCATTTTTGGCTCACGGACCGTAGTAAGCAGGAGCTCGTGGCCACGCGTCGCTGACGCTCCCCATTCTAACTACAACCGCGCAGTGGCGCGTCAAATTAGCGGCACGGCCAGTCGCGCCGCGCACAGAATTGACACGCCGCTCCGCGGCGGGAGTATAAGGCCTTTGTCATACCATCGCTCACCCCGAGCGAAGCCTGTGATATGCTCCCATATCGATCGGGCCGCGCGATGGAAACGATATGGGTGCATATCATTAGGCGTCGCTCGGGGTGAGCGATGGTATGACAAAGGCATAAAAAGCGCCTGAAACCGCTGCTATTGGACGCCTTTGTGAGCGACTGGATCCTGAACACGTGTCACCGATGCCGTGTATTGCATGTTTCTTTGACTGACTTTATATATTGAATCTGTATGATAGACTCGAGATATCTCTGCCGCGAATCTGTAACCAGAGCAATGTACGGAACAGTCGGAATTGTTATATGGACTATTCCACTATATTCACCAACTGCTCTTTATGGACTGAAACCATCTGATGTTCATGCTAAATCGTCCGGTGAGGAAACTATCGAGGAGAAGGCGGCGGCATCGTCTAGCGGAAAGCAGTTTCTGGAGAAGAGCTATGATGGAAAGTTGGTGATTCAGTTAGTTCGGTGTTATGAGACACAGCGTGTGGGTTGCAGAGACGAGTACTTACGCCTGGAAGAGAAAAAACTGAAGAAATTGGGACCAGTCCATATTATTACCGGAGGATGTGGTAGAGTTTCAATGCTCAGCTCATTCAATTTCTGCAACGTCATTCGTGCTACATGGGGCGAGCATTGTCGTGCAGAAGGAGAACTCGCCTTCGGTTTACCAAGGCCGGCCGGATATCCTTCAACTTTTTCATCATTTCTTCAATTTCAATGCAGTACTTCCCTGCCGTGATGGATTCACCGGGAGGGAGGAAGCTGTGGTGAATAATCCGCAGCGAACACCACCATACTGTCACCATTACTTTCTTTTGGTGCAATTCCGGCTTCGCAAAAACCTTGGGGCTCTCATCGCTGTCCACCCACTGTGCCAATCGTCGCCTGTTGTCGTACATTATCCATTTCTCGTCACAGGGTACGATGCGATCAAGGAATGGGTCCGTTTCGTTCCGTAGAAGCAGTGCGGACGAGATCTCATATCGTCGGTTTCTTTGCTCCCAGACAGCTCGTAAGGCACCCATCTTTCCAGCTTTTTGGTCTTTCCAATTTCCTTCAGATGCCGGGCAGCTGTGTTGTGACTGACGCCAAGAACCTTCGCTATCTCCCTGGTACCTTTGTGTGGATCCTCCTCTTCCACATCTCTCAGCTTGTCCTCATCAACATCACTATGCCTCCCACGACCTTCATGTTCTTCCAAGCTCTCATCTCCATCCCGGAACTTCTGATACCAACGATACGCCGTCCGAATTGTGGAACATCCTTGACCGAATGCGGCGTTGATCTTCTCGTCCGCCTCCTTAGCTGTAGTGCCCAGCTTGAATTCATACAAGTAAATGCCTCGGATTACCCTTTTGTCCATCTGCAAAAAAGTCAATAAAACTCTAAAGTTTTCCCACTTTTACATAGAAAATTTGGTACTCACCGGTAGAGAAAAGTTTGCGCGTCTAAATGATATGCCACATGTTACGGTTTGTTCTTGATCAAACGCGTAAAGACGCGCCAAAAAATGGCGCGAGCCAGTGCCATTTAATTCGTTACAACCTAATATGTCTCATGGAAAATTTTCGGCAGATTTCAATGAAACGAGATCAATTATGCTCCATTCCCAGCAGGAGTGCTGCAAGGTACAGGAGAATGCGCGTGATGCTGCAGAAAGAGTTACAGTTAATGACCTACTGGAGAGTACGAATGAACCACATCATTTTACCACTTTCAGTTGAAATCCGAGAAGTCGAAGGAGCACGGTAAGAGAAAGTCAACATCTGTAAAATCAACCGCTGCGAGAGATCAGTGCTTTCATGAGGGAGCCTATTAGCGAAGAGCGAAAAACATCACTAATGGCAATTCAGACCAGACAGGCCCGATAGCTTCTTGATGTACAATACATTCATTATATGGGACGAAGCACCTATGGCACCAAAATATGCCCTTGATGCCGCTGACAAGCTTCTGAAGAACATTACTGAACTTTATCTGTTGTTCGGAGGAGAGACAGTAATTCTAGGAGGTGACTTCAGACAAATTTCTCCTGTCGTGCCAAAAGCAGGAAGGTCCGAAATTCTGAACGTTTCTATCAAGAGTTCCCCTCTGTGACCGCATTTCTTTAAATACAGATTGACTGAGAATGTGAGGGCGTCCAGCGCTGCAATCGGTTGGTCTAACTTTCTAATTCAACTTGGAAACGGAGAGCTCCAAAACGATTCCAATGAAGTGAAAGTGCCCGACGATATGCTGAGCTCTGGAGATTTAGCAGATGAGATATAGTATAGTGACTTTAAAAGATATGTCTGCTGCAGTCGGTAGAGCGATTTTGACGCCAAGGAATTTCGACTGTTTGGAGAGAAACAACAAGGTGCTTTCGAAACTACCTGGGCAGGAGAAGGTTTACAGAAGCATAGATGAGGTTATGAACGACGAAAAAGGAGCTAACAACGACACAAAGTACTCCTTGGGGTTTCGAGACAGCTTGACACCCCAGGGATACCCGCCACACGACTCCATCTAAATAAAGGAGCAGTTATAATGCTTCTACGGAATCTTAGAGTCAGCCAGGTCCATGCAGTGGTACGCGACTCACCGTTGAACGTATGGATAGGTACATTCTAAGCTGCAAAATTGCAACTGGAGCGAACAAAGGACAGTACGTCCTTATTCCTAAAATAATATTCTGTCCGCCTGTCTATGAGACCTCACCGTGCAGATTTAAAGGGACAATTTCCTGTGCGTTTGGCATACGCAATGACAATAAACAAGAGTCAGGGACAAACATTCGACAGGGGCGATGTATACCACCCCAGTCCTGTTTTTCTCATAGTCAACTGTACGTGGCGTGCTCACGTATTCGACAGAAGTCCCATCTGAAGATTTGGCTACCGCCAGGACGCAAGACTATATCAAACGTATATTCACCGAGATGTTTGAGTAAAAATTAGACCATTTTCGTTGCGCTATGAATAAATTTTTTTTGAAGCGCACATCTTTCTTTGTACGAAAGCACTTCCTGAGAAAACGCATAATTGTATCACCCCGCGAAGCGGGCATGTGCGAGACACGCCGTTAGGCGTGTCGCAGCACTTGCCATCTAATATTGAGTTGAACAGCCGAGTTCCTCACGAATTGCGTGATAAATGGAATAGGCAATGCAGTGAAGTAATTAAAGGGCTGGGCACACTTCTGCTGCTTGACGCAGCTCCAATGATGAAGAATAGGGCAGAGAAACAGAGTGCGTGTCTCTGCGTCAGGGGCGGCGACCCGCTTATGGCACACTTCGCTTCAGCGCTGGCGCCCAGCGTCAGCGCTGCAAGTGTCAGCTTCACGGAATGAGCTCGGTCATTCCGTGAAGCTGACGCTATCTCTCCTGAGCAAGAGATAAGATACGTAAGATAGGAAAGCCATTTCTTCAACCAAACCAGCCAACCGGTCAGCTGAGCGATGGTTGGCAGTGGTCCAATGCCGACACCAGAGAAAGACAGAACGACCGCTCCTCACCGCAAACATGTCCAGAGCCTGAGAGCGACGCTCCGCCCCGTTTTTGACGCACTGAAGCCGCTGCCGAGTGTGCCCAACCCTTAATACTGTATTAAGTGTACCGTGACTGTTATCACCATTCTTGGAGACCAAAAACAGCACAACAGTAAAGGAAAAACATATTATGCCACAACCACCAGTCCGCTCCCAACTGTAGTCTTGTGCCCAACTGTCAATTACCGTTCCCCGCCTGAGACGACCGTTTTCCGCCTAGCCGACCGATGGGTCTCAGGCCTAAATTTGATTTTAGCTTTATTATCGCCCTATCCCTGCCAGGCGGTCGCTCCGTCCGTTAGTGTGGTAGTGGCCTGCACATTGCTGGACGGTCGCTCCGTCCGTCGTTTAGTCCTGTAGTTTTCCTGCGCATAGTAGGACGGTAGCTCCGACCGAGGTTCTTTTTGTCGTCTCCCGCGCATAGTGGAACGGTCGCTCCGCCCTGGCTCCGTTGTTGGTTTTCTGCGCTTGATAGGACGGTCGCTCTCGTCCGTGGGTTTGATGCTTCCTGCACCTTCCCGGCCGGTCGCTCCGTCCGTGTTTTGTTGTTGTTCTACTGATTCTTAGCTAGCTAATTCCTGTGTTGGTTGTTCATATCTCCTGATAAATTGTGTTTCGTTGCTGCCTTCTTCAGTAATTGAGCCACACGCAGATAGAACCCTCTATACAATCGCTCGCCTTTGAGTGTTTGCAGATGCAAGTAAAGTGGCGATATCAGCGTGGGTTTTCATCCAATCACAAGAAGGTGATACCATATCCCAAATCATATGTGGAAAGAGGCGCGACTGACTCCAAAAAAGAACGAGCAAACAATTCCTCGTTTGGAACTTCCTGGTAGCAATGAGATTAGCTGTCAGCTTTGAGAAGGCTGTCAACACCAAAATAGCTATAGGTAATGTAGTCAAAGACAATGAAGTAGTACTGTGTTGGATTAAGTCGTCAAGAAAATTTCCTGTATTTGTTGCCAACCATGTATGCGAATACGCAAGCTAAGGGTGCAACTTGAGACGAGACAAACGACGTGACTGTACAAATTTACCACGTACCCCCGGTATACAAACCAGCTGATGCTGGCACAAGAGGATTGTCAAATGAGCAAATTCTCGACCACAACTGGATTCAAGGTGCACGTTAGTTAGAAAGTGGGCTCAAATCTAAGGTTTTGAAGCACATAAACGTGATTCAATCTCGTGAAAGCGATGAGGAGTGCAACACGCCAGTAAAAATTAGCCTTCAACACGCTAGCAGTACTCGCGCGGTTGAGCATGCTTTTGACCTTTCACGGTTCTCCCGGCTGTTTACAGCCTTACGTTTAATAGCACGTCTTGGGAAATTTATCCATCATCTCATCTCGAAGGTGAACGAGAAAAGCCAGTCCCAATCGAGGTGATTGCAAAGTTTGGGCTTAAAACTGAAATTGACGATAATGACAATAATTTTGCTGGAACACTACTGCATGTTGATGTTCACAAGCATTAATGAGAAGGAACTTAGCAACAAGCTCCGTAATATGCAAGTTGTCCGCGACAAGTGCGGCGTCATAAGCCATATATCGCGAATGCAGCACGCATGCATTACAGTCCACGCGTAGTCCCCAATTTATCTCCCAAATAGGGGGATGCAACAAGGCTCGTATTAACCGCCATTCACAGTGATAGCTTTCACTGTGACAAAGATCAGACCTTATCACTGGCCAGACAAAAGTACTGGACCACTTTAGACCCTAAGAAATTGCATGGACTGTAAAAGATGGCAAGGACTACCATTTGGTCCCCCCCGCTATTCCATGCTCGCTACCGGCAGATAGGACGGTGATAACAAAATTATTCTGAAATGTAGGATGCGACTTTACCGGTCACATCAACATCGAACGAAAGCATGCACAGCTGTCTGTACACATGCTTAACCACCGAGCTGTTCACCTAGAATTAGTGGAAGATATGCCCGCTGGAGCCTTTCTGAACTACGTCGTGCGGTCTATTTCTAAAAGAGGTGTTATTCACATAATTCTTTCTGATTGTGGAAGCAATTTTCGATTAGGCTCGAAAATGATCGAAGAACTATCGAGCTCCAACAGCTCAGGGCATCCCGTAATGAGCTATAGTGACGATAACGGTGTACAGTGGGTTTTCAAACCTCCCGCTAGTCCATGAATGGGGGTGTCTGGGAAAGACTGGTCGGTTCCGTTTAACAATGCATGCGCAAATCAAGGAACTAAATTGAGACGAGACAAACAACGTGACTGTACAAATTTACCACGTACCCCAGGTATAGGTCGGAAGGAACTAATTTCGGCGAAGTGTGCAGGGCCGTTGCTACTATCGAAGCAACTATCAATACACAACCGCTTACAAAGATAAGCGCTACCTATGGTATAGTCCCGCGGGAGTGCCCGCGGGACGTCCGGGGACGGGAAGTGCACCGCGGAAGGCGGTCGCCGATCCGGCACGGTCGACGGCCGACACTGAATGATAATCTTGTAGGAGCGCTTTATCACTCCGTGAATTAGGAACGTTACAAGTTCACCGAATCGGTCGCCTTCGAATTCGAGGGCTTTATTTTTGATAACGTTTTTGATAACGCCGACCGACAGCCTCCCGCGGTGCACTCACTGCGGAGGTTGTCGGTCAGCGGGGTCGTCCCGCGGACGGGAAGTATACCAGCCCGTCCACCGACCATCGCCGACGATCCGCGGAAAATGTGTGTTGCAAACTGCGGCTATTGGGCGCGCGTTGGGTCCTGACTAGATTATTCTCGTTCCGCGGATACTTTCGCGGGGCTATACCATAGGCCTTAATGGAGATCACATTAAGACCGGCCGATTTCCTTCAGGGGAACGCAAAATTTGCCGTACAAAATTCTGAAACATTGAATGCCTTTATATCAAACGGAGTACATAAAAACAAGGCAACAAGCCTTGGAAGCATTAAGCTACTCCGATCAAATTGCCAACAAATTTTGGGTAAATGGAGTTGCGAATGCCTCACCTTGCTTAGAGAATCGCAAAAGCTTTATCTAAAGCAGCGTAGGCACATAGCAAGGTTTATTCCAGAAAAGGGCGTACTCATAGAACAAGAACTGTTGCCGCGAGGATGCTGGATGTGTGGAAAACTGGTTGATCTAGCCGTCAGCCATGATGGTTCGATGAGGTCAGCTAAAGTCCTCACTCCAAACGGACATGTGCTACAAAGACCTCTAAACAAGCTATATGCCCTTGAAGTTCGATGTTATGAAATACATCGGACGATGATGTACAAGCATAGTCTTCACGTGAGAAGGCATCTGAACAAATCTGAATACTTTCGCCCAGGTCGGCAAAACCAAGACATACGAAGTTATTAGACGGTTGGAGAACAGTTTGGAAGAGCCTCACTCCACTCACAAGGAACTGTCTGAACGGTACGCTGGAACTGCAACAACGAATACAATAGGAAGAATCTCCGTCCTCCAAGTAGTAATAGAACATGCTTTATTTTTGGCGAATCCTTGAGGCAAACGAGTAGGAGGGTGTAATGGTTAAGGGTCCACAGCGCGAGCTTACCACGGCAGTGCAAGATGCTGGTGTCGTGGGCTAGGTGGTGCAATGGTAGAGGGTTGCGTCATGTTCGTGAGGTCGAGTATTCGGTTCCCATGCTACGCGGCAATTTCCCACTTCTACTATAGTATCGGATTTCCATGGAGATTTCCATAGCTGAACTTGTTTTTGGAGTTTGCTACGTTAAGATGTTTTTACTGTCGACATCTCGTAATTCACCAGCAATGCCCGAAATCCCCATACCATTGCCACTGTCCTGACATTACGCTTCTGAAAGTTGCTGTGGATTGTGGTCACCAATTGCCGCTAACTACACCGTCTGCGGAGATTCACTGCACTAAAGATGGTTTTGTAACTCTTATGACAGACATCGAGACCACGATCATTGTCCAGTCTAAACTCTCGTGGAGCAGCACTAGTTTCACCCAAGAGGAGAAATGTTATGCGTCACTTGGTCAGCTAGCTGGATGCTACAGCTGCATTCAAAGCGCGGTAGCTATATCTCATTGTGAAACGAAAGATTTTACAATGGTCACGGTACATTGTGATCGTCACTCATTCTCCATAGAATGTGGACCCTCGAACCTTGAAACCAAAGTGAAGTTCAGCTTTGACACAGCAGTGGTCAACATAATTGCTTCACCTATTGTGGAAACGAGAAGGTTATGCTGAGCCTAAATGGTACCCTAAAATACCATACTTTACCGTATGAATCGGTATTTGACTTCAACCACGACAGTTATCGTGAACCAACCTGGGGCCGGATTCATCAACGACTTACGTAACTTTAACGGAGAATTGTGAGCTTACCAAGCGATATGGTGAGCGATAAGCCGCGTTATCTGAGCTTTTAACGCGGCTCATCGTTCACCACATCGCTTGATAAGCTTACAATTCTCCGTTAAAGTTACGTGAGTCGTTGATGAATCCGGCCCCTGGATGGAGTCATTGGCAATGCAATTGCCGGATCTCCATCCCTTGATCGAGATCGCTTGCGCTCACTGGAATTCGGCTCTTGGAGCTGCAACCGTAACAGTACTACTGCCAGTGCTATTGTTCCTGTCCAATTACCCTTACTACAATGGTTAAAGTAGCTTTTGCTCTTTGTAGGGCCATCATTCATTTACTGCTCTGGGTAGTCTCAATCAGGGATGGGCGGAAATTTTGAAAATTTTCCCAGAAAACAGAAAACAGAGAATCGCTTTCGTCAGAAAACAGAAATCAGAAAACAGAAAAGCCAAAAATGCCAGAAAATCAGAAAACAGAAAACAGAAAATTTTGAAATTATCACACGACCTAATTATTTTACACAATGATCCATATTTCCAGTAGCAAATACTTTTGTACGACTAGAAATATAGTCGTAGACCAGCGTTTAATTTGCAAGCGTTTATAAAAAATATCTAGTACACTCCAGTGTATTGCAATCAGCAAGTTGTAATTCTTGACTGATAGATCCTAGGAATCTCGACACTTGAAGTATACTACATTACTCATCAGCTCCGTTTCACCGCCAACGCCTCAATTAGATAATGGTACCACTAGTAAGAAACTGGCCTTTTAGAGC
Source organism: Heligmosomoides polygyrus bakeri (assembly GCA_947359475.1). Lineage (NCBI taxonomy): Eukaryota > Metazoa > Nematoda > Chromadorea > Rhabditida > Heligmosomidae > Heligmosomoides > Heligmosomoides polygyrus. Next base: position 44,824,347 of record OX375867.1, on the reverse strand, counting down.
ACCGAACACGATGAAGGCTCAGTGATCACTGTTAGCATGTTTCAGCTCAATTGCTTGAGTTTGTAGACACACTCTAAAGCTGTGCAGAGGTCCTTTGAGTAATACTGGCTGCGCCAGAACCTATTTTCCTAATTCGTCTTGTTCATACCTTTCCTTGTAAGTGGTCTAGTTTCCGTGCAGCTGAAAGTTTTCAGGCCAACTTACCAATGCTCTTAACAGCACTTAGTTATGTACTACTTAGCCGTCTAAAAATGTTGTGTATTGGCTTGATATTTCACAGAACAACACGAGATTGCGATTGAAGGAGCTGTCAGCACAACAGATCTTGGGTGAAGGTGCTTTCTTGAATGCGTAGACACCATATAATGAAGACCGAGCATATACCCTCTCCATCACATTATTATTATTGGGGATATTATTTCTCCTCATATCTATCATATTACGTCTCAGTGGAAGACCAGCAGAACCGACTTGCTGTACAGAGGACTGCACGACATTAGCAACAATCGCCCAATCTGCCTGATGTACGTAGTCTATAAGCTGTTCACTCGAGTCATACTGAATAGTATCGGCAGAACGCTGGACGAAGGACAGCCATGCAAACAAGCAGGGTTTCGGATAGGATTCAGCACAATCGTCCACAGACACCATTACGAAGCTCATCGAAATGTCGCGAGAGTAAAAGCTGCCGCTGTGTATTACGTTCAACGACTTGAAGAAGGCATTCTACTCCGTCGAAGCTGAAGCGGTCGTCGAGTCGACGCCCTGCTAACTCAGGGCGTTCTTACTCTGTACATCAGAGTCCTTCGAAAGCTGTACAGTGGATTCACGACCAAGGTCTCGCCATTCTACGACAACGTCATTGCCAACGTAAACAGAGAGGTTCGATGAGAGGGTACTATAACCCCGGTTCCCTTCAGCGCCACCCTCGAAAGCGTCATTCGCGAAATAGAATGGGAAGACATGGGAGCGAAAGTCGACGGACGGCAGCTACACACCATCTAACACCGAGCGCTAGCCAGGCGGAGCAGATGCTTGCTGGCTTCGACCGTGTATGTGGGAACGTTGGACTGCAGATGAATCTTACGAAGACGATGTTCATGAGAAACGGACGAGTTTCTGATGCCTCATCCTCGCTCAACGGAACAAACATCTTCGATTGCTCCAGATACGTGTATCCGGGTTACGAAGTCGACATGACTAACTAACTAGCGCCGGAGCTGGGCAGGATGAAGCGAGCGGTTTGAGGAGCTGTCAAGAGTGTCGAAAGAGTCGCGGAGAAGACGAAGAACGTCCGGCTCCCTACCTACCTTTTCGACTTCACTGTTCTCCCTGCCCTAACATACGCATATTCAGAGACCTGGGCTCTACGAAAGCAGGATGAACAAGCGATCAGTGTCGCGCAGCGTGGAATCGAGAGGACAATGCTCGGAGTGACACGACTCACGCAAGTGAGAGAAGGCCTCGAGACCTCCGAGCTTCGCAGACGTTCGAAGATCAGAGACGCTGTCGCATGGGCCAAGTCGTCGAAGATTAGGTGGGCCACGTAATGCGCTTCGCAGACACCGACTGGACAGGAGCCGTCACCGACTGGATTCCGCGGGATGTCAAGAGAACACCAGGACGCCCAACAACGTGTTGTTCGGACTTCTTCGTGAAAGCCCTGAACGATCGATATGGCGCTCTTCGTGTCCCTCGATCTAGGGGGATCCATTAGAGCACCCTGGCACGCGGCATGGACGTATTGAGGCGCTGCTGGTGCCCGCTTGAACAAGTCGATGATCAATCGGACGACAGATGATATACGTGATAAATGAGAAATTTCGTGTATCACTACTGTTTCACTACAGCAGCGAAATCGAAGGTGACTAAAACTTTTCTGTCTCTTACTAATTTGCGACACCAAAAGCTGAGCAATATTCAGCAAATTCAGAGTTAGAAAGGAAGCTTCGACAAATGCTCTGTAGAAGTCGTTATTGGGAATGACTGGCCAACAGTATTCAATATTTAAACCGGACTTGGAGTATAACCCTACCCACAGTAACTCTAGGACAGGTGGTTAGTTAATGCATAATCTAATACTTCTCAGAATACTAGTTTTGTAGTTTTAATATAAAATTTTTAGTGATTGTAGATGGTCCAAACTACTGTTAATATCGAAGAGAATACGAAGACGAATCATGAAAATCGAAAAGTGTCCTATGAAGGAACTCCTTGCCAGCAGCACTTACACAAGCAAACAAAGCGGCATAGTTCATGAGTACATGACGCAATTACTACATGAGCACATCCAAAAACGCCACATGCTTGCCATTTAAGATACTCTAGAAACACTATTTTGGAATGAAGCTCAATATTCTATGACATTTTTTGGATTCTTTTCATTTTATTTCTGTGATAAAATTTTGTTCGCAATTCTATTTTCTGTTTTCTTGCCAATTTTTGACCATTTTCCCAGAAAACAGAAAACAGAAAAAATTTGCCCAAAATGGCCAGAAAAACAGAAAACAGAAAACAGAAATTCCGCCCATCTCTGTTCTGAATGATATAGAGGTCCACAAAGAGCCTCCGCAACACGAAGAAGAATGGAAGCCAATAACGCACTTCATTTTGCTACAGGATTAGTTGTACACATTTGTGTACACTTCTCACTGTGCTTTGCTTTCCACTTTCACTATTTTTTATCTCTAGTATCGCCCACCAATCGTCACCTCAGTTCTATCAACGTCATTCACAAGTTTCATCATCACAGGCTAGTGATTCACTCCTTGTGTGATATTATGTTACCCTGCCTTCCTCTTTGTATGTTCATCTCATTTTCCTTCTTTTGTTGCCTGGAGTGTTCTGGCGTTCCGCCAGAACTGTCGGCTCACCCCTTCATCCTTCTCCATGGGTGCTTATCTGCCATTGCATGACGAGAAGTCTGCTACTTATAGGTGTTTACGTTGGCGTGACCTCGCCTGATAGAAAGAGACCACGCCTGTGTCTGTAAGATTGAGCACGCATATCTACTTATTGCTACCACTGACCACCGCGGTCCTTCAAATAAACGCGGTTTGATGAGCCAACATACTCGCAGAGGCAATTACAAAGGAGCCAACATACTCCTTGTGCACGTCAAAGCGCCACCATACGCTCTTAACCAGGACATCCCCTCTCTTTGTACCTCTCCACGTTTTTACCATCCTCGTTGGCTCAGAAACAGCATAGTCAATGAGCTCCATGATGACACCACATGAAGGTTGGTGTTCTGGCCGGATGCAGGTGACTCCTGGCGAAAGCTATTTGGAAGAGCTCGCTGCTCGATGAACACGCCTTGCCCTTATCCTTTGAATCAAGTGTTATTAACACATTGAGTGCATCTCAGAACTTCGATTCGCCATCTAAGGTTCTACCCCGAGCCGTCCATTGTGGGTTAGGACTACTGGAAACTTCTTCAGGATTGCGTGAATCAGACTGCTTCTACCACCTTATCTTCTTCCTCAATTAAGTCAGCGTTAGTCTACGGCTATAGGTTGGATCTAAAGTTTAAGTATTTGTCTTTCAACTTAAAAGCATAGTTCCATTCCACGTTTGGTGGTTCACCAACGGATGCGTCTGTAGTCAATTGTAATAAGTGATTTATTACTTTATAACTCTCAGAGCACAACGCGAATATCACATCACAGCAGGTTATATAGGCATTATGCAGGGGCGGAGCTACAAATATCTCCGGTTGTTAGCCGATGGGGCCAACTACCTCTGGTCTTGAAAGGGAGCACCGCGCCTAGAGTGGACTACTTGAGCGCAATCTCTATTACCTACTTGCGGTACCCCTAAGTTATGCCTGTGGATGTTACTGAATGATACTTATCCTAGAGTGCTCACCTAAGTATGATAAGTCATATCATTCATTCCTATTTTGCCTATATTATACTACAATATACAATCATAAATGTAGTCCCTAGTTGGGTATCCACAACACTGGGGCGAGGGGCAAGTAGCGGTAGCGCTAGAAATACAACATTGTAATACCGAACAGAGATTGGCAGACATGATAGGACAGATAGACAATACAACAATAGAGGGCGGCAATTATGCGAATTAGGTAGAAATTTTACTGAATCTCCCTCTTTCCGACGTCCTTGTGTGAAGTTGAGGTGTAGCATTTGAAGTTGGTAGTTTTCCTCGTGGCACGTCGTTTCCTTGAGGAACTTTGTATTCGTTGCTCGTTTATCCAACTGATTGAGCCATGGTTTTCATTTACGCATGGTGACGTAGCGATTCTTATATGATCACCTCGGCGAAGCTGCTCTAATCGGACGGCTCCAGTAAGATGTGGGCAGCTGCAGCTGATGAGTTCCAGATTACCAGTCATCGAAATCTTCGTTCGCTTCCTGGTTTTCGGTAGTGCGTTAGTGTTGCAATTTATGGAATTCAGATTCATAGTCTCCTTGGCGCTTGGTTTCTTCGTCCGTTCGGTGTTGCCTTACGAAATTGCGTGGACGTTGAATCGCAAGTAAATCGTGTCCATTTCCAGTGACGATCTGCAGTTTTGAATTGGGAACACTGTCATGCTCAAATTGGATGCTTCGTCTCCGTTCGTTGTGAAGTTTGAAGCTATCGGCTTCTCGAAACTTTGGTCTCAAATGTTGCTCTGAGCCATTGTATTTGCCTTCTGAAGATATTTTTGCTTCTACTGCGAGAAATACGCTGCATTGAGTTCTTGAACTTTTCTTTGCAGAGCTGTCTGTGCCACTGACACCGGATGTTGTGTAGCCAAAAATGGTAGGCGTGAGAACCAAACCAGATGGCAGCTTCAATATAGGAGTGTCGTGAAGGATGATCTGATTCAAGAGATCCTGTCCAACTATTATGTCTGGAGAGGAGGTCGTAGGAGCAAGAATTCTCTGAGCAATACAAAGCTTCTCCTTCCTGATGAACGCCTTGTCTTCTGATGATAGCTTTGCGGTACTTGACGACGCGGTCAGTTTTTCTTTGGTGAAGACTGGCGCTCGCTTTAGCTTCATGCCTGAGCGAATGTTCTTCAGAGTAATGTCAACTTCCGTGGATTCGAAAGTTTCTTGGAGCTCTCCCATTCCTGTCGTTGTGAATGAATTTGAGTCCTTAGTTGGAAGTTGCAGCTCTTCTCGAAGTTTCTTCTTTATAAAACTTCTTTGAGCTCCATAGTCGAGAAGGACAGTTACCGGTTGATAGTCCACCTCTGACTCGTTGAATATCAATGCGGAGGCCATTTGTAGCACGCATTGATTGACAATCGGTTGTTTTGAACCGATGAGGCTTCCAGGTGAAACTTTGAAATGAGCTGCTCCACACCGGTTCGATCTTTCAGTGCCATTTTCGTGACGCATGGTGCGACTGTTTTTCGGCCGCAGTACAACCTTTACTGCTCCTTGATGGGCTACGGTTGGTGGTTGGTTTTGCCTATGCCTTTGTCCGCATGAACGGTTTTCTGCTCCGGGTGCGCTTGAGTAGCAGAGAGAAGAATGGTGGTCCTCTCGACATCTTGGACACGGACCAAGGATTTTGCAATATTTTGAGTTGTGCCCTTCCCTAATGCATTTCCAGCAAAGCTTTCGTTGGCTGACTTCGTTTCTGCGTTCCTCAGGAGTTGAGAACGCATTGCAGTACTGTGGCGGGTGGACTTCACCACAAAGGCATAGAGGCAATGTCCTCCGATGCGAGCGCAGCTCGATCTGTCGTGACTCGTTTTGTCTTGAAAACCGGTCGCTGTCAGTATCGTGGAGATACGTTCCGAATAAGGTTGCCGTTGTAAGCTCTGTTGTTTCTTGGAGAGTGATGATCTCGTCAATGGCTTCCGTAATATCTTTGACTTGGAAGGATATACCGGCAACGGTTCTTTCCTTATCACAGTGCTACAGATGTGTTCCGTAAATTTTGAGAGGATCATGCGGCGCCATACTCGGTCCGCATTGAGTGATACACCTGTTTGTTCCAGGTGTATGATCCGTGAGGTAATGGCGGATAGGGTGTCACGACAACTCCTGGGTGTATCGTGAACACGCGGAATTTTTTCGATCTCGTTTATGAGAATGTCAGCTATACTTGCCGACCTGTCGTACTGCTTCTTGAGGATGTTGACGGCCCCATAGTACTTGTCCCCTATCACGGGTACGTAGGTGATGGATGCTGCAGCTTCGCCTTTGAGAGCATGCTTCAAGAACAGGAACTTTTCTTGGTCAGTTAAACTGGCATCATTGTGTATAAGTGCCTGGAATACCGACCAGAAGGCACTGAACACTCTGAAGTCCCCCGAGAAGGTTGGAACCTCGAGAAGAGGTCGCCTGAGCGCGACATTGCGTGCTTGTGAAGGCGCTACCTCACCTGCTGATTCGTAATTATTTCCACTATTGCCAGTAGCCGGCTGTTTACAGCTGGCGGTTTCCTGACAGCTGGCTATTAGGATGGCTTGTTGAGACAGTTCATCCTTTTTGAAATCCACTTTGTTCTGCCAACGCATGACCGTGATGTCAAGCTTGTATGACTCTGCTTGTAGGTAGTCGTCCAAATCCGTCATGAGATTTTCACGCTCTTTTTTGGTAGGTCGTGAGTTTATTGTCTCAATTGCTTCCTTTAAGCAGTTGTCGTGGTACTGCTTGTTGCTCATTACCGTTCTCATCAGGTGGTTTAGCTGTGCTGTCTTTTCTCTGATGTACTCCTCACAATCCTTCCTTTCTTCCGGGAACGCGAATGGCTGGTCCAGACGGTTGACTTCTACCTCGCTTGCCTTAATAAGTCCGCAAGCATTCGTCATTTTTGTCTTGTAAACCTGAATTTCTGCCATCTTTGTTGCTTCCGGCGCGTTTTACCAAAGTTTATCAGTAAACTTTGAATTTTACTTCGTTAGGTCCGAAGTAGAAGTCTCTTCCTGCCACGCGGGACTTTTCGCTGCTCTTCTGGCTTTCTCAGATGAGAATTTGCACAATGAGCGAGCTTTTTCAGCGATTTCTATTGGCCCCTCTGTTGAAATTTAACCAGAAAGAACTGCTGATTTAATCTCTTTCCAATGAATTGGAAAGAAACTTTTTGCTTCCTGGTAAAGGAAGGCTTTGAAAGAACTCTTGGTTCCCCGAGGAACGCTTAATAGAGAGCTTTTTTGAATTCTTCTTTTCCTAGCGATGGAAAGAAGTTTCAGGTGCTTCCAGGGCTCTCCTGAGAGAACGCGGTAGGAAGTCTTTGAGTTTTCCTGGTCCCCTGAGGAACGCTTAATGGAAAACTTTTGAAAGCTTCTTTCCCTAGCGGTGGAAAGAAGTTTCAGATGCTTCCAGGGCTCTCCTGAGAGAACGCGGTAGGAAGTCTTTGAGTTTTCCTGGTCCCCTGAGGAACGCTTAATGGAAAACTTTTGAAAGCTTCTTTCCCTAGCGGTGGAAAGAAGTTTCAGGTGCTTCCAGGGCTCTCCTGAGAAAACGCTGTAGGAAGGCTTCACTAAAGTTCTCCTGGTTCCCCGAGGAACGCTTACTGGAGTACTTTTTATTAGCTTCTGTCTCTCACTGGGGAGAGCTAGCGCAGAAGCTTTTGCGTGGGTTTGAATCCACGGCTGATGCACCAATTTGGTGGTTCACCAACGGATGCGTCTGTAGCCAATTGTAATAAGTGATTTATTACTTTATAACTCTCAGAGCACAACGCGAATATCACATCACAGCAGGTTATATAGGCATTATGCAGGGGCGGAGCTACAAATATCTCCGGTTGTTAGCCGATGGGGCCAACTACCTCTGGTCTTGAAAGGGGGCACCGCGCCTAGAGTGGACTACTTGAGCGCAATCTCTATTACCTACTGATGGTACCCCTAAGTTATGCCTGTGGATGTTACTGAATGATACTTATCCTAGAGTGCTCACCTAAGTATGATAAGTCATATCATTCATTCCTATTTTGCCTATATTATACTACAATATACAATCATAAATGTAGTCCCTAGTTGGGTATCCACCAGGGATGAGCGGATAATGAAATTTTGAAAACCGGATAACGGATAACGGGATAATTTTGCCCAAAAATGGCCGGATAACGGAAAAACGGATAACGAACAATCAACAAAAATTAAAACTCGTTTTAAATTGCACTAATTTCAACAACAGATCAGGGCTTAAGGCGCTGTTAATTTATAAGCCATTTCTAGACATTTTAGGTCTTTTAAACGTTTTGCAGTTCACATTAACGACGCTCTATGGGGTTTTCTGCCCATCCGTAGGAAGACAAACGCACAGCAACATACCCTCCTTTCACCTGTCTCCAAGGGGTCGGTTGGATTGTCTTATTTATCAGTTTTAAGGCCCCCACAGAGTTCTGCGGCAACGCCGCTCGCAATGGTTAGGGATAGGGCAGGGACGCCGCCGGCGGCGAGCTCTGCGTCTCTGCCCTATGGTTAAGCATAGGGCCACGGCGTTGCCGCAGAACTCTGTGGGGGCCTTTACTCTGCGCTTTACTCTTTTTTCTACTAGAGCAGTTGAAAAATAGAATAGACCTTGGAAGAGCAATTCTTCCGATGTCTCTGGAAATAAGAAGAAGGCAGGAGACATCCAGCCAAACAAACTTCACATAACGATCTTGTCCTACACCATGACAAAAACCGTTATTGTTGTTGCTGCTCGAAAGCATCTCAAGATCCAGGGTACTTCAACGTGGAATTATCTGGGATGGATAAAATACTAACTTTTGGGTAGTAGCTGCAAGCAATTATGTACGGCAAACACACACGCAAAGAGTTATGACATCCAGACCTTCTGGATCTGAGAAAGAATATCCGACCCATCCTTTCTGGAGCAGAGGAAGAATATCCAACCCAGCCCCAAAACAGAGGTGTTCCCTATGTTGCAGATAAGCTTCACAAAAAACTCACAAATCAAAACAAATCTGCATTATACATTGGATCCGATCGAAAATCTTCGGATAATTGGATAATTCGGATAAGGGCGATTTTGCGGACCCCGGATTTTCGGATGATTCGGATAACGACAATTTCGCAGACCCCGGATTTTTGGATGATTCGGGTCGGGTTATCCGAATCGGATATCCGAAGATGATTCATTCGGATCCAATGTATAATCTGCATGTTTTCAGCACCCACGATGATAGGTCTGTTTAGTAATCTATTGCTCGTCTGAAATTTTTAATGGAGAAGTTGCTTGCTCTATGTATTTGCATTAATCCTATTTCCTTTGCTAGTGTTCATTGCTGTACTGCAGTACTTTTTGATAATTCACGACAGCATATGCCTAAAAGGTACCATTACCGCATGCAATCAAATCGAATATACTGCAATCCTGTTCCCACAAATGATACGATGGAAAGATCAGTGTTAGAAAATTCTTCCCAGCATGCGGCTCTCCACTTTTGACGATTGCTAGTAGCAGTTTGTATGCCTTCTTGGTCAGCACATGACTTGAGATGAATTAATAATGCTGTGACCTCATATAAGTATGGTGCAGGCTTTGCTGGCCTTCTGAAAGGCTGGAAGTTAGATATATTTGAAACTATGTAGCCAGTTTCCAAGTGAGGAAACTTCAATTAAGCCTTCTAGATTTGAATACTTCTGTTGTTTCTGACAACCACTCTTACAATCGTGAAGGATCCTGTACATAGTACACCCATCACCACGTCGAAAGCTAATTCAGCTAATTTGTTGTTCGTTATCCGGCCCAAAATCGTCGGATAACGAACAACAAAACGGATAGGCCAAAACCCCCCGGAAACCGGATAACGGATAACGGATAACGGTTAATCCGCTCATCCCTGGTATCCACAACACCACGTTGACCATTTAATTGAGGTAAAAACTTTGACACTTAGAAAACTTTTCTGCCGAAAAAGCAGTCACTAACGATTTCATATTGCGAAGATCTGGTAGGTTTGATCTCATCAACTGCCTGAATATGTACATTTTTTTACTTCGGCCTTTAGGCCTGCGGCAAATTCACTACAAGCTTATATATGAAGACAGCATTTAACTCAAGAGGCTGTGGGAGCTTTGCGTGTTTGTTTTTCGATGTTGGCGCTCAAACTGATTGTAAGTATGTAAATCAACTAGAACCAGCCGCCCGATGTCAGCGAGCTAAAGATGCTTCGTGGTAATTAGTGGTAACGTTATTCAGCTCGCCCGCCTTTCCTCACGTCGCTGCTATTTGGTGGTGCTATGATTCCGTTCTTCGTGAAATGAAGGCGAAGGCGCCGCCTATGAGACAGGCGATGTTCCTCCAGATGCACCACATTTGGACTTGAGCTATCCGTCACCAACCTTGACAGTCGTGTTAAAGCGAAAGGGAATCAAGGGCATCAAGAGCTCTTGGTTGGTTAAAGGATAGTAACGGCTCGAACACGTCTGGCTAAGAATCTTCGAGACGGCTAACGCTTCTGACCCAAAGTGCTGTTGTTTGTCAGCGGCATTTCTTAACATAAGGCATAGACATGGAAGCGGATGTAGCCTTCACTGACCTAACATAGAGCCTTGCTTTAGGTTTTTAATGAAGAGGAGTTTTAGAGCTCAAGCTACGCGATAGACAACGACATAACAGCGAACGAACTGCGAGAATCGAGTGACGTTTACCTTCTATCCGATAACATTGGTAGACAACTTTCAGGAATTGTTCTGGTCTGCTGCAACGTTCTAGTCTGATGTGTTCAGCTGTGCTGATCACCTACAATCCGGAGACCTACCGCCTTTCGCAGTATGTGCTTGTTTTGAGAGACGATGATGAAACAGCAGTGCTGACGATGAAAAGAACGATGACGCTGCCGGCACTGAACTCCAATCTCAGCATCGGTAAGGATGGGCAAGCGTTCTAAAGCGCGGTGGCGCTAATACATAGAGGCAGCCTGTCGTTAGTAGAGTATGCGCTTCAGGTACTGGGCTTCTCAACGAAGGTATCGTGTTGGCTGCTGGCTACACAGGGCCCGAAGGAGAGGCTCGACAAGTGGTGGGACATCTGATCGCGGCCGATCCGCTGAAGGCCTCCGTTCTGCCCAACAAGGACATCACTCCTATGGTTAGGTACTGGCCTAACCATATTCTTGGGTTGTCCTGATGCTGGCTTTCATTTAGATCAGGCAGTTCGAGCGTTTCCTACTGAAGCACGATTCTGGCCTGCACATTTTCGCACCTGGAATTCTTGCAGAGAGGACGGGCCTGATTTTTCTGCTGAAGAGGTCTGATTACAAGGAGCGTTTCCGCGAAATTCCTCTGCGTTTTGCTATCTATTATGTCTAGCTTTGTGTCTGGTTGTGGGACCGTTCGTGGGAAACAAAAGCTGATCCACATAGCCTTTCTAGACCTATTGGGGAAGGCCTTCGATCACGTAGCGCGTGATACGATACGCATTGCGACAATACAACGTACCTGAGGAGCTTATATAGAGTGGGTGCAGATGCTCTAGTCTTGTCCGAAGAACAGAGTGCAAGTGCAGCAGGATCCTCAATGGAGCTTCGCGTGTCTATGAGGGTGCACCAGGGTGCTGCGCTTTCTCCACTCCTCTTTGTTATCGTCATTGATGCCATCACACGAGGTCTTCAGCAGCCAGATTGTTTTATGCTGATGAGGTGGTGCTCGCTTGCTAATACAAAGGTGATCTCGGGCGGCAGATTCAAGCTCGGTAAGACCATCTGGCAATGTTTGGGCTCAAATTGAACGCCAAGAAGACCGAGAACCTAATGACTGACATAAAACGAGTTCGGCTCCATTAGGATTAACGGCACTGAACATTTTTTCGGTGAAAGAAAGATACCAGAGCGCATGAAGTCGAGAATCTACAGAGCCCTCATTCGGCCAGTGGCAATGTACGGAGTTGTGTGTTGGCCTGCGACCAAAGGTGTTGAAACGCGCCTCGGTGTTATGGAGGCAAAAATGCTACGCTGAACAACTGGTGTCACGCGCATGGACCTGATTCGAGGCGATGCTATTCGGCAGAAGTTCGGTGTCGCTCCGATAATTGACAAGATGCGCGAAGCTCGCTTGCGATGGTACGACCATGTTCTGAAAAAGAAGGCAGCGTCAGCAAGACAGGCTTTGAGTAGGAAGTGTGAAAAACGCGGTCGACGGCCGAAGTAGCGCTGGTCCGATACGTTACACATGGACATGAAAGTATCTGAAGTCCCCCTGATCAAGCGAGATTGGGAAAGGTGGCGTAGCGACACCAGAAGAGCGGAACCCGCTGCGAAGCGGGAAAAACGCTGCAGAAGAACAAGAAGAAGAAGAAGAAATCGCCGGAGGTGAATTTCAGGAGGACTCCATTGTGCCGAGCCTGTTCTTGCCGCTCTGCTCCGAACTGAGACACTACGATAAGACACTTAAAAGGCCGACAGCAGACCGTTGGCATGAGCCTTCCTTCTTATCGAAATCTGCCGAGTGTCGAGGCAACGTGATATTACGTGACACTTGAGATTTGATTTCCTTAGGGAGTGCTATTATACGTTTTTCATAGACAGGAAATCAATGCAAGCGGAGCAGTTAAACGCGAAGGGACTCTGAAGGAGTCTACCACTATCAAACAAACCTAAAGCGAGATCTCGCGATGTGGTTCTGTTCAGTAGCGAGTACGAGATGTTTGACACGACAGTGGTTGGACGAGCGACTTTCAATTCAAATGGCAGTCGGGTGATGTGCCAGCTGATTCCTCTCGACAACAGTTCAGTGCTGTGAGTGACTAGCAAACATTGGCATTTCTCAGTCAGTGTGCTTTGAATGGTCTTAAGGAGTGGAAAGCTCGTTTCGGACATTAGCAAACTTAATGGTGAAGAACCGCATTGCTTCGCACACGTATTAAGGTTGCTTTCAGATTTCCGCGCTTGCTCTGCGTAAGGCATCTCCGTCAGATCTGTCATCGAGAGGAGAACATTTGGATGACCATCATCAGCTCCGATTTTGAACAGCTGAGCACGTGGAAGTGGAGAATTTATCTAAGCATGCTGCTCTACATCATGTTGGTTTCTCCTGGTCTATCACTTTGTCCGGAAAGTTCTCAGTGTTTTGAGCGCTTCACTCTGAACTCCCATAACTTTCTCAAATCTCATCGAACTTAGTCGTGATGAGCACTGTTTGAATCAGCACACTTTTGCCAATGGGCCACCTGTCGACTTATTCCATCAGCGAAAAAATTAGGTGGTCAATAATCGACAAAATCCATGAAGGCTGGTTTGGCTTGGTCCTAATTGGTGATGCTATTACCAGCGGGAAAGTTCTGAAAGTATTTGAAAAGGTGGTAGTCGGTTGGTGAAAGGTCTGAAGAATATGGCGGGTGAGGTAGAACTTCGACCCGCAATTCATTCAATTTTCGAACAGTGATCTTTGAAACGTGTGGGCGGGCATTATCGTGCATAAGAATCGTGCCTCATCCGTTGACCAATGTTGGCTGCAGTTGACGCAATTTTCGTTGCATTTTTGTACAAAAATTCTGTACAGAAAGTAGCATTGATGCTCAATGTAAGTTGAATTTTTGCTTAATAAGGGACGAATGAAATATAGTAGCACAAAACATTGAGAACTTTCCGGACAACCTAATAGAAAGAAGGCGAATGGATAAAATACCGATCCTTTTTGCTCGAAGGCAAAATTTCCCTACAACTCAACAGAGGTACAAACATTTTTCTAGAAAGGTGATAACGCTGGTGTTGCGGTTTGTGCTGTGGATGCGTCGGGTCGATCGTGGAGTGTCACTATATCTCTACATGCGATTGTTACGATGGCTTTATGGGTGAGCGCACAGGAAATGCACAATCACGCTAAGGGAAGGGACTCTGCGTTCAGGCCTTCCATGATCCCAGTCACAGCACCGCCGCCTGCGTTCAACATGTACGGCCTCGATTTGAAGTCGCTCAAGTTCAGAAGAGTTCCCATCAAGGTTAGTTCCATGGTCGGCACTTGCGACGGATCAAGGTGGTAGGTCGGGACCATATAGCTACGGCGTGGTGTGGCTAGTAATTATCCGAGGTATTTCCTCTCTCTCAACCATGTGGTGCTCCTGTGGTGACCACCTGACCTGTGTTATTGCACGAATAGTCTGATTGATCGTCAGATGCTCCAGTGAGTGGTAAAATCTGATCCTGCTCCAGCAATTCCAGCCCAAGCTGTACTCGGTAGAGAACGCGTTCGTCAGCTACCCGCTTGCCATTGACTGCGATCGAACAGGCGGCGTCGTCACGGCTGAACTCGGATCGTCGCTCAAGTAAGCTGATTCCACTCTTGTACGGCTTTCGGAGGGCGCTTTGTAGGCTGTTTCCAACTACCATTTCACTTGGAACACTGAGATGCGTCCCAATTAGAGAGTGCTCGGATGCTGAAGGGGCCACACGAATATGCATTATCCCTTTGCTTACTGAAAATTTCTTTGAATCACGATCTTGTTGATCTTGTTTACTAACAAGCAAGCAACAAGCAGAGCGAGAAATGCAAAGCTGGAACTTTTTTCTGAGATAGCTCTTCTCCATAGATATCTCCAACTGATTCATTTTGCCCTCTCCAGTGGCTCAACAGTGAAGAAGGACTTGTTACAATTTGAGGCTGCGCCAGCGAGACTATCGCTGCCTTCGTTTGATTGTACACTGAACTGAAACATTCACTCCCGCAGACCGCTTTTGTTTTGCACTTTTGCAAAATTCATGTTTATCATACAGGTAATCCACCTAGGGGTATTATAGTGTGTTATAGAGCATGTTTACGTATAACACATGCTTCAAACTACAGATTAGCTAAAATGTTCACTTCTGTGTCACTTATTTTAAGCCTATTTTGTGTGAAGCTGTAGTTATGTAACGATAGATATTTTGTGGCACTTCCACCAAGTTCCGACTCCACCGACAAGAGTTCGGTCGAAAATTTTTTTTTCGCTGAAACTTTGTCTAGGGGGGTTATTTGGGGTGTTGATCACGAATCTGACATCCGTTTTTCACGACTAGGTCGGAGACCACCCATACCGTTAACAAGGGTGGTCCAGGCAGGGTCACTGATTTCGCTGAAACTTCGTCTAGGGGGGTTATTTGGGGTGCTGATCACGAATCTGACATCCGTTCTTCACGATTCGGCTGGATAATATAGATACAGGAAGGCACAGGGTTACATTCTTAAAGTTTCTGCCGGTGACGGCAGGTAGAGACAGAAACGTGAAAAACGTATGTCAGATTCGTTATCAGCACCCCAAATAACCCCCCTAGACGAGGTTTCAGCGAAATTTTTTTTGACGGTGGAGTTGGAACTTTTTACTAGTGCCACAAAATATCTATCGTTACATAACTGCAGCTTCACACAAAATAGGTTTAAAATAAGTGACACAGAAGTGAACATTTTAGCTAATCTGTAGTTTGAAGCATATGTTATATGTAAACATGCTCTATAACACACTATAATACCCCTAGGTGGATTACCTATATGATAAACTTGGATTTTGCAAAATTGCAAAACAAACGCAGTCTGCGGGATCCAGACTTCCGACCCCTCGCTCACGAGCCCGAGCGCTTCCCTACTACGCCACCTGTGCACTACGCCGATCCGCGACACGAGCCCTCATCCCGCGCGCGCCCGTCAACTGTGAAGCACGTGAATCAACATGCCGCCAACACTCGACTTCCGTCGCCCCTAACTCTGCGCGGAGTTGTATTGGGGTCGAGATACCTGCAGTTTGTTACTTCCCAAGGAGAGGCCGTTTTGCCCATACACAACACTTGCGCCGTTCCGACCTACCGTTGAGATAGTATCCTTGTTAGCAAAATGGTTCATTCCGGTATGAAATCTCCCACACCACTCCGAGTCTGCCGCAGCTGATCGCGCCTCGCCGCGTCACTCCCTCTCACGGCGGGATTCGTCGAATAACCAAAATTCCGGCAAATGTGGTGTTTTGGGGCGGCGGAGTATGAAAGCGATGTGGCACCGCCAGGCGCCGCGAAAAATCTATGGAGGGCAGGGACGTCCTGGGACGGTTATCCAAATCCACTAATCGATGCGAATTTTGAAAAACTATCCACTGCATCACGCAAGCACTTTCATTCAAATCCCAGCTCCAAGACCTTTCAGTTCTTCTCTTTTTCCATATAAACTACCTAGATATTCCGTATATGTATCATTGTCATTGGCGTTGTCATGACTAGCTTGCAGCAGCTTGCGAATGACTAGCAGTGATTTTCGTGTAACCTACTAGCGACATTTCTGCTAGTTTGCAGCAACTTACAAATGACTAGTTTGAGGCAATCTATGACCCGCATGCAACTTGCAAGTAACTTGTTCAAAATTTTCTGAGCGCCGCTGGCCGGCCGGCTGCGCCGGGAGAGTCTGTCCGCGCTCTGCCCTTTCTTATTGCTAAGCACCAGTTGGTCACGACTGGAAATAGTACAATACCTCGCCGTCGCCTCTGAACCCGCCCGCAGACGATGAGCTATAACGTTCAGCGGCGCTGCTAGGCTCCCGCTGACGGCGAGCTCTGCGTCCCTGCCCTATGGTCAAGGATGGGGGAGGCGTATCATGCTCCCGGAACAAAGGGCGCGGATCGAGTCCCACCGGCCGCAAGAGCTTTGTTCGTGCCGAATGGTGGGCATCCATCTAACAGCTTCTAACCTCTACGTCAGCCGCTCTAGGCTTCAGCAAACGTAAGCATATGTATATTCAACGACGTTTTAATTTTCGTGCGACAAATGCGCATATAAAGCACGATGATGTTGCGGCAGCTTATGAGACACCAGATTTCAGGGTGAACTACTTCCCCAGTCAGAACACCCCACTCACCCTCGCTAAGCTTGCCCAGCACTCGGTGTACAGGTGAGCGGCAGCTACACATCATACTGTTTTTAGTGATGCTCAAAGAGCGATCGTTACAGGTACTACCCTGCCTTCGAGAAAAGTGCACTCCTTCGAAGGTCGGTCGGGCAACTGAACTGGGATTTGATCTGATTGCTGCCAAAGGCGTGAAGTTCTGTCGGTCGTTCGCATATGCGCCGAGCAAAGCTGTACAGTTGGCTCACGTTACACAGTGTTTAAAGATGACGAAGAAGCATACTTGGATCACATTGTTCGAAGATTACTACTCTCGATCTTGATCGTATATAACAATTAAAAAAGAAATTAAGGATTTCATTGTGATCGAGTTGGCGTTAATGAAATTGTTGTAGGAAAAGCAAGAAGCACATTCGACTCGTTTCTTACTGAGGTGGACCGTAAGAAACATCAGACGGTATTAGATAATGAGGTAGACAGCATGAAAACAAATGTTTTGATGCCCTTATTAGTGTTTGCTACAGTTTGTGGTTCCAGGAGTTCGCAGCGAAGTTCTCAAAAACGATGTCACGGTCTAACTCGATTCGACTGCTTTTGATCCACTCGGGGCTGATGTCCACCAACGGTTGTTCAATGCACCACCTAAAGAGGAACCTCCATGGAAATAAAAAAGAAGGGGAATGCAGGAAAAAGTAGGAGCGTCGGAGACCTCAGTGCAACGTCCACATCACTCTTCGTCGCATCCGTATCGCTTGCCTGGTGAATCAGAAGAGCTCCTGCAAAGAAACGTGTTGGAAAGCAAGCTACACGGCTGAAAAGACCGCCTATTCCGCCGATCGCCCAACAACGCAGGCTGGATATTTATGCTGAATAATGGGCTCCCTCTGCTCTCCGGGCTGCTTATGTGTTGAACCGTTCAGCGAAGCGATAAAAGGAAGCTTTTCGGACTGAGGTAGCCTCACCATCGGTTATGAGCATGTGCGTTATTAGGGTTTCCTCGCTCAGACGCACTGCCTTCCGAAACTGTTGAAATCGAATAGTTCGAATAGTGAGATATTCTTAGAAACTGCCCCTACCATTCGCGACCACGAAACTGTTGCTGAATACAGGTGACTATCACAATCACAACCACAAGCTATATATAAAAGAGTTTGTCCGTCGAGTGATCTAACCTGAGTGAGATACGCCGCATCATCCACAGCGAGGGCGGTCGAGTGATCTGACCTTAGTGAGATACGCCTTATCATCTACAGCGCGGGCAAAATTTGCTATTTAACGTGAGGTGTTGCTGCAGCAGGAGAAGCGCACCCTTTTACAGCTTTACACAACAGCACCTATGTGCGTTTTTGAGCGTCCGGATTCATAAGCCGTGCCGCCGAATTTGTACCATTAGCATGAGAAGACCACTAGGGGGATAAGAGTAGAAGGGGAACTTCGCAGGTGGAGAACCTACAGAGACCAGGAGGGGCGACCTGGAGGAGATATCGGGATGGGGGGTCGATAGGGGGAACAATGAAGCAGGCCAGGAGGTGGTACCAAGAAGGGTTTAGGCAATAAGGAGGGACCAGTAGAGAGTTACCAATAAGGGGGGCAGTAAGGAGGACCAGCAAGCGGATTCAATACGAGGGGACCAACAAGGAAGACAGGATTTAGAAAATATGACACCGATGTCGCGCAATTGGTGTTCGCTTGCCGTCGTCGTGCCATGAGCGTGCGAAGGGTACTTGATTGGGGTAGAGTATTAACGAGGACCACGAGGGGGAAGGGGTCGACAGGGAGAAGGGACGTGAAAGCGGAACCAGGACAGGGAACCAGCAAGAAGGGAACCGTAAGGTAATTCATACGGCGAACGGGAATCTGTCATCTTTTCGGCCTCTTCAAGCTGAACACAGCGGCAACTGCGCGCGCTTCTGGGCTTCTAGTTTGGGAAGACGGATCTTCTGAGCTTCTGAACCCAGAAGACGAGGTCCCTACGTCCCGCAACAAGAGTCCTGTTTCTGAATACGTGTCACGACGTCTGCCGTGAACATGGGAGGATCACTAAGGGGGTGGTGGAGAAGGACAGTAAGGAGACCTCTAGGGTGAACCGGAAGAGCGCCCAGGAAGGAAAGGAACAACCTGAAGGAGAGACCAAGACAGGAAAACCAGCAAGAAGAGGCCAGTAGGGGGTCAATAGTGGAAGCAAAGAAGTGGGCCAGAAGTTATGGCCAGGAAGTGGGATTGGGTGGTTGGGACTAAAGAGAGGGGGAAAGAGGACCAGTAAAGACCGACCAGCAATTAGATCCATTAAGAAGAAACTAGTGAGGGGGAACCTGGCTTCGGTGGCGGCCCTCCTTCCTCCGCCAAGCCGCGTACTGTCGCGTCGTTCGACGTAGCAATGGCACCACGGTCAGTCGATATGGACGAGGGTCGTTGATTGGTCGGTAGCGGATCGCGGTTCTTCCACCGCCGCTACAGGAGAACCCTAGGAGACGGGAGCAGTTTTCGCACGAGCAGCTTGGATGCACCGCAACCTGGAGTCCCTTCCCTTGCCTATCTCTGCGCTCGAAGAGCGCAGAAGCCAGCCGCGGGCTCCCCATGAGCGCACAGGCTAAGGAGGAAAGATTTCGCGCTCTGGCGCAAAGATGCGTGAGAGCGATCGCGCGGATGTCAATTCGTTAGCCCAAATATTGCTGTTGGTGCGCGCACGATGAGCGCTCGTGGCTTGGAGGAGGAAGGATAACCGCGATCCCTGGCTTCGGAAGACATGTCGACGATATCTAGAAACGGTGGCTGTTGAGCACTGAAACGCTTGTGGAGGAGCAACCTGAGGAACAGAGGTACTGCGCAGCACAAACCAATGACGGTAATGGCCGGTCCTGAGAGAATATCCATGATGAATGTACCGAAGTGGTGAACGGCTTGATGCCGATAAAGTATGCACCAGGTCCTAGATGCTAGCGAATTATATGTTTTACAAAAACTACTTTCCACAGGTCAGGGATGCTGCAAAGTCGAGCGAAGCGCGCAAGTGCGAAACACGCCGTAAGGCATCTCTCGCACCTCTTGTCAGAAATATATATATATATATATATATATATATATATATATATATATAAAAGAGTAAGCGGTTGTGTCTGTCCTTCCGTCTGTCCGTCCGTCTGTCCATCCGTCGTCCATCTGGCCTTTCATAAACGTCGAGTGACAGGCGTCCGGGTTGAGACGAGGTGTGACCAACGTCGTGTCGCGTGCGTCAGAAGACGTGTCACTGATGTCGCGTAAAGGACGAACGGTTTGAAAAGACGTGTTACCGACGTCGCTCGACACGCGTCCGGGTTCAGGAGTTGTGTCACCCATGTCGCGCAGTGGGTGTCTAGGTTCAGAAGAGGTGACACCGATGTCGCCCAAGTGGAGTTCGGATTCAGACGACGTGTCGCCGATGTCGCGCAAAGGACGAACGGTTTGAAAAGACGTGTTACCGACGTCGCTCGACACGCGTCCGAGACCCCACCCCATCCCGATGCCTCCTCCAGGTCGCTCCCGCCTGGCCGCTGTCGGTTCTCCATCTTCGAAGTCCCCTTCTACTCTTACCCCTTTAGTGGTCTTCTCATGCTAATGGTACAAAGTCGGCGGCATGGCTTCTGAATCTGGACGCTCAGAAACGCACGTAGGTGCTGTTGTGTTAAGCTGTAAAAGGGTGCGCTTCCCCTGCTGCAGCAACATCTCACGTTCAATAGCAAATTTTGACTGCGCTGTGGATGAAACGGCGTACCTCACTTAGGTTAGATCACTTGAACGCCCTGCTGTGGGTGATGCGGCGAATCTCACTTAGGTTAGATCACTCGATGGACAAACTCTTTAATATATAGGTGGTGATAATGTGAGTGCTGCGATTCAGAGGAGCATTGTAAGAGCTCAGTTTTAAAATGATGTTGTTCTGGTTAACATCCGAATAACAACACTAAGCACCAACTGGTCAGAAACAGCTCAATGATAAGCGTTGCGCATCAGAAAACCGCGTTATGTGCCAGCATGGTAATCTAGGTGATTGTTCTTACCAAGAAACAATTTATCAGATTGAGTGTCGGGCTTGTAATTCACCATAGATTGCGTGAACGGGAAGAATGCAAACAGTTTGCTTAAGAGAACATCTAGCTAGTAAAACGCGTGCAAACACAAGAGCCCCTAGACGGCATAAGGCGATTGAGCACAACGGGAACGATTTCGACATAAAGTACACGGTGCTGGCAGTTTAGAGTGACATTTCGGCGAAACTTCCAATCTGCTTCTGATAGTTCTGCTGTTCTCGTTGAAGACGTTAACTTATCCTTTGTGAAGAGCGATGGACGTTGCAGTTTCTTAGGACCATGTCGACTTTTCAATGTCACACAAACTTCGTAGGAGTTGAAGGTAGCTCTCCCATTCTTATTGTAGTGCAGAAAGTTGAACTCACTACTAACAAGCTCAGCGTCGCTCCAATTTGTACTTTGATGAAGCCTCTCTGAGCTCTTGAATCGAGAAGGATTGTAATAGGCTGGTAATCCATTTGAGCTTCGTTGAAGATCATTGCTGAAGCCATTTGTAGCACGCACTGTCCTTGGAGCGGTCGACTCGCCATTGCTGAAGCCATTTGTAGCACGCACTGTCTTTGGAGCGGTCGACTCCAAGTAACCGCTTCATCCAACGGAGTAGAATTCTGAAGTGTTTGTACATGATTGTTATCGCGTGGTGGTCGATCACTTCCTTGTTGTGGCCCGTATTTGCTGCCACTCCATGGTTGCGAAGTGCGTGTCGAATGGTTTCCCGAATGTTGCGGTTCGTTTGGTCTCCTTGAATGATTGGCATGTTCAGTCTCTTTGAAAGGCTGAATGCAGAGTGAGAAAGTGGTGATCCTCACCACACTTTAGATTTCCCGACTTTCGTACAGTATTTTGAACTGTGCGAATTGTCGAAACATCTCCAGCATACACGCTGTCACTTTGCTTCCATCCGTCGAGCCTGAGGCGTAGTGAAGCTTGCGCAGCGTTGCGCTGGGTGTAAATCTTCACACTAACATTTGCTCGAAAGTTGTTGAATGGTGGAGGCTTTAGCTTGTGTTGGCCTATCGCTGGCATTCTGAAGTTGCTTGTCCTTTGGGTTTCGTTTCCAAATATAGTCTTCGTTGTGAG
Organism: Heligmosomoides polygyrus bakeri; assembly: GCA_947359475.1. Lineage (NCBI taxonomy): Eukaryota > Metazoa > Nematoda > Chromadorea > Rhabditida > Heligmosomidae > Heligmosomoides > Heligmosomoides polygyrus. The sequence continues at coordinate 44,802,486 of OX375867.1, read as the reverse complement.
TTCCGTAGTTTACTGGAGAGTGATGATCTCGTCTATGGCCAGAGTGATGCCCTGTACTTCGAAGGATATAGCGGCAACGCTTTCTTTCCTTGTGACAGTGCTACAGATGTGTTCTGTAAATTTAGAGAGGATCATGCGGCGCCATACTCGATCCGCATTAAGTGATACACTAGTCTGCTCGAGGTGTATGGTTCATGAGGTTATGGCAGATAGGGTGTCGCGACAACTTCTGGGTGTGTCGTGAGCACGGGGATTTTTTCGATCTCGCTAAAGAGAACATCGGCTATGCTTTCCGATCTGTCTTATTGCTTTTTGAGGATATTGATGGCTACTTAGTACATAGTCTCCAATTACAGGGACACAGCTTATGGAAGCTGCTGCTTTCCCTTTAAGAGCCTGTATCAGAAACAGGAACTTCTCTTGGCACTTAGATCTACGTCGTTATGTATAAGCGACTCGAATACAGACCAGAAGGTAGAGAAGTCTCTGGAGCTCCCTGTGAATGTTGGAATCTCAAGAAGCGGACGTCTGAGCGTGACAGTGCGTTCCTGTGAAGGTGCAACTCCATTAGTCGATGCGCAATTACTGCCACTATTGCCGGTTACAGTACGGTGGCCGATGCTACCTTCCTGACAGTGGCAATTAAAACTGTATGTTGAGACAGTTCATCCTTTCTGAAGTCCAGCTTGTTCTGGCAACGGATGATCGTTATGTCAAGCTCGTTTGATTCGATTTGCAAGTGGTCATTTAGATCCGTCATGAGCTCTTCACGTTTCTTCTCATCGGGACGTGAACTAATTATTTCAATAACTTCCTTTAACACATTGACGACATCGCGCGTTTCGCATTGGTGCGCGCGTGGGACAATCGATTTTTAAGCCACCTGGCGCGTACGCATCATTTATGCTGCGTATTGTCCCACAGGGTCGCCTTTTTGTCGCGTTAACAGTGTGAGCGAAATTTTGCAAAAAATATGAACATAATGTCAGCTTTGAAAGGTCTTTGGTGTGGGATGAGCGGAATTTGCGTTTCATGATCGAAATTCTGGTTCACAGACATTTTTAGTCCTTCCGTCGCCTGTTTTGTGTTCTGGTATTTTGATCTAGTGTGAGTAAGAGATGCGGAAAACTTACGATTCAAAGCGGACGAAAAATATCTGCTAGTAGAATACTTAGCAAAATAATTTCTAATGGAGCTAGGCTAAAGATAGGGCCTTATGCCAAAAGGTGGTCCGTGACTATTTAGGCGTTTCCCGGAGCATGAGCCTTTGGCAGCTCTTGCACATCGATCATAAAACAAAATCTAATAAATATAAAGAATATGTTAGATCTAGTTTAATCGCATGACGTGAAGGAGTTAACAATAATGTCTCCTTGCACGTGCGCGCGATGTTCACTTGCTATGTGAGAAATGCTTTTATTCCTAAAATAAGTTCACCTTTTTTTCTTAATGATGTGTTTTAGTTTAAGGTCAATTTGTAACAATTCCTTGGTTCAATTTGGGGAACCAAGTAATCTCTTCTCATTACACGATATCCAAAATGGGTGTATTGGTTTGGGGGTTCGTCGTCGTGCTATCAAATTTTCTCGAGTACCACTTAAGCATTTCTTTGCCCGTAACTGTTGAAGCTTCTCGCAGTTATAGACTATAGGAGCACTGCAAAAAAATCCCACAAAACTGCCTCACTTTAAAGGAAAATCGAGTTTAAAGTTACGCAGCAAAAATGATGCGTATTGTCCCACGCGACCGCCTCCTTACGCAGCATATATGCTGCGTATTGTCGCCAATGTGTTAAGTAGTTGTCGTGGTACTGCTTGTTACTCATACGATCCTCATTAGGTAGTTCAGCTGTGCGGTTTTCTTCCTGACATGTACTTCGCATTCCTTTCTTTCTTCCGAAAGGCGAACGGCTAGTCCAGACTATTAACTTCCGGCTGATTTGACTTGATAAGTGCGCAACCATTCGTCATCTTCGTCTTGTATACTTGTACTTCTGCCATCTCTATCTCTTCTGGCACGTTTTCTCAAAGTTTCTCAGTTTAAACTTTAAATTTTACTTCGTTAAGTTCGAGGTAGAATATTCTTCCTGCCACGCGGGACTTTTCTTCTTTCTTAGGATCCTCCAAGAAAATTCGCTAGGAAATTTAGAATTTCCTTCTGGTTCCTTGGTAGAGTACTCGCGAAGAAGGTATTTTTTCGATTTCCCTTCCTTGATCGGAACGAAAATTTATTCCCTTTCTGGTTTCTCCGAAGAGAACTCGCTGAGAAAGCTTTTTCCTGGTTCCTCGTAAGAGGACTCGCAAAGGAAATTTGGATTTGTCGACTGCTTCTCACGAAGAGAACAGCACAGCTGACGGTAGTCCTGGTCTCTCCGGAGAGAACGCGCTAAGGACTAAGGGTTGCTTTCTGGTTTCTCCGAAGAGAACTCGCAGAGAAAGTTTTTCCTGGTTCCTCGTGAGAAGACTCGCAAAGGAAACTTGGATTTGTCGGTTGCTTCTCACGGAGAGAACTAGCACAGCTGATGGCAGTCTTGGTTTCTCCGGAGAGAACGCGCAAAAAAGTTTTTCGTCTGTTTCTCACTAAGGAGAACTAGCGCAGACTTTTGCGTGGGCTTGAATCCACGGCTGATGCACCAATTTGGTGGCTCACCACGGCTGTGTCTATAGCGACTTGTAATAATTGGCTTATTACGATATCACTTCAAAAGCACGACAAATGTAACAGAACATGGCGATTTATATGCAGAAATTCTCTGGGCGGGGCCTATAAAAGGGGTACATATTTGCCAGTGGGTCAGAAATCTGCTGGTCTTAAAAGGTTATACCGCGCCTAGGGTGAATTGCTTATGCGCCACCTCGATTGCCTATTTGCGATACCGCTAGATCATGCCTGTGGAGTTGCTCAATGGTACTTATCTCTTAGTGCTAGCCTGAAAGGCTTTGCATCTATTATTCAAATTCTTGTTGCCTTACATGACATTACATTTATACATTCTTATATCGATCGTGCAATAGTTGTGTACTCACAACAAGGAAAGCATTAGAGGCCTTTTGGAATTTCGCAAGAAATCCAAGAATTGACGACCGCCAAGAATATCGATCAATTACAAATGACTTCTTGCCGTTTGTACCAAAAAGCGCGCTGTAGAATGGAAGGGTGACGAGCAGACCGTTGTATCACTGCAAACAATATACGTCTACGGCAGGTCTCAATGCTCTACTTACCGTACTCGAGCGGTGAACAACGTATCGTGAGTTTTTCCAATTTGAGTGAGGTTTTCTTGACCCCCCCCCTATGGTGTCGGAACTGCTAGAGCAGTTGAGGCGCTTGGTGGGGTAGAGGGCATTTCAACACCTATCTTCAGGCCTCTGAAGACGACGATCGCGTCGAAACGTCAGGCCGCATAATAAATGTCCACCATAAAAACCTCTTTGGGATAAGAAACTGATTGACATCAACCTACTATGCCGAGGTGTTACGAAGAAGGAGCTGGAATCCAGGGCGAATTTTCTCGAACCACCCCTGCGTTAATTTCCCGTGCTGTTTAGATGGCGGTTTGGCCCAGTTTGAAATTTAAATGAAATATCGTTCAGAGCTGCTCTTTCGACATACTTCAATAAATCTTCGTAGAAACATAACTGCTAAGAATAGGTGAATCACAGATTATTCCTTCAGATAGAACGAAGAATTCCGTATTAGACATTCTATCAAAATGCGAAGTAAGTTGGATATTAATTCAGTAATAAACGAATTAAAAGCTCCTGCATAAGAACCACCAAAACTTTCCGACCAACCTAATATCTGTCCGAAAATCCCTAAAAATTCTAATTTTCAGTTTCTAACACGAGGCTAAGCCTAGTTTATACTTGCGCCGCCATGCGGCGCGGCACCACGATTGTCATAGATATCGATTTTCGCTTCGTATTCGTAATCCATTCTGTCTGTGGTGCCGCGCCGCGCAGCGGCACAACTATAAACTAGGGCTTAGGAACCTTCTGGGGCCGGATTCATCAACAACTAAACCCACGGGTATGCGGGGTATAAAGGGTAGAGATAAGGTGAGCGGCGGAGACGCAGGCTTTATCGTGGGTTGGTACCCATGGGTACCAACCCACGATAAAGCCCATGGGTTGGTCGTTGATGAATCCGGCCCCTGGTCGTCAAAACGATAGTCAACACTGCTCTTATCTGTTAAATAGATCTCTTATATTGTTTGGAGACACGATTTCCTCACCAGGGAAGGCTCTCAGGCGTAAGTTTGAGAGCCTTAGCTGGTGAGGGGAAATGGTTAGTACTACGAGAATCTCCACCCTCCATATAGTAGAAAGATGTTTCATTTTTGCTGAGTCCTTGAACCAAAAGGGCTACGGGCCCTCGAAGGCGGGATGCAGCAGCACACCGTCAGCATGTCCCCACGTGCATGTGTGCGCGCGCTGTTGGGAAGCGGTGAAAGGCTCTGCGGCAAGCAAGTCGTTGGCTCAGCACGTTGCTTCAAAGGTGCTAGGACAGGTGTTCGACTCCTGTGTTATGCACCATTTTTGCCTTTTTCATCTTTTTCATAACCGTGCCTCCTTCATCAATTTGCTTCCTACACATCTCCTACACGTTTATTTCACTCTAAGTTGTCAAAAGGAGCAGATTCGTGATCAACGCCCCATGACCTCGATAGCCCTAGTCACTATTACCTGCTGTAACACTGTTTAACATTCGCTGAAAAACACAAAATACAGATATAATACAGAAAGTGAGAGCAGTGTGCTCTCACTCAGATATAATACAGAAAGTGAGAGCAGTGTGCTCTCTCTTGTATAATACAGAAAGTGAGAGCAGTGTGTGAAGCACAACTCAAAGTAAATCGTTACTTAAGAACTTACAGTGAAATAAATGTGTAGGAGATGTGTAGGAAGTAAGCTGATTTAAATCGCCATCAAGGCATTATTGTACTGCACTTTCACGACTCCAGAGGCCGAGGAGAAGTCGAAAAAAAATCGCCCAAATTTCTCCCAGGGCTGTTATTAGGGGCACTGATCACGAATCCGACATTCGTTTTTGAAATTTCGGCTGATTACGGTAGGTTACAGCAGATACGGCTGACTAGGGCTGTCAAGCTCATGGGGTGTTGATCACGAATGTGAACCTTTTGACAATTTAGGGTGGAATAAATGTGTAGGAGATGTGTAGGAAGCAAACTGGTGAAGGAGGCAGTGGTTATGAAAGAATGCGAAAGTAGTGCTCGAACATCTGGCATAGCACCATTGAAGCAGCCCCGCCACCTGCTGATTCTCCGACTCGCCTGCAACAGAGCCTTTCACCGCGTCCCATACAACAGCGCGCGCACGCGTGGGCACATGCTGACAGTGCGTTCCTGTTATTTTGCGTTTTACAATCTATTGATAGTGTTTCGCTTGAATACTTGTTATAATCTCTTTACAAAGTGACCGTATCGATGCGAAAAATACAGGGTATCCTAAAAATACAGATACTGTTCGAATGGTTCTAACATTGCTGCAAGTGAAACCTTTGAAGACGTTTGAGACTTTTTTGAATTGCCACTCATATGAATGCCATATGAGCTTATATGACATTGAAAACGCGCTCCAATGCTAAAAATGCGCTCCGATGCTCTCCTGTCAACGACGTCCCCGACGCCGCCACAGAATCTGTTGACAACGTCGCCGACGTCGACCACGCGTCTGTGGCGAGGTCGACCACGCGTCTGTGGCGACATCGGCGACGGCAGTGACGGGCTATCGGTGAGGGATCGCAGCGTCGGCGACGCGTCGCCGAAATATAACATAGGCCTTACTGTACCCCGCCTTCGAGGGCCCGTAGCTCTTTCGGTTCAAGGACTCAGCAAAAACGAAACATGTTTTTCTACTCTATGAAAAGTAGAGATCCTCGCGGTACTATCCATTTCCCCGTTCAGGCCTATGCCTGAGACCTTTCCCTGATGAGAATTATGGCAGTAATCGTAGAATTTCTGTGTAAGAAGATAGAGATGGAACGAGACAGAACAGAAGTGGCACAGTCCCAACTAACCTTAAGATTGCAGCCAAGGGGCTGTCACGTCACCCTCGGATGGAGGCAGATTGGGCGAGTGAGACTCTCCCCTTCTAGTCATCTCTTCAGCGACCATCACTCTATCTATCTGGCGTTAGACCGCAAAGATCAGCAAAAGAGGCGAGCTTCTGAGTAACCATCACGCGTTCCTCACTCCTATTCATTAGGGGTTCTTTGCGGCAATCTACAGCGCTTCAAGAGTTTTGCGTGCTGTGATGTCGGCCTCGCGCGCTAGTACTGTCGCCGCTACACCAAACATTGTGCCAGCATGATTTCGCAGTCTGTGTGATTCAGCGACGGTCGGACATGGAACAATTATGGCAGTGATTTCCAATCAACTTTTCCCTTACAGAAAGATGTAATCTGGCAGATTTCGTAAGAATGAAATGGAAGTTAAGGAGGAGCGACGGTTTGCGACGGAAAAATTTGTCGGAAAGCGTCGCTTGTATACGAATTAGAGGTTATGCTGTAGTGCACTAGCTGAGTATATAAATAACTAAACAAACAAAACCGTACCAGCGTAAATTCGGGCGATGCCGAAGGCGACTTGCCTCGCACATGAGTCGAGCCCAACTGCGTGGCCAGATGCGGTCGCCTCCTTCAGAAACGACTCCAAGTCCTGCACTGCCCTTCGAACGGCTCCCGTGGCGCATGCCAGCTCAGAAGACGCTGAAATTAGCAGATAGGAGCTTGTCGCGAAGAGTTCGCAGCCCTCCTCCGAACTTTGTGAGTTCACAAGCGACTCGATCCTCTTCTTGAATACTCCATACACATCTTGTTTTCCCGCGAACACGCGGAGCACATCAAGCGAGAGCACATTCGTCGTCCCCTCCCAAATAGGTGTCACCTAAGTGGAGACTGGCGAAGCTGTTGAATCACGCGGCAGAAGCGCACCCTACCTGAGCATCTCGGAGAGCTGCAGGTAGTCCAGTGTCCTCGATATACCCTTGCCCACCGAAGCATTCCATCGCTTCGGATATTAAAGGAACGCACTGAAGAGTCGAATTTTAATTTATCGAGTAGAACAGAAAAACCGTTGGCCTACCTTTTTGCCTGTGTATAGCTTCACGACCGGGGTAATCAGACGGAGCATGACGACGTCCTCGTCTGATGCGTTGACTACTTCCTAAACGGTGCCGCTTGCAATGCCTCCAATAATAAAGAAACTCACGGGCGTGTTCGTTAAAAAAGACATTTCAGGCGGATTAGTCTTAAGAGCTAGTGGAAGTTTGTGCTTGGAAGGATGTTCAAATAAAGCCAAGGTCGAAACCTTCTTCCAAAAGAGTAGCATATCTGAGCAGTTAGAAACCGGGTTTGGAGCATGAATTCGTGTAAGGGTTGACATGATACAATCCAAGTCCGTGATGTGCATTAACGATTAACGATTTACCGATTTACGAGGTTTGCCGGCATTTTTCGTCTTTCGTCATCAATTGGAATCTACGTTACTTGGGTAGCAAAGACAAACATGCTCTACCCAATACAACAAAATTCGATTCGATTAAAATTCGGTCAACGGTCCGTGGCTGTTTATTTGTTTCACTTTTGTCGTCTGCAATAAGAACAGGACCTTTTGGAAAAAAGGAATCTTTCTATGGAACAGGCACATGGACTTCGTAAATATCTTCCAAAGAATTCGTTGTGGTCACTGCCTGAGCTGAATTCTTCACTAAAACATTCTGTAGTTTTCCGAAACAATTATGGAAGTATAATTGTTGAATGAATGTTGGACTGAAAACAAAAGTCTACTTAATGAGCGCAATTCTGTAGAACGTTTTGTCAGGGCAAAAGAGCTCAAAAAGATTGAGCCGTGTCATGGTGCAGAACACCTCGGATCCCCTTAGAGGATGGACGACTTCCCACCAGCTAAACGAGCTAGGCATAGTAAGAAATTTGCTATTTTAGAAGTCTTGTTTTGTGTTACTGTTAAGTTTTAGATATTATTGATTTTTCTCGTTTAGCAATTTTGTTGATGATGGATGTTATTTGTTATGAAGATGAAGACATTGCCCTACTGTCACATAGTCGCCATCTTGATGGAGTCAAAAAATCAATAAAGAAAAAAAAAACAGGTTTTTTACACACCAAAATACAGCCAAAGTGACTGCAGCTAAGTGCAGTTTTATTTAACGAATTTACCGATTTCAACGCAAAAATGTTTTGCTAGAAAGCGGTCGTTAAAAATTTACCAAAAAATTTAACGCACACCCCTTATCCGGGTTCAGTGACCATGCTCTTAATCACAGCAGGATAGCTCCGCCCGAGAAGCACCCTCGACACTAATTGAGAGCGCCGCTTGGGAGAGTGCAAGAGGGCACAAGCTAATCAGAGCCTTCGTTCCTAGCTACTGTTAACACCCACTCGTTGGAGCACCATGCGCTCGAGAAGGTGACGCTGGCGCGGGAGAAATGTGAACGATCGGCGCGGGCCGCTGGGGAGAGTTGGCCACTGTGCTCTGATTGGCCACTCTGCTCTGTCCTGCGTTGACTGGATGACACCTTCCACGCCGCGCCCTCAATCCCGCCCGGAAAGAAGCCTCAAGGCCGAAAGCTACAACACTCATAACAATACAACACTCTGCGCCGATCTATTCGCTGTCAAATTGTACAGTAAACGGTAAGCAACCATGGACTAGGTTGAGCCAAAGGCTTCCACACACTTTTGCTGCAAAGTGGCACGCGGCTGGTGGCAATACTGCCGCGTCGTAGTGACAAGACGACGTGGCGCCGCTCTCATCATCAGTTTTGCCACTCCTCCATCGCCGACGCGGTTTCATCATCATTCTTCTTCCTCCTCATCAGCCTTTGTCCCGCTTCAAGGCGGGGTCCACTCTTCTGGTATGATGACGCCACTTCGCTCGATCAAATGCTTGATCGGGGTGGATACCCCTTCAAGTCCATGTGCAACATATCAAGCCAGCGTTGCCTAGGCCGTCCTTTAGGCCGTCTTCCAGGCACTTCTATGATGAGGATAATCTTCCGAACGGCGTCATCGCTAGCGCGAAGAACGTGGCCAACGAAGGCGAGCTTCACGTAACTTATCAGCAACTAGAGCGACACCAAACCTCTATTTCATCGTAGCGAATACGGTCCAGGCGCGCAACACAGCCGTCCAGCGCAACATTTTCGCTTCCATTACGCTGAGACGAGTCACAACCTCCTTAGTTGCTGGCCAGCACTCAGCTCTATACGTCGCTACTAGTCGGGCGACGGTTCTATAAATCTTCGATTTAAGGCGTTCCGGTATCTTCCTGTCGCATAAAACACCTGCCGTCGAGCGCCATTTGGACCACGCTGCGCTAACGCGTGAGTCAACTTCAGACGTCAGACTACCGTCAGACGCGATTGCAGAGCCAAGGAACTCGCCATTGCTCTCATTGGACTCGACCTCGTTTACGTCTCGGATTTTTTGACGTTTAGCTTGAGCCAAACATCGACAAACGGTCGCCCCAAGCTTGTGTTTGTCGCTGGAGCTCGTTGTTCTCTTCGCTTGCAAGCATTACGTCATCTGCATACAGCAGCGTCCAGGGGGCAGGCTTCTGGAGGTCTCTCAAGTGGCACCACTACGACAATAAAAGGGAGCGGGGAAAGCGCAGAGCCTTGGTGTACCCCGACGGAGATAGGAAACTCCGCCGGTGTGTCGGCTAACGTTTGAACTCTACTTTTTGGGCCAGAGTAAAGTACACGCATCCACTCAATAAGCTCTTCAGGAACACCGCTGTCGTAAGGCGTACCACATGTCCTCACACGGTACACGATCAAATGCTTTCTCTAGGTCTAGAAAGGCTGCAGCGGTTTCTGCTTTTCGCGATGACTCTATACCAGAAGATGAGCAGCATGTATGGCATCGATGGTGTCACAGCCCGCTACGAAGCCACATTGATTGGCGGAAAGCTGAACGATATTGCGAATACGTCTATCTACAACTCACTCAAAGATTTTTGTGCTGTGCGAATTGGACGGTAATTCGTGCAGTCCGCAGGACTGCCTTTCTTCTTTCAAATCGGGATCGTCGTGCTTTCCTTCCAACAACCAGGTACCTTCTTCTCCGCAACAACCTGTTTGAAAAGTTTCGTTAGCCAGTCAGCACATCAACTTTCATATATATATATATATATATATTTATTTATATATTTATATATTTATATATATATATATATATATATATATGTCATCAGGGCCCGTTGCTTTGCATGGCTTCATCTTCTTCAAATCCGCTTCCGTCTCCTTCACAAAGATTTTCTGCATAGGACCGTGCGTAGGAGGGACGCAAGAGATAGGCGGATGGTCAAACTCTGCTGTCATGATTCCCTCGAAGTAGGTAAGTAGGAGTGCCATCGTCTCATAGCCCTTTTGCGGTTCGTCCGCAGATGGCCGTTCTCATCCTTGACACCCAAGAATTTCTCGATGTCCTCGGTTTGACGATGGCGTGCTTTGGCAAGTCGATAAATATGTCGCTCACCATCGCGCGTCTCGAGTATATCGCTGAGGTCATCATAATGAGCGGCTCTCGTAGTTTTGCTCTTACGTCCATGCCTGCTTCTCGATCTTGCGGCGTCCAGGCTTAGTCATGCATAACTCAGAACATGCAGCTTGTAAAATCGCATCGGTGGCATCTTTCCATGTTTCGTCGACGGTTGTTGGTAACCGGGTACGAGAAACAAAAGCTGTAGCCTTTTCTTTCAAACGCCACCACTTCATTCTCGGTGGACAGCACCGCTCGACATGCCTCAGCATCGGAGGGCGAACTTAAGAGTGCATATCGGCGGACGGTGCTGTGTGGCGACAGTTTCGTACGGCACCACCTTTGCATCTGTAACCAGCCTTCGATCGCGATGTTTCACAAGGGTGAAGTCGATGTGTCTTGGTACTCCTGCTGTAGAAAGACACAAGATGGGAGTCACGCTTTCGGAATACGATGTTCACGATGATGAGGTTATGCGAGTCCGCATACTCAAGGATTCACTCACTATCAGCGTTACGCGCCCCGTAACCGAAACCGCCATGACAGCTGTAATCATCTTTCACAGTACCAACATGACCGCTGAGGTCACCTGTGATAACGACAGCGTCTTGTAGCGGTACCTCTGCTGTCTTTTCATTAAGCAGGGCCCAAAACGCATTCTTGGCTCTCTCAGAGCAGCCTGGCTGCGGAGCGTACGCAGAGAAGAAATGATCTTATAAATACGCTGTTCAGCAGCGACTACGACCTTCATCAAGCGGTCATTGAAACGTTCCATGCTTATAATCGCGCCTCGGAAACGTTCGGAGACGATTACACCAACTCTGCTGGTGGTCCTGGGATTGCCGAACAGCTGAAACAGCGTTTGTCGCTATACGAAGTTGTATACATGTTTGTGTAGATCTCGAAGAGACGAATTGAACGGTACCAACCGATTCTCAAAAACTCTCAAATTAGAGGAATTTTTAACACTCAACGGTTTGCGACGGCTTGCGACCGACAACTCGTTCGCGACCGCCCCTCGCAGGAGCGCAAGTTTTCAATTTCGGACATTTTCATGGCTCCATATGAATTATGTACACCAAACGATAGTGCTCGAGCTCCTGGACTCGAATATGCAATTGGTTTTTCGAACGGATGACTTTTAGACGAGTTTTATCGAAAAGACGCAAAACCGCAATTCGCGGTTCTTGCGGCGTCTATTCAAAAGACGCGTTCGGTACGGTATTTTTCACTCACCGGGCTTTGCGAGTGCGCGTCGGCTCCCGCGGACGCCGTAGACGATATCTCGATACTATCTCGATACTCACTTAACGTCAATCATGGAAACGGAAATGACTCAAAACTCATTACTTCATTTAATTTTTCATAAATATATATCCATAAATAAATCTATAAATATATATTCTACCACTATATAATTGAGTTAGTTGCCAGCGCTGTGAATGATGAGGCGTATCTCACGAAGGTTAGAAACCTGCGTGAGATACGCCTTATCGAACCCCGCGCTGACAAAATGTGCCTTTCAACACGGAACGTTGCTGCAACAGAGAAAGCGCAGCCTCCTCTTGCTTGAGACAGCGGAAATCACGCGCGTTTCTGAGCGTCCTGATTCTGAATGCGTGTCAGCGAGTCTGCCGTGAGCATGAGAGGACCTCTAAGGGGGTGCTGGGAAGGGAAGTAAGGGGATCTCTAGGGTGGACCAGGAGAGCGACCAAGAAGGAAAGGAATAATCTGGATGAGGGGCCAGGACAGGGAAACCAGCAAGAAGAGACCAGTAGGGGTCAATAGTGGAAACAAAGAAGCGAGCCAGGAGTCGGAAAAGACCAGGAAGGTGGGGACTAAAGAAGGTGGGGGAAGACCAGTAAATGGCGAACCAGCAATTAGATCCAGTAAGAAGAAACGAGCGAGGGAGGACCTGGCGTCCGGATTCGGAAGGCGTGTCAACGACATCCCGAAACAAGCTGTTGGCGTTACTGGACGGTCCGGAGAGAATGTCTATGATGAAGGTACCGAAGTGATGAACGGCTTGATCCCAACAAAGTACGCGGCAGATCCTAAATGTTAGCGAATTCTAAGTTTTACAAAAAACTACTTTCCGGAGGTTAGTGATGTTGCAAAGTCGCGCAAAGCGCGCAAGTACGAGACACGCCGCTAGGCTTGTCGGAGCACTTGTGGTAGTAATAAGTATGTTGCCATTTCGTTTCCAGCAACGTATAACGATAAATAATCCTTGTATCTGTATAATTATTAGGATGTCTTTTCAAATATTACTAGTGTAGCAAATCGAAGTGGATGCAAAATTTTTCTGTAAATAGGAAGAAAGTATTTTAAACACAGTGAACCTAGCTGACGAGTAAGATGCCAGAGATTTCGCCTCTTACAACACCTAACCGGTTGTCCCAGATTTATTCTAATTGGGAAGGGCAGCGCTAAGGTTACAGTTGTGTTCACCATTTCACGACACGATACACTCTGTAAGTTCGCATGGGTACCATAGTATCATTTGGCAGTAGCTGAGGCTCTAGGACAAGTTCAAAGGAGGGGTGAACAGGCAAGGGAACGCATGCGCTCTTCTGGCTAGGACGGACCCAATGTCCCGTATGGAAAGCAGTGTTAACGACCTAAGAGTGCTCATAAAACTCTGTCCTAATTGGTGTTCCAGGCCAGACCTAAGTCTTAAAGAATTTTACTCTTGACCCAAACACTCATGAAACCTTTCTGACCTTATATGATCAGTAGAACATCGTTCCAAGAAAGGAAAAAAGAATTCAATTTGCTTATCACATGCTCTGCCATCAAGATGCACAACCGGTCTGAAAGCAACACAACCACAAAATGGTGAAGCATAGTTAATCTCTTTCTTCAGCCTTTCGTTTATGTTCAAGAGGTGAATGAAAGCAGGGCAAAGCAACCAATGAGTGATGAGCAGGGATGTGCTGAAATTTTTCTGGAAAAAGCGAAAGACGAAAGACGGAACGGAAACGCCCAAAAAATGCCGGAAACCGAAATAAGAAACGTGAGAACGGAAATGGTACATGTTCGCCATAGCCAAAAGTGCATCTGAAACGGCGTCAGAAGTGGCTCCTACTGCATTTTTTCTTGCTCAGAACTTTGCGAGCAGCAGAATCTTCCACAGATTAATGCTCATCCTCATCATAACATAACATAACGAAGCATGAATTCGTAATATTGTTATGATAACCTCTTAGCTATGGCTAGAGCAATAAACGAAAACAAATTCAGGGTCTTGTCTCACTATTTCTCACTATTTCAGCATGCAGTCTTCCGATATCTAGTTCATGCGACTGGTTTTTCGCTGACTTTTTGAAGCTGATATTTTTTGAACGCTAGTCTTAACCGACTTAGCCACTTGAGGTTACTTACAGACCCGCATTAAAAAATAACTGCCTCTGGTGAAGTCTAGAACTGGAGTAGCCAAACAGCTCATTGTCTGACCAAGAAAGGGGTTGCTCTCAAAATTTTTAGAAACCAGCTGCATCATGGATGACGTGGTGACCGCATAGATATCTGCATACTCAACTACAAGCAGTTATTACACTACCAGCGTCAGTCGCCGGCTTCGCCGGCGCCTTACGCTGGACGTACGGGCCACGCAAGGCTTGACGGCTTCGCCGGCTTCGGGTATGGCGGGCCACGTAAGGGACGTATCCCAAACCTAGCTACGGACGCTGGACGTACGGGCCACGCCAGGTTTGCCGGCTTCGGGTATGGCGGGCCACGTAAGGGACGTAGCCCAAACCTAGCTACGGATGCTTCCTCACCGAGAGTCGGTCGCCGGCTTCGCCGGCAACTAACGCTGGGTAAGGAAGCATCCCCAGCGTCGAAGTCGAACACGTTGAAACGTGCGTCTACTACAGTTTGATTGGTGCTTTGCTGACTACCACTGACATCCTTGTATAGCACTCAGGAGAATGTCCTTCAGCACTCCTGCTTCGTCTAAGGCTGTGTTCACAACCTATTGCAGCTTGTCAAGGCTCAATGAATGTCTGACATTTCTGCCCTGTCGCCCTGCTTTAAGCCACGAGATGTGATGATATTGGGAAAGGTGACTTTGGACAAAGATACTATCCTCTTGTTCATACAGTGCTAAGAAAACTGGTCGAACCACTGCTGAAAATTGAGATCCACGACGTGGTTGATTACGATTCGGAACCCAGCTCAGGTTCCCAAAACTTTCCTCGCTGCCTTGCCCTAGTGCACTGCTGAAAATGGTAGGGTCGGTCGCCGGCTCCGCCGGCCCGACGCTGGAGTGTGCGGGCCACGCCAGACTAGCCGGCTTCGCCGGCATCGCATCCGCGGGCCATGCCGGGCTAGCCGGCTTCGCCGGCGTCGCATCCGTGAGCCACGCTAGGCTAGCCGGCTTCGCCGGCATCGCATGCGTGTGCTTCGAGTCACGAGGTGTTATGAATTATTGAGAAGGTGTCTTACGACAAAAACGCTGTTCCCTTCTGTATAATGTAGAGGGGGAAAAAAAACCGCTGCCGGAAATTGTCTACCCAGGGGCAGAACTTGGTTGAAAACGCAGCCGTACCGTGCGCAGGTCACAGCAGCGTTCATAGGTAGCCTGTCTTGGTCCACTCCTGAAAATTGGAGGACCTGGGCAGATAGAAAAGCGTTGAAACGCAGCGCGAAGAAAATACGCACGCACCATTGACCACTAATTTTGAGGGACGTACGGGAAGAATTATGCACGAGAGCCAGGTGTAGTCGAAAACTGGAAACTGTAGTCGAAAAATTTTCTGACTCTGATTTTCCTACCTCCAATGGAGAGAAATTCAATATCCATAATATCCACAATATATCCACAATATCCATAATATCGATGAAATAGTTTGAAAAACGGTTTCGCCTCTACTTTCCGGGGTTTCGTGGTTCATCGCAGCAACAGTGAATGGCGGCCGAATGAGCTGAGGCGCCCCAGCATGCTGGCCGAGTCGATGACTCAGAGCGACATGGTCCCGCAAAGATGTCCCGGAATTACACCTTGAAACATGGTAGACAACTAGGACGGTTTTTTTCTGATTGTAAGTGTGTCAAACTCTGCCGGAGTTATATGGTAGGATAATAGTTGCATAACCGTGCTTAACATTTTCATTAAATAGGAATTCAGAAAATTCGTTGGATGCTGTGAGGAACAGAGAGGGTGAGCCTCATACTCTAGAGTTGCACTAAAGTTCTTAGTGGAAAGTAATTTACTAGGGGTGAAGTAATGAGGTGAAGCATTTAAAAGATTGGATCGCGCCATGCACTTCGAAAGTTCACCGCAGCTTTTATTTGTTATTGATAGTGCAAATGCTACATACATGAGCCACCAAAGTGGGGATATGTGTGTTCCTTACTGTTGCATTTATTGCTTAACTTCTGCTATCAATGGAATAAAAATGGTAATGTCTTGGAAGAGAGCCCAAGCGATAAATAGGAAGCATGAGTGGGCGGGAGAAACTGATGCATGCGCTCAACCCAATAAATTTCGAATGGGAGAATCTTACTTACAGCCCACTGCGGAGAAACGAGCATATAGCACAATGAAATACGAGATCGCGCCATGCACTCCAAAAGTTCACCGCTGGTATTCGATTGATGGTGTAAATGCCAATTACATGAACCACCAAAGTGGGGATATGTGTGTTCCTCACCGTTGTATTTGTTGCTCAACTTCTGTCATCAACCAAATAAAAATCGAACGTCTTGGAAGAAGGCCCAAGCGATAAATGGGAATTCGAATAAAAATCGAACGTCTTGGAAGAGGGTCCAAGCGATAAATGGGAATTCGAATAAAAATCGAATCGAACAGCTTTTATTCGATTGATGGTGTAAGTGCCACTTACATGAACCGTCAAAGTGTGGATCCAAGCGATAAGTAGGAAGCATCAGTGGGCCGGAGAAACTGATGCAAGCGTGTAAGCCCTAGTTTATACTTGCGCCGCTGCGCGGCGCGGCACGATGACCGGAATAGATATCGACCGAGCGGCGCGAAAAATCGATATCTATGGCGATCGTGGTGCCGCGCCGCGCGGCGACGCAAGTATAAACTAGGGCTAACACAACGAACTTCGAACAGGAGAATCCCGAACACAGCGGAGGTAGCAGCAACAGGAATGACCTCGGCCGGTGCATACAGGCGGCAGAGCCGTACTCCACGGTAACACACCTGCAGGAACACCGAAGCATACAGCAGGTCCACTTATTGAACGGTAACGAGGACAGGAGCCTTCAAGGGGGATTAGAGGCAGTAGCCACCCAACACGTGCGCGGACAGAGCCGCGGCGCCGGCCTATTTCGCAACGCCTCACGTGTCCTCCTCGGCAGCGGCGATTGCTAACCTCCCGGCGCTCCCATCGGAGAGAGATGTCGAGATCGTGCCTCAAACTTGGGTGATTAAACCATCGAGCCCGCGAAGTTTACGAAGTTCCGAAGAATTACGAACAGACAAAAAACCCTCCTCTATTATATGGTAGGATAGGATGGTAGGATGGTAGGATAATCACCAAAACTAGTGCTCAGAATTCATTCGATCTAAGATGATAACCGGATGACTGATTAGTCATGGTGGGTCCACACTTCCACAGGAATATTCAGTCTGTGCCAGCCTAGAAACCCTATGCCCAAGGTGACACAGCTGAACAGTTCCTAGATGGTTCGCGAAGCAATAGTTTTGTGTCAGAATTCAGTAACTCATCACATTCAATCAAAATAACAGCTCATGGCAGATATTCGTGATGCTTCATTAAAAATGAATCGCATAACAACCATATGGATTTCCTCACCTCCCGCGCTGTGCGGTGCGCTTCCTACAGCTCCGACTGGACCTTCTGATTTTTGCCGTTCAAGCAACCTCGGTACCACTCTAACAAGGAGTCTCTGGTGGCGAAGAGACATTATATCACTCTAGCATCGAGAATTCGCCACCTTTAAAGGTATAATCGTTGTTCCACGGGCCGCACTTTATTTGGTTTTCCATCGTCACGATCGATAACATGCCGTCCCCTGTTCGCGTCTCGTCTGTTGCAGTTGCCAAGCCGAGAAGATCAACAACTGGCGAGTCTGCTTCGGATGCTGATCGTCTGCGGACCTTGCTGGACAATGGAAAAATACCGAATTATGTGAAGCTGGTTGTTGAACTTCTGATGGAAACACGTGAAGAGGTGAAAGTGCTGAACTGGCGAAATGCCGAGCTGCTAGAGGAGATCAAGAGTCTCAGGGAGGAAAACTCGTTTCTAAAAGAAGAGCTGATGAAGAAGGCACGATCCCTGGCTAGTTACCACACTGAAAATGGTAGGATTGCAGGCCAATCTGAGGATAGCGAACATAAGAGGTCCATAGTTTTGTCGAACGTTGTGGAGTCCTCAGCTGCTAGCTCTCTAGCACGTAACGCCCACGATTTTGACTGTGCGTTCAAGATATTAGACTTCTTAGGCGTTGAATGCAAACCAGTCGCTGTTTATCGCATGGGGAGGCTACAGCAAAATAGACCGAGACTTGTTAAAGTTGTTCTCCCGGCAAGTAGGTTCCAGGCTGATGCAGTAAGGCGCGCCCCTCGTCTGTGCTTCTTTCCTTTCCAGAAGGGCATCTACCTTCGCCCTTCTCTCACAAGGGAGGAGAGGGAGAGCAGACGACAGGAACGTCTTAGCAAACGAGGGCTGACATCCGATGGTACACGAGGAGCAACACAAACTCCTTGCGTGCAGCGGATTCCGCCATCGCAGCAAAGCATCAGCAATGGGTCTCTTTCCCCGCATCTCAGTAGCCCTTCGGGAAATTACTGAGGTGTCGCAGGAAGTCAGGAACTGAACTGACATGTCTACTTTCCAATATAAGATCCTTAGTAAAAAATTGCAATTTTTTGGTCATGAGCCTTTGCGAATGCAACTACGACATGGTCCTTCTAACTGAAACATGGTTAACCTCTCAAAATCAAATAAATCCTCTCCTAGGAATAGCCTGCAGCCAATATATTTCCATGAGGTGTGATCGGAACTCCAAGAGAGGAGGAGGCATACTATTGCTTGTGAAGAGTTACTTATCTTGTAGCTTGGTTTTTCATGAATCCACAAGAGATAGATATGAGATTTTAGTATGTGATGTAGGTATTTGCTCTAATTTATTCCGTGTGATCGGAGTGTATCGTGCACCCAGTTGTGACGCTGCAGGTTCCCTTCAACTTGCAAAGGTAATCAGTGACTTTTCCTCCTGTCCTGGGCCAACTATTGTTCTTGGTGATTTTAACCTCCCTAATCTATTGAACTGCCCATGTCGGTCGTCAACAGTTTTCCTTGAGTTGTTTGAATCCCATGCTTTTCAGCAGTTAGTATTCTCTCCTACTAGAAACCATTCTGTGCTTGATCTAGTCTTGTGTAATAGTGCGAATTTTGTCAAGGAAGTCCACGTTGGTCCACCTATAGGAAGTAGCGACCATGCCACAGTATTTTTTAAAATTTGTCTTACGATAGAGCGCCCAACCATGGAGTGGAAGAGAGATTTTATGGCCGCCAACTACGACGAAATTAAGGAATACCTTTCAAATGTTGACTGGATAGGTAGCGTATACAGCTTGAAATCGGTGGATGATAAATATGAGACTTTTATCGGCATACTACATCATGTGATTGAATTGTTTGTTCCTTTCCGGAGAGTGAACAACCGTGAAGTAAGGCTTCCCAACTATCTGTCAAGAATGGTCAATCAACGAAACTTCCTATGGAACATGGCTTCAGCCAGTAATGCTGTAGATGACTGGAATAATTATGCAATTTTTAGTAAAAAGGTGGATAAAGCTATTTCAAGGTACCAAGTTTATTTAGAGAAAAAATCCTTCGGTCACAAGATGGAAAGAGATTCTATAGATATGTTAAAGCTCGAAGTGGTAACAAGTCCACCATTCCTTTTCTGACCGATGAATACGGCTTCTCTCAATCTTTACCACATGATAAAGCCAATTTACTAGCCTCACAATTTTTGAAGCACTTTGGTAAGCCTACTGTCCCGAACTCTCTGCTGCTCCAATCCCAGATCGGAGCTGAGATAACTACAAATACATTTCCTACTTGTATTACCCAACAGACGGACGTATCTATATGGTTCCATAGGGAAAAAATCTATGAAATTCTGTCAAAGTGGCCTACTTCTACCTCTCTTTCCCCTGATTTCATTCCATTAAGCTTTGTCAAAAAAATTCTAGATCGGATAGTTCACCCTCTAGAGCACATTTTTAATTTTAGCTTTATCTCAGCAGAAGTGCCAAAAAGATGGAAGCATGCTTTTGTTACTCCTATTTCTAAGAAATGTCCCTTGAATGACCCTAGTAACTATCGTCCAATAAGCATCACGTCAATACAGTTAAGGCCGTATCTTTTGATCAAATCCCGAAAAAGCCGCGTTTTCCCGGCTTTTGCGTCTTTTTGATATAACTCGCCTAAAATTCATTAATTTCAAAAACAAACGATATATTTGAGCTCAGGAGCTCGAGCTCTATCGTATGGTAGACATTGTTTATATGAAGCTATGGAAATGGCCGAAATTGAAAACTTGTGCTCCATCGCGAAGGGCGGTCGCGGACGAGTTGTCGGTCGCAAGCACGCGAAAACAGTTGCGTGCTCATAACTCCTTCAGCTTGAGGTTTTCTGAGAAAAGGTTGGTACCATTCGATTCGTCTCTTCGAGATCTACACAACCATGTACACAACTTTATCAGACCACCGCATTTTCTCAGTGGGTGGGCAAAAACGACTGGAACGGGCTCTTTGCGATTGGAGAAGCATCTTTTCAGGACTTGCTTGTTCTCGGAGTGTATCAAACATGGCGTAAAGTGTCTTGTCATGCCAGTAATCCCATGAGAGTGCGCCGTGCACTATGCATATAGGACCAACCTATCAATCGAGGGGGGGGACAGCTTGCAGTGTGAGCGTTTAGAGAGTTTTATGAGAAATTCTCAGCCGCTCTACTCAGGAGTTGCTCTAAGGCTATCCAGCTAGTCTTTGGAGTGCGCCGTGCACTATGCGTATAGGATGGAACCTATCAATCGAGTGGACGTTCGGAAAAATCAATTTTCGATGACGTCATCGCCCCTCTGCCGCGACCTAGAGCGCCCTCGTCTTCGATGCGAAATTGTCAAAAAATCGATGTTCTCAGAATTGGACGAGATTGGTACCGTTCGATAGAGCCTTTCGAGCTGAACAGAACGGTACTATTAAGAGTGTTGAAATCTCAAATATGGACGAGTAAGAGCGCTGGAAACTTCACCGCTGCCCTCCACCGCTCTAAAATGGCAGATGAAGCTGAAGCAGTTTAGGCAGCAGGGGAGTTGTGAGCATGCCATCGCAAAGTACCTTAAGTGATATGCCTGAATATGCATTTGTAGGCCGTCAGCTCATCGCGTCTTCCCGCAGTGATCGACTGAAATCGGAAAAAAAATTAGGCCACGCAAGGCTAACCTGCATTTTCGCACCGCTGTAACCTTGCCCAATCACAAGCTACGTTGCTGTGTTTCAGCGAACCACTAGAACGTTTTACTGCCTACAAAACTCGCAACCTACAACCGGAAAGGTTCACACATGACAGAGTTATCGCGCTCAGAACACGCCCGCGCGTGCAATTTAGGACAACAACGGTCGATGTTCTCCTCGCTCTTACTGGCCCAGATTACGGTTTTCGCTACTCTTAGCCGAACCATTCAATTCAGCACGAAAAGCTCTATCGAATGGTACCAAACTTGGGCCGGTTCGGAAAAATCAATTTTCGATGACGTCATCGCCCCTCTGCCGCGGCCTAGAGCGCCCTCGTCTCCGATGCGAAATTGTCAAAAAATCGATGTTCTCAGAATTGGACGAGATTGGTACCGTTCGATAGAGCTTTTCGAGATGAACAGAATGTTACCACTTCGAGTACTGAAAACTCAAATCTGGACGAAAAAGAGCGCTGGAAACTTCACCGCTGCCCTCCACCGCTCTAAAATGTCAGATGGTGTTCTGCCCTCCTGCGCTGTTGGCTCATCGCGTCTTCCCGCAGTGATCGACTGAAATCGGGAAAAAAATTAGGCCACACAAGCCTCACATGCATTTTCACACCGCTATAATTTCGCCTGTTTAGAAGCTAAAACGCTGTACTTTAGCGGACTACTAAAGCTCTCTGCTGCCTACGAAACACACGAGCCGCAGCCGGATCGATTCAATCTCTACAGAGTTATTGCGCTCCGAACACGCCCGCGCGTGCAATTTGCGAGCTGTCGCGCCCACTCGATTGATAGGTTCTATTCTATATGCACTGTTCACGATGCACTCCAAAGGCTAGTTGGACTGTGTTAGAGCAATTCCTAACTAGAGCGGCTGAGAATTTCTCATAAAACTCTTCAATCGCCCACTCTACACCCTGTTGCGTCCACTCGATTGATAGGTCCGATCCTATATACATCGTTCACGGCGCACTCCTAGGTCTCGCCGGAACAGAGCACAGCAATTCCTGAGTAGGTCGGCTGCAAATTTGTGATAAAACTCCCCAAACGCTCACTCTACAAGCTGTCCCCCCTCTCGATTGATAGGTTTGATCCTATATAGATTGTTCACGGCGCACTCCAAAGGCTAGCTGGACAGTCTTAGAGCAATTTCTGAATAGAGCGGGTAGCAATTTCTGATAAAACTCGAACGCGCACTCTACAAGCTGTCGCGCCCACTCGATTAGTAGGTTCGATCCTGTATGCATTGTGTAGGCGCACTCTCGAGGGATTCCTGGCATGTCAGAGCACTTCACGCCATGCTTGAGATACTCCGAGAACATGCAAGTCTCGGAAAACAAGCTTCTCCAATCGCAAAGAGCCCGTTCCAGACATTTTTGCCCACCCACTGCGAAAATGCGGTGTTCTGATAAAGTTGCATACATGGTTGTGTAGATCTCGAAGAGTCGAATCGAACGGTACCAACCGTTTCTCAAAAAACCTAAAACTGAAGAAGTTATGAGCATGCAACGGTTTTCGACGACTTGCTGCCGACAACTCGTCCGCAGCCCCCCTTCGCAATAGAGCACGATTTTGAACGAAAAAATGTCCTTTGAAAAAATCGATTGAACTTTGAAATTTTTGGCAATTTTTTAACGCTATCTGATAGAGCTTGAACTGCTGAACTCAAAAATGTGCTTGCTTTCGCAATTGGTTAACTTTGAGGGAAGTTATTTCGAAAGGCCGAAAAAGCCGGAAAAATGCGGCTTTTTCGGCATTTTTGAAAAGGCTACGGCCATAACTGTATTTGCGCGGACCTTTGAAAAAATTCTTAAAAAACATATTCTAGAGCACCTTGAAGCTAATAAGATAATCTCTGAAAACCAGTTTGGTTTTCTACAAGGGAGATCCGTTGAAACAGCAATGCTGAGTTCTCTTAGTGACTGGAGGACGTATCAGGTCAAAGTTGAGGGAGTGCTCTCCTCTATCTTCAACGCCTACACTGGTGTACCACAAGGCGGAGTGCTTTCTCCCTTACTCTTCCTAATCTATACTTATGATCTTCCAGAAGCAGTGTCCAGGTTTGGAGTAACGTGTAAGATGTATGCAGACGATCTAAAAATATACAAAGTAATCAAAGAGGACCAAGACACTAACTGTGTTCAGTCTGCGATTGACTATGTGGCCAATTGGGCTGATGAGTGGAAACTACCACTTGCACCCGAGAAGTCCCACTGCTTTGTAATTGGCACCAAAAGCAATGGCAGGATTCCGAAGTACAAACTACAGAATGCTGCCCTTAAACTGGTAGACGAGGTTCGTGACCTTGGTTTTTTGATTGGCAAGAATCTAGCTTTTGATACACATTACAAATCCTTGATCAAAACGGCAAACTTTCGTACCTATAATCTTTTTAAAGTTTTGAAAAGTAACAATCCTGATCTTCTTTTGCGTGCCTACAAGACATATGTTCGACCCATAGTTGAGTTCGGAACAACTGTGTTTAATCCTGTTAAGAAGAAAGACATTGATATTCTGGAAAGTGTCCAAAACAATTTTACCCGTAAAGTAGTGATGAGATCCTTCGGCATAGACTATTCCTCAATACCAAATGGCAGAGAAAGAAACAGGATGCTGGGATTAAAATCACTTGAAAGTAGAAGGAAAACTGTCGACCTCAAAATGCTCTTCAAAATTCTCACCCATAAAGTACAACTAACCCCACCGCATTTTTCCGAGGACACTTGACTAGAACGATGAGAGGTAAGCTTCGGTTACATGTGCCAGTTGCAAGGACCACGGTCAGATCATCGTTCCTGACCTACCGAAGGCTACGGGAGTTCAACTTACTACTAGCCCAAAACGATAACCTCCTAGGATTGTCTATGCATTCGTTTAGTAAATTGCTTTCTTCTTCAGCGTTTACGTGATTGTTCTATGTTAGTTTTTTTTTCGATATTAACGCCTTCAGAGAGTTGTAGTGTTTTTTGTGTTGTCATGTGCGTTGTATTCTTCCTTTCTAATATGTTCTCTTTTATATTGTTCGCGTGGGAACCTTCCGCGCTGAGAATAAATAAATAAATAAATAAATAAATAAATATGGATGAATATCACACCTAACGAAATTAAAAATTGAAATTAAACATTAAAAATTGAAATTTGCACCTTTGATAAGGAACACTGATGTAATCTCGGGGCAGACAACCACATGCACTAACCTTCACTGAACACTTTGTTTCATGATACTGCGCTATATGCTTACAAAGTTTTGTAACAATTTATAACTAATGGATCAAGAATTTCGCATACATAACCTTTGTGGCACATTAATTTTGTCCTGCCGTTGCCATTTTTGAGTGCTTTTTTGGTACTCTAACCAATTTCAAGAATATTAATACTACAGTTGTCAAACAGTATTTCTCTCACAATTATATGAAGGAGAACTACTTTTAATTGATAAGCAGATTGTGTTCAATAGAAAACTAGGGTGGAGCAGTGCCCATTTCCATTTCCGCCTTCCGGCCCCAAAACAGGCGGAACACGGAACGGAACGGAAGAGCCCAAACTAGCCGGAAATCGGAGTTCGGAACAAGGAAACGGAAATTCCGCACATCCCTGGTGATGAGTCACCATTTCCGTTCCGTCTTCCGTCGCAAAAGAGAGCAATATACGGAACGGAACGGAACGGCTGAAATGACCGGAAACCGGAATTCGGAACACGGTAACGGAAATTCCGCACATCCCTGATTATCAGTTTCCATTCTGCAATAGATCCTCGTCGCGACCAGCTAGAGCCCATACAGGTCCCCGCCATGCCATCTCTGCCAATCGCAGAACAATTCAGATCACGACCTTTGTGGTGAGCCGCCGCTTCATGCCAAACTCACCTTGAAAAGAAGCCTTAATCACCTGCCTGAATAGCACTATCTCCCCAAATGCGAAGTATCAATACAGAGTATGTCTCATGATGATCTGTCCTACATGCTTGACGGCGGCCCAATATGACACTGGCTTTCGATTACCCTTCGCTGTGGCCGTGTTAGTCGATTCCTTGCTGGTTCTGACCGTTCTGGCTCAGGTAGGACACAGTTTAGTTTCCCAAAAAGCAGTCCGCTTATTCCTTAGTAGGTGGAACTGATCGAAGATCTGATCGTTTCACTTCAGCTCACACTTTGCGTTCGAAGAAGCATAAAAGGAAGCCCGGCGACGACGCGATTTCGACGAGGTGTGCACGACACAGAGTTTGTCAAAGAATCTATATAAGAAGCATGAACAAAAGGTCGAATCGCTCTGGAAATCAATGTGGATAGATTTCGCTTCAATTAGAGTTAGGGGGAGCAAAACGTGGGGCTAATTGGCTCCGGGCAGAAGGCTGCAATTTGGATAGATGCTGTGTCGGTGTCATCCACGTCCTCCACTTTCTTCGCACACTAAAGTCAGGACAACAGTGACGTGGTATCAATACGTCCGATGTACGTCTTTATTCGCAGCGTTCGGGGAATAGACGAATGGGATCTATCCTAATGGATATTCCCTTCTCGGGGATTTTGACGACGACGGTAAAACTGAAGGCGACGATTCGGCGAGACTACGCATCGAGCCAGCCTACAAGAGGACCTTTCTATTCATTTAACTACCGGGATAGACCATCCTGTTCGCGTTTGTTTCGCATTTATAACGGTGCCTCCCTCCGACAAGGACAGATCTGACTAATAAATTTCGGACGAATTTGATTAACGAATTTTCTCTCACAAGGGAAGTCTGAAGCGTATGTCCGAACTGGGGAGCGACTCATATAGGGAGAATCCCCACCCCTCAATTAGTATGAAAATGTGTTTATTTTTTGTCAAGTCGTTAAACTGAGGGAGTAGGGGTCACAATGGAATACGGCGCATCACGAGTTCGGTGGTCCCGCGATGCCCCTGCCGGCAAGCGGCTCGGAGCGCAGTGGTAGTGTATTTGCTTCGTGCGGGGAAGGTCGGAGGTTTGGTTCCTCTGCACTGCTGCTTTTTTTTGAATTTCAACTGACTGGTTGAGATTTGAGGGATTCTGACGTCTTTACCATTTTCAGAAATATGTTGCCTAATTTTCCACCTGTATGCTGTTATATTCAACATGATGATGTATAAATGTTGAACACCAGTGATACACAGGTACTAAGTGCATGAAGCAGCACTGTGCACAATCCGGCAGCGTATAAACAGGCGCTCACCGTTTGTTTCCACAGATGGACAAAAACCTCAGGAAAAACCGTGCTGCTCGGATTTTCAAAAGAGACCAGGATGTGACGTCGGAGGTGGTTAAAATGAGAAACGAGGTGTGTGGATCCTGCAATTTCTAGGGAGTGACCGAGATTGGGCCAAGCTTAAACAATTTTACCGAGATGGTGTGGAAATACAGAAGTTAGCGAGGCAAACATTTTGCATACACCAATACTTATTAGGGCTTCTCATGAGGAGTGCACGACAGCGCCTTTCTCAGGTCGCGTACACAGCGTACAGTTAGAAATTGCGCAGAAGACGTCTGAAAATTGTATAGACGTCAGAATCCCCCAAACCTCAACCGGTCAATCGAAGTGCAAAGAGCGCGGAGGAACCAAAACCCCAACCTTCCTCGCACGAAGCAACCGCATCTCCACTGCGCTCCGAGCCGCTTGCCGGTAGGGGCATCGCGGGCGTACAAGAACCCCGACTCGTGATGAGCCGTATCCCATTGTGACTCCCTACTCCTTGGGTTTAACGATTTGGCAAAAGAGAAACACATTTTCATACTAATTGAGGACTGGGATTCTCCCTATATGAGTCGCTCCCCCGTTCAAACATACGCTTCAGACCCTTCCCTTGTCAGTAGAAACTAAGAGGGATGTCAAGAACGAAGAGTCCTCCCTCTCTCTTATTCGCAGTATTCAGAGCATTCTTCTGGCAGCTTCATTTAATGGAAGTTTTGGAGCGCAATCGGAGGAGGTGCGACAGCCGGCAACCGCTCCCGCATGATACCAGGCTCAGGATTCGGATTTCGCGTCCAGGCCAACACCCACGACTTCGGGATCAATAATTGGGATCAGACTTGTCTGGGAAAGACAAAACACTAACCTTTCCATCGGTTCGCCACCACAAGTCATTGTATAGACGAAATTGCATTCAAATCGCCTCCGCGACATCATGAGGAGGTAGAATAAATACATGGCACGTCCCGGGATTGAGTATCTCCGCGCTTGGTGCTTCAACCTTTATATTTTTAAACGAAAATGTGAAGCACGGTTACAGAGATATTATTACTGTGGAAATTCACCTCATCAGCAGGTACGATGATGAATTTTCTCACTTATGTCGGAATAACACATTATGGTTCTTCGCTCTTTCCACTGCTCTTCAGCGTCGATACGAATGCCATATCACGTAGTATTCAGCACCACGTGTCTTGGACGTAATTTATGCAGTGGTGTAATCCCCACTTGCGAAGATAAGCTGACCTCCAGCGGGAGTTGCAGGCTTGGCGCAGTCGCTCGGACAGGTTGACGTGACTTGAGCTTAACGTGAAAAAGGCCAAGTATTCGACGACTGCTGATAGAAGACCGGCTTCGCCAAGGTAAAGGGCACTGATCTGCTACATGCTTCGATTTTCAAGCACCTGAGATCAGCAATAGCATCCGACGGCAGTATACTCGATGAAGCCGACTCACGCGTGAATGCAGCTTGGTCCCTCTCACGAGCGCGCTCTGCGAAAAGGATATACCAAAGCGCTTCAAGTCGATGTTCCTCCGAGCAGTCATTCAACTACTAGCTATTTACGGTGCTGAGTGTTAGCCTGTGACTGAAGAAATTGAAAGGCGCCTCATTTTAATGAAAAAGAAGATGTTGCGCCTGACGGCAGGAGTTACGCGTTTGGAGCAAGTATGCTGGGACGCCTTATGGCAACGATTCGGAAGTAGAAAGTACTTCACTAGAAGGTGATGGTGTTCTTGTTAATAGCCCGAATGACAGCGTCAAGAGAAGGTGGTCGGTCCGAAATAGCCTCTACGATAGAGAATCATAGAGTTATGGTGCCCCCTTAGTAATTCGGGAGATTGCGCTAAACCTCGTTTAGTCTCAGCCTGAATGTCATGATTGAACAAAGCATGCATAGTGAAACTAGAAGGGTACTGAGGGTTCGCATTGAAGTATAATTGATAAGAAAAGACGTCTTTTGACCAGTCCTTTAGGCGAGCGCAGGTTATGGGGCACGGCGGAACAGATTTTGACGTTGAGTGCACAATTCCGATATATGAGATCGACGCTTCGTCTAGGGAAACGTTGGAAGCACTCTGGATTTTTGCAACAAATTCAACATCGAATAGTCGAAATAAGCGCCCCTCAACACCCAGTGACTTCTTCCAATTCCTCTTGCATTCTGAGTTGGCGATGGTTAACCTGGACTTGGACACCGGTGTGCTCAGCATAGCCAATGGCATAGCATGCCTCAGTCACCATTCGATAATCTACGGCAGCAGTTGCCACGTCGTTTCCCATTAGCGGTAGATCAGCGGGCGAGTTTGCTTCCCCTCCATCGGTTTTTCGTTTCCCACCTACTACGACGAGATCTGAAAGGTGGGGCTGAGGACGGACCGCGGCTATTCCTCCATCGCTACGCCGCGAGCGTTCATCGCATGCACGCACCCGCCGCAATATTCTCACGCATCTTTGCGACAGAGCGCGAAATCTTTCCTTCTTAGCCATGCGCGCTCAGGGGGAGTCCGAGGCTGGGCTCTGCACTCTTCGAACGACGAAGCGCATACGGCGAAAAAAACAACAACATAAAAGATGCCTCAAAAGAGCGCACACGTTAAAGTCCCTCCAATCTCAAGTAGTCAGCTGAAATGCAAGTATGCCAAAACAAGGGAACCGAACCCCCTACCCCCTTTGCACGAAGCCTGCCTTTATCCACTGCACCACGACCAGGGATGAGCGGATAACAAAACTGTGAATCCCGGATAACGGATAACGGATAATTTTGCCCAATAATCGCCGGATAACGGAAAAACGGATAACGAACAAACAACAAAAACTAAAACTGGTTCTATGTTGCTCCAATTGCAACAGCAGAACCAGTACGCAACTACTATCAAATTATAGGACATTTCTAACCATTCCAACGGAGGTTTTTGAAATTAGTGCAGCTATAGATTAGCAAAGCCATAAGGGATTTTCAGGGAACTTCAGTAAGAAGAAACGCTTCTTAATTGCCAACCAAAGAGTTCGAGTGTCGAATTCGCTTTGCAAGCCAAGCCGAGCACAATTCCCTCACCAAGTTCCGCGAACTGCTGTCAAGCTTATCGGGGAGGACAGTAGTGAGACCATCAAGCTGTGAAACTGAAACTGTTGTGCAAACTCTACTCGGCTGTTTTGCCATTATCGCCTCAATGTATGAAAAAGACAAGGAGAGTTTGAGAATTTATTCACCTAGGGACTGCTTCTCGGTGCTACTTACAATTTTCATCTTTTTTTTGCTATTTAAAACGAAGGGGGAGAACGAGACAAAGGATGCCTAAAATAACCTAACTTACCGTATGGAAGCAGCAGTCGAAGTACTCATAAGTCACCCTTGGAGGGAGAGAATGTGAAACTCATTCACCTCTTATTCACTCACATTCGTCTTCATCGGACAGCCATTTGCCCGCATTTCGTAATGTCCCATGGGGGCTTGTTGGGTTGTTTTACTCATCATTCGCCAGGTTTCTTTTTGAATAAAGGCTGTATCAAAATATGTAGAATGATACTTGGATGATTAGCTCCTCCGGCGCCACTTGACCTGCCCATGCTAGGAAGAAGTCGGCTGTAGCCGAGTAAAGTCTTATAACAATCTCGGTTTCGCAGCTTGACGAGGACCACTGCCCTTGCTTGACCGTATTACAAGATCTAGGAACAACGAGGAATGAGATGGATAAAATACTAACTTTCTACAGGCTAGCCACTACAAGCCATTGTGCGGTCCAAATACACATGCGGAGAGATATGGAAACTAGAAAAGCGGAGGCAGAATGTCCCCAAAAGGCAATGGTGAATTAAAATGAATGATTTTGCAACACGCGCGAAGGGAGGTCAATTTGATACAGTTCAATTGCACTATTTAGATTTTTAATAGAGAAGATCATTTCCTTAACAGAACGAAGGTACCACCAACACCTGCGCACAGAAAATGCTTTTAGAAAAATGTTTCTATAACCACATTTCAGCGATTTGTTGGAGCGTCGCTTTCTCTACTCTCCCATGTAGATTAGACCTATGCCCATTTCGCTCGTACTCACTACTACTCAGCAGTGCAAGCAACACACTGCAATCGTGGAATAGGGCGCATAATTCGGCACTGAACAATTCTTCTTGAGAAGCGCCAGGCCGTTCACTTCTGACCGTCAGTAACATCATCGAGGCAGCTTGTATGCATTCTTCGTCTCCGCATCACTTGCGGTGACAAACTCAATTCAGTCGTTAGTAGGTTTCGTAGATGTAAGGTATAAATGAACGACATTGGAAGGATGGAAGTTAGACATCTTTCCAACCACATCACATGTGCCTGAAGTCATCTAACCCTTCTAGATTCGAATGCCTTCTATTGTTGCTCGCGATCACTTCTATGATTATGAAACTTCTACACAGACTATCCAATACCACGTTCAAACCAACGTATTAGCTAGTTTGTTGTTCGTTATCCGGCTCAAAATTGCCAGATAACGAACAACAAAACGGATAGGCCTCCCGGAAACCGGATAACGGATTACGGGTAACGGTTAACCCGCTCATCCCTTAACCCCCGACCACGACCCGCCTGCCGTGGGCGCCACCGCGGGCGCACAAGAGATCGATCGAATCTCAACGTGGACGCTGACGCGCGATCTCTAAGCTGGGAGAGCACAGACAACAAAAGACTGCGACTCATTTCTATGACGTGCGATTAGCGCTCCCGGCGTAGTGGAGGAAGAACTGCGCGACCCTGAGGAGGTGCTTGGTCGGGTAGATAGTAGATCTGAGTCCATGGACCACTTTTAGGGCTGTAAAGACGAGGAGTAGGTCTCAACGTGGGGAATCTCAATAAAGTTAATCCACCCTACCGCCTCGCTCAGCGTAGAAGCATGGATACGCTGGTGAATGTCAGCTATGTTCCTTTTGGAGACTTCTCCAGTGTGCCTTCCAAAGACGACATGATCCCAGGTTGCTGCTTTCGTAAAGGAAATGGCTTCAGCAGCAAAAGCGGGAAGAACTTGGATTCGTGGCAGAACGCAATTTCCGATATCTCCACTTGTGAGATTGTGAATGTGGGTCACAAGCTTAGGACCATGAAAACTGGTTCATCTCGTTCATGTCGCTTTTCAGCCACCAGGCTCCGATTGCGGTATGGCCGATGCTGGCTTGGAAGCTAAGATTCGACATAGAACGCTGACTTGGTACCCAGAGCTGCAGCTCCAGAAACGGTCAATAATTCGGCGAAATTACATGGTGGGTAAACTCGAACTAAATCTGTGAGTACGATATTAATGTGATCCAGCAACCAAGACGTCTACCTGTGCACGAGCACTTATGAACAAAACTCCTTCTCTGAATTCTGTCGGTGGAATAGCTGAGCTGAGCAACTCCTAATTATCTGAGGGGCCTGTGGAGGAAAAAACTGCTCTGATAGTCGGGCACTGTGTATATCGCGTAGCCAGCTAGGGACTCACGGCAGTAAAGAGACGGCAACTCGAGTGACTCCCAATAGATTCGCCCCTTCTGCCAAAGCCATTACAGCCTTCATCCTCCAGTTCTCAACGAAAATGCTTCAGAGTTTCAGAACATCGATCGCACGAAGATACCCAAGCACCCAGCGCACTCGGGAGTCAGCACGCCGCTAACGCCGGCGTCGTTCCTTGAGAGGAAGGCGAAGTACAAGGAGTAGGCGCTGAAACTAGTGGTAGCCGTACGTGCTCCTAGTGGAGGTTCGAGTTTCAGCCGACACATCACTTGGGAGAACGAGTGTCCTGTGTACGTCGTCTATGGCTATGATCCCTGCAGAGGAGAGCTCGAGTACGACGAGAATACAATGGACGACGCCAGTCTCAAGGAGGCGGAAGAGATCGAAAAGAACATCGACAAGGTGAGTCGAAGCTGGCGCGTTCCCTCAGCAGGCGTCGAGCGCAGCCTGTTCAGGTTCTCAATACACGCACACCAGACAGGGAGGTGCAGAAAACTCAGTCGAGCAGTGAAGTCTAACTCGCTCTCACAGACCCAACTGTCAGATTTTTGTTCATTAACCGCTGCCTATTGTTCCTTTGTTATTGCAAAACACAATCTAATAAAGTATGTACTTAACACAGCGGTTGTGCGTACAAAAGGCGGCGTTACGGCTATACAGTCTGTACAGTCTACCCTTACTGTAGTTAAAGGATAAAGGTTAAAGGAAGGGGCTGCTGAATCTCTTTCGAGAAGCGCGACGCATCCTACTTCTACCGGATGTCGTGGAGGCGACTTTGACGCGTATTTGGCAATACAATTACTTGCGGTGACCAGCCAATGAACGAAACTGGCCTGACGGAAAATCCGAACCAGGAACCTGGTATCGGGTCACGCGACAGCCGGCGCTTTCTCCGATTGTGCTGCACGCACCCACCATTTGTGGTTGAGGCGCAAAAACCCGTTCCTTTAGTCGCATCTTCTCAGAGCTTTCACAGATCGGAATTTTATCGTAAAAGTCTGCAGCACCTCAAAAATCTACAGTCATAACCTTTTGCAGGAAATGGCCATTCAATTTGCAGTTCAAAACTATGATCGACAGTCGTTAAATTTTGGAATGACATTAAGCAATAATAGTAGAAAATTTCGGGCAGTGGATGGAAAAGTGCAAGATTTACGATTATTCAAAAATCAAGCGACAGTTAAAGAAACGCATGGTTATCCAAACACTGCATATTGCCTTCGAGAAGTCCACATTGAGAGACGGCAAGGGAAACTTCCTTATTTACTGGTGTGGTTGTTCCGACTTTGCTGATTTTTAAGAGGCGAAGAGCGAGTGTAATGACCCAAGAGTATGACGATACCGATCATTAAAAGTTAGGGGAATGCTTGGAAAATGAACCCACCGAAAGACCGAGAAGTCGTGCTGATTCGATCAAGAGGAGGAAGCAGCCGCGGATCTCGACCTCCATCTGGGCGAGCGTGGCTGTATGAAGAGGCCATTTCTCCTGTGCCTGACCGAACACAGATCGGCGGGTAGAGTAGTCTCGAGCAAGTGACATCATTCTGCAGAGAACGTGATTTTGCGAAGTAAGCCCTAGGCTGCTAGTACCATAATCACAGGAATCCAACTCATGCCACAATAGCATCAATAATATCAAAAATTATTTTCTCCCATCCGTCCTTACCACATAAAATGGCTGTCATCACGAAGGAGTGGGGTAAAAATGGATAAGCTGATAAGCCTCACATTCCCAATATAAAAATGCAATACTACTTCATATATTCCATCTTATAGAGCCCCCGGGAAGGTGCTATAACAAAAAAGGTTCGTCTGGAGATAGGTGGCGAAACGAACCACTTTGGAAAAAGACGTGTAATTTTATATTTTCCGCCGCCAATTTTCTTTATTATAGTAGCGTGGAGCGCAGTGGTAGGAGGTGTCGGCTGTCGCATGCATCCGATAGCAGGTTTTGGGTACGGATTTCAAGCCCAGGCCGACCAAGCCTTCCATTCCTGCGTACTCGGTGAACTGGTAACAGACTTGTCTGGAAAGGTTAAGCACTGCCTTGTTCACCGGCTGGCCACCACCACCGCACATTCTATTGGCCAAAGACGCATTCAAATCGCTTTCAAGACATCCCGTAGAAGTAGAATGCGCATCCCAAAAGAGATTGAGTAACGCCGTCCTTTGTCATTTATCCTTTTATCCCACCTTCAACACACGATTGCTACTGCTACAAGAGTTTAAATTATTGAAGGGTGAATGATGTGCTTCGAGTGGAAGGAAGGATGCGCCGATTTTCTCATGCAAATCCTATTGATTTTACTGTTCCTTTTATACTAATAGACGAACCAACGAACCGAGTACTTCTCGTTATCCTTTTCTTCCACAAACTCCTTTGAAAAAGCTCTTGATAACTGATGAGCTTTGCGGATCTATCCTTAAAGAGATGCGAGCAACTGCTCGTCTTAACATTTATGATAGCCGAAACTAATATTTTCAAGGCTATAGGTTTTTCTATTGTACTGTAATAGATTCGGCTAATAAAACATTTCATTCCTCCTAGTTGCCCAACTGGAAACAGAACGGTTTGAAAAGGGGGTGAATAAAAGTCGCGGCTTCCGGAGCACATTGTATTTATGTATTATTTGCACTTATGACGATATCCCGATTAAGCTTCCGTGCGTGCCGCGCGCAGAAAAGACTAATGACTTCTTTGGCGGCTCATTTGTTTTTTAAAATGCGACTTTTAATTACGTTTTTCAGAAACTCGTCAGATCCTTAACCTTAGTACAGTCTTTACATTAGTGTAGTCTTTGGCCGGCCTGCGATGATGAGTAGGAGGAACAATTTGTAGCCTATTGATGACGTAGTAATTAATCAGTGAACGAGGCACTTCATGTTCTCTATTTTTAGAGTGAATCAGCTCGACTGACCTTCTCATTCCGGATACAGACGCAACCGCGTTGTGAATTCTGGTGATGTTTAGCATGTTGGAGATGTTGGCGACTCCTCTGCCTACCTCGCCGATGCGAAAAGCGACAGCGCCATCCAGAAGCAGCTCAGCTGTCGGCAACTAAGCTAGCGGACAATAGGAACAGCCAGGCTATACGTCTACAGCTACATTCAGGCAACATAGCCAAGCGCTCACCTGCTTTGTGCCGAGCTTATTCTTCAGCCGCATCATTTGGATGCCGTTCAGCTCACCGTCATCGTTGCGAATTTTCAAAAGAAACAGAGAGAGACCCGGTGGCTTCTAAATGTGCATCACGGGTAATGGGAGGAGGAAAGTGAATTCACGCGCAAAGACTTGCTCCGACACTCCATCAATCGAAAGGTCCAAGCATGTTCACCTTCTGCCCTGCGTTGTCCTTGTCGACAATGCGAGCGAGCGTCAAAGCGATATCTGCGTCCACAGCCGAGCTGAACCACTTGTAGCCATGAAGAAGGAACTGGAAAGAAAAAGAACGTTCCCGACATCTTAAAACGCCAGAACCTCCGGAATAACCCTGTCTCCCTCGATGTGCTCAGCATAGGTGTCACAACCGCCGGCCACGTCACTGCCGCCTCCCTTCTCCGTCATCCACTGCCCTGATGTCCATGCTTGCTTTCCATCTGTAGAGCGTAGCCGAAGAATGGACTTCGTCGCCAAGTCGTGCTTGCCTTCGAGACCGAGAGCCTGCAGGAAACGGAGAGTGTGGAAGACGTCGCTTGAGAAACTGTATACAATTTTAAACTCTTCAAAATAAACGAATGAGTTGACAGAATTTGTTCGTTCTGGGTGTGCAGTCCATCTACTGCATCTACTGCTCTCCAAGAATCACGCCGCAACCATTGAATGCAACAAATGGCGGAAGTGTCACATGTGTCTTATATGAAGTGATTGCTTTTGACAATCCTTCATTTATCGGGCGCGTGGAGCGCAGTCGGAGGAGGCGCCGGTGTCGCCTGCACCCGATACCAGGTTCCTGGTTCGGATTTCCCGCCCAGGCCAACCAAGCCTTCCACCCTCCAGGGTCGGTGAATTGGTACCAGACTTGCCTGGGAAGGATAAAACACTAACTTGTACATCGGCTGGCCACCGCAAGTCATTGTATGGCCAAATACGCATTCAACACGCCTCTACGACATCCCGTAGAAGTAGAATGCGTGGCGCATACCAAAGAGGATTGAATAACGCCGTCCTTCCTCCTTATCCTAATCCTTCATTTGCGAGTGTGAATGAATCTTATTAGGAGGCTGAACAACTCATTTGGCTACCAGGAGAAAACCGCCCACCTTCAACGTCTTCACTGCCCCGTCAGTCATTGCCATCGGGCAAGTGGTTAGACCTGCTGATGGTGAAAAAAGGTAGATTTTCGCAAACTGAAAGGCACAACTTTAATATGTTCGATGAAGAAAGCGAGAAAGTTGTAAAGGACCTGATAAATTCGTCTTGTCACTGGGTTGAGATTTTCGTCATAACCGATGGCTAAAACAAGGACCAGAAGTATCTACAGTAGCGAACTTGTCTTTTGGTGGTTGGCCGGAAAAACCGCGCAGGTTAACATAGGCCTTTTTGAATAACTTCCTCAGAAATCATGTACTTGTGAAAATAAATGTATATTTGAACTCAGCAGCTCGAGCTCTATCTTTTGACCAAAAATCTCAGTAGAACTGAACAATGCATATAAGCCCGAGAGAATCAATCGGGTGGGCGCGACAACCTGTAGAGCGAGTGTTTGGGGAGTTTTATCGGAAATTCCCAGTCGTCCTAATCAGGAATTGCTCTAAGACTGTCCAGCTCGCCTTTCGAGTGCGCCGTGAACAATGCATACAGAATCGAACCTATCAGTCAAGTGAGCGCGACAGCTCGCAAATTGCACGCGCGGGCCGTTCGGAGCTCTGTCGAGATCAAATCGTTCCGGCTGCTGCTCGCGGATTTTATAGGCAATATAACGATTTAGTAGCACGCAAAAGTACACAGTTGTAGCTTCTAAACAGGCGAAATTATAGCGGTCGAAATCGCAGGTTAGCCTTGTTTGACACGATTTTTTCCAAATTCAGTCGACCACTGTGGGAAGACGCGATGAGCTGACGGCCTACAAGTGCATAGGAAAGCAAACCAGTTAATGTGCTTTACAACGAAGCGCTCAAAACTTCCCAACTGCCTAACCTGCTTTAGCACCATCTGCCATTTTAGAGTGGCGGAGGGCAGCGGTGAGGTTTCTTTCGCCCTTACTCGCCCATATTTGAGTTCTCGATACTCGCAAGAACACCATTCTGTTCAGTTCGAAAAGCTCTATCGAAAAGTGGCACCCTCAACCAACTTCAGAAAAATCGATTTTTTGACAATTTCCCTCGTGGACGAGGGAAATTGTCGAGACACCGAGTCTGCCCGGACGATGACTTCTTCTTTTCTTCTTCTTCTTCTTCAGGCACCTTTGTCCCGCTTCGTCGCGGTGTCCGCCTTTCTAGTGTCGTGACGCCACCTTTCCCA
This sequence comes from Heligmosomoides polygyrus bakeri, assembly GCA_947359475.1. Lineage (NCBI taxonomy): Eukaryota > Metazoa > Nematoda > Chromadorea > Rhabditida > Heligmosomidae > Heligmosomoides > Heligmosomoides polygyrus. The sequence continues at coordinate 44,765,354 of OX375867.1, read as the reverse complement.
ATCCTGCGCTTGATCAGGGTGGACGCCAGCTACTGTCAACTCCATACGTAACGTATCAGCCCAGCGCTGCTTTGGGCGCCCTCTCGGCCGCTTTCCTATTACCTCGAAGTTAAGGCCTATCTTGCGGACGCTGTCTTCCTTTCCACGCAGAACGTGGCCGTACCATCGCAAGCGAGCTTCGCGCATCTTGTCAGCTATCAGCGCGACTCCGAACTTCTGCCGAATAGCTTCGTTTCGGATGCGGTCCAGGCGCGTGACTCCGGCCGTCCAGCGCAGCATCTTTGTCTCCATGACGCTGAGGCGCGTTTCAACTTCCTTGGTCGCTGACCAATACTCAGCGCCGTACATCGCTACTGGCCGGATGATTGCTCTGTAGATCTTCAACTTAAAGCGCTCTGGTATCTTCCTATCGCAGAGCACGCCAGTCAGTGAACGCCACTTGGACCAAGCTGCACTCCCGTGTGAGTTCACTTCAACCATCAGACCGCCGTCAAACGCTGTTGCTGATTCCAGGTATTTAAACAACGAAGTGCGTGCTAGCTCAGTGCCGTTAGTCTTAACGGAGCCGGACTCGTTTACGTCAGTCGTTAGGTACTCGGTCTTGTCGACGTTCAATTTGAGTCCGAACATCGCCAGGCGATCGCAACAAACTTGCACTTGGTCCTCGAGACCATATTTATCTTCGCAAGCGAGCATCACGTCATCAGCATAAAGCAGCGTCCATGGAACAAGCGCTGAAGGTCTCTCGTAATGGTATCCATGACGACAACAAAGAAGAGTGGAGAAAGCGCAGAATCCTAGTGCACCCCAACAGAGATGGGAAACTCCATTGAGGTTCCAGCTGCAGCTTGCACCCTACTCTTTGGGCAAGAGTAGAGCATCCGCACCCACTCTATGAGTTTTTCAGGTACATTGTGTTGTCGCAAGGCGTACCATATAAGCTCACGCGGTACGCGGTCGAGGGCCTTCTCCAAGTCGAGAAAGGCCATATGCACCGGGTTCTGTTTTTCGCCATGCTTCTCCACCAGGAGTCGGGCTGCGTGTATAGCATCAATGGTCCCACAACCAGACACAAAGCCGCACTGGTTGTCGGAGAGCTTGACGATTTCACGGATTCGTTTATCGAGGATTCGCTCGAAGATCTTCATGCTGTGCGAAAGCAAGCGAATCGGACGATAATTGGAGCAGTCTGCAGGACTGCCCTTCTTCTTCCAAATCGGAAGCGTGGTACTGTTGTGCCAACACTCCGGTTTCTTCTCCTTCACTATCTGGTTGAACAACTCAGCCAACCACTCAGCAGGATACCACAGCTTCGACTTCCAAACATCGGCTGCCAGATCATCCGGTCCTGTCGCCTTGCATGGCCTGATCTTCAGAGCCGCTTCTGTTTCCTCCACGGTGATCTTGTGAACGGGACCGTGAACAGAAGCCACAGAAGGGATGGCCGGATGAGGAAATTTCATAGTGGAAATTTCCTCAAAGTAATCACGTCATCGCTTCAGCGCCTTTTTGCCGTCTGTCAGGGTATGGCCGCTCTCATCATTGATGCCAAAGAACTTTTCAATAACCTCGGTTTGGCGATGGCGGGTCTTAGTTAGCAAGTCGGTACAAATACCGCTCACCATCGCTAACATCACCATAATGAGTGGCTTTCGCAACAGCCACGGCTTTCTCTACAGCCTTCTTCGCCTTCTGATACTCCTGCCAGTTGTCGGCTGTTTTGTCGTCGAGAAACACATGATACAGCGACTTCTTCTCTCGAACCTTCGCTTTCACATCGTCGGTCCACAGCCATGTCTGCTTGTCGACTTTGCGTCGTCTAGGCTTCGTAGTGCCGAGTTCCAACCTTGCAGCTTGCCTTATCGCGTCGGTCGCTCTTTTCCAAGTTTCAGCGACAGTCGTGACTGCCGGTAACCGTGCACGAGAAATCACAGCTGCTTCCTTCTCTCTCATTCGCCACCACTTGAGTCTTGCAGCACCGCATCGCTCAACCTGCTGCACCCTCGGAGGTGGGATCTCTAAAGTGCAGACCAGCGGTCGATGCTGTGGGGCGACCGTCTCATACGGCACGATCTTCGCGTCTGTGACTATGATTCGGTCGCGATCCTTCACAAACACAAAGTCTATCTGAGACTTAGAGCTCCCATAATAGTATGAGATGAGGTGGGAGTCGCGTTTTCGGAAAACGGTGATCGCAACGGTGAGATTTTGCGATTCCGCATACTCAAGAATACGCTCACTATCGGCGTTACGTGACCCGTACCCGAAACCAGCATGACAGCTGTGCCCGTCTATCGTAGCACTTACGTGCCCATTAAGGTCACTAGCGACTATGATGATATCGACGCTTACAATCGAGTCACGGAATGTTCGGAGACGATTATTCCGATACCACTGGTGGTCGTGAGACTTCCACATAGAACGGCCTTGAAGCCACTTCCTACGTCCCTTGACTTGCTGCAGGACCACCTCGTCTCCTGCACGCACAGAAATCCACTCTTCTACGCTCCAGTGCTTCAACCAACTCGCACGAGCGGCCCGTCAACGTACCCACATTCAGCGCTGCTACGTGGGTCCTGTCTACGTTGCGGGGCATTCGGACTAGCTCAGTCGCCCCCAGATGCCGTCTTCGCATCAGGGACCCTCGCATACTTTCCACACTTGTCGGGCTTTGCGAGTGCACGTCGGGTCCCGCGGACGCCGTAGCACAATCTCGAAAAATATGACTCATCATGCACCATGTGATCTGACATCGGTCTTTGTAGGCCGGCCTGTCACAAGGACCTGTCGCCTGCATTCGAGTGTCCGTGCTTAGCTTAGCTCACAAAGCAAGCAGTTTCCAGTTGCACCACGTGGAGGAACGGACATCGCCGCCTCTGCGCGGATGATGACGTCATCGAAAATCGGTATTTTCGAAATTGGCCTAATTTCCTCGTCCATCTAGGGGATTATTTGGTGCGCTGGTTACGAATCCGACGTCCGTTTTTGAAAATTCCGCCGATTTTGGTGGGTTTTGGATTTTCTCCTGGATAACTAAGGGTGGTCAGGTCAGGATCACCGATTTTGCTCAAACTTTGTCTAAGAGCAGGGGTTATTCAGGATGCCGAACACGATGTCGAAGTCCATTTGGCCGACTATGGCAGGAGATCATCCTTACCGATAACTGAGGGTGATCGGTGATCCTGACCTGACCACCCTTAGTTATCCAAGAGAAAACCCAAAACCCACCAAAATCGGCGGAATTTTCAAAAACGGACGTCGGATTCGTAATCAGCGCACCAAATAACCTCCTAGATGATTTTGGACGAGAAAATTTTGACAATTTCGAAAATATCGATTTCGATGACGTCATCGTCCGGGCAGACTCGGCGTACAGCGCCCTCGTCCACGAGGGAAATTGTCAAAAAATCGATTTTTCTGAAGTTGGTTGAGGGTGCCACCTTTCGATAGAGCTTTTCGAACTGAACAGAATGGTGTTTTTGCGAGTATCGAGAACTCAAATATGGGCGAGTAAGGGCGAAAGAAACCTCACCGCTGCCCTCCGCCACTCTAAAATGGCAGATGGGGCTAAAGCAGGTTAGGCAGTTGGGAAGTTTTGAGCGCTTCATCGTAAAATACATTAACTGGTTTGCTTGCCTATGCAAAGCCGTCAGCTCATCGCGTCTTCCCACAGCTGTCGACTGAAATTGAAAAAAAATCGTGTCATACAAGGCTAACCTGTGATTTCGACCGCTATAATTTCGCCTGTTTAGAAACTACAACGGTGTACTTTTGCGGACTACTAAAGCGTGATATTGCCTACAAAATCCGCGAGCAGCAGCCAGAACGATTCGATCTCGACAGAGTTATTGCGCTCCGAACGCGCCCGCGCATGCAATTTGCGAGCTGTCGCGCCCACTCGACATTGACCACTCGAAATCGCCCACATTGATAGGTTCGATTCTGTATGCATTATTCACGGCGCACTCGAAAGGCAAGCCGGACGGTCTTAGAGCATTTCCTGATTAGGACGACCGGGAATTTCCGATAAAACTCCCCAAACACTCGCTCTACGGGTTGTCGCGCCCACCCGATTGATTCCGTCGGGCTTATATGCATTGTTCAACACTACTGAGACTTATGGTATGTGTCAAAAGATAGAGCTCGAGCACATGAGTTCAAATCTATATACATTTTCACAAGTACATGATTTCTCAAGAAGCCATTCAGAAAGGCCGCTTTGGACCGTTCAAAGGCGGCCTGTGTTGGCCTGCGCAGTGTTTCCGGCCAATGACCAAAAGAAATGTTTAGTGTATATATGTGGACACACAGTGCAAACGTTAAGATGGGCATTCCCGATAAAAGCATACACTGCTTGAAACCTTACAAATCAAACCCTCTTCTGCGCAGATCTCTTTGAGACGGTTCCACTGAGGACAGAGAATAAGCTGGTCCACCTGAAAACGGGTTGCAGTCCACCGTCCGAGAAAATAGAATCTTCGCATCAAATTCTTACCCTTTTGCCCCAGGCGTCGAACTGCTCCAGCCTGGGCTGGTCGAGTTCGCACTTCCTCCCAAGGTCATTGATTTCGTCTACAATTCGCTGCCCGAATCGCGCCAAGTCCTTCTCGACCTTGAACACCATCTTTTTCAAGCAAAGCTTGTCTGGAGTAGAACGGCGATCAGAATCTCACAAATTTGTAGTCCTGCTCTAGCAGAAGCCTTCGCAACGTCCTCTTAAGCAATGGGTCGTCAACGAAAGGGTTGTGTAGAACTGGAGGAGCCTAAAGAAAACGGAAGGCGATCTTCGGGGCTAAACGACTCAACTAACTCGCCAAACCTGAGAGAACGCTCCAAGTTTGGCGTGACCGTAGAGCGCAGAACGTGAGCACATCCTTCAAAAAACCTCATTTACCCAAATAGGTTATCAATAAATCATTGATGCAGTCGAAAAAATGGTGGCAGGCTCCTCTCAAACCCTTCAGCTGTAACTCGATCTCGACCAGTAGATCTGGATGAAAACTTGCGAAAAGTACTGTAGGACACGAGAAGATATTGTTCGTTTTCCTCAACGGCTCACTACAGCTTCTAATCTGATTGCCTGCTTTAGCATTTAGCGGCATTTAATGTCGCGAAGCATGCACAAGTATTTAACGGAGACCGGATCACAATCTGAGTTTTAAATCCAGCGGCAGCAGGTCATTCTGAGACAACTGCAACCATCGAGTGGACCTCTACACCCCTCAAAGGGAACGTCTCGGATCCGCTCCAAATTGCTTCAATCAGTATCAGTGCAAGACTTTTGTCGATGGAGCATCTACGGTAGGAGATAAGAGCTATCCGGCAGAACATAAATGCTTAAGTAAGGAGATTTCTCTATGTGGCACAATCTACATAGATAGTAAATGTGTAACTCTGTCCCCTCGTTAGGCGTAAGGTCTTCGTGAGCACAAGTACCACACTGGTTCCCTCTATTTGTGGTCGTTTTCAAACTCGCTTCGATCGAGCGGCGCGATGGAATCGATATCGGTGCATATCATTGGGCGTCGCTCGGGGTGAGCGATGGTATGACAAAGGCCTTGCCGGCAGCAGAGTCTTGCGGGTACCGCGGACCCGCCATGACAACGGCGGGTGATGCGGCGCTGCGAGGGTTACTGTACGCATTACTGCGTACTTTTGCCGGCAGTTGCGACCTCTGGGAATGCCAAAGATGTAGAAAGCAAAACGCTTTTTCTTTTGTGAAGAAGCGTTTTCTAAGTCAAGTTAGGAACTGTTGAATCTAAGCGCCGAAATCTAATAGAACACTTCTTATAACTCAACAGTTCTGTGCCATTTTGCGCTTGCTCTCACTTTTGTCGTTCTACCTCCACTAAAAGTTCTTCGGTTGGCAAGCAGATCGAAGATAATGTGGTAGCCCTTGTGAATGACAGCATTCCCTCTTGTTGAGTTCGGGAGATCTGTCCGATGCGGTTATAGCTCATACTAAAAAGAACAATCTGCTTTGTTGTTGCATTTCTGTGCAAGGGTTTTCCCAAAACCTCATACGGCTCACTTGTGGCTGAAAGGCAACGAAGGTTCTCCGTGCAATTAAGGTTATCTAATATCGTGCTAAGGTTTCTTTGCGGTACGTTTTGAGTGCAGGATTCCATACGCCTCCATTTGTCGACACTACCGGTGATTATATTGTTGGTTGTCAAGCTCCTTTATGAACACAAATTATGCACAAACCTACTATATCACAAGCATGTAGATTCGTTTAAAAAAAGGTTTAGAATAGATGAACCATAATGGACACCCATCTATCACGCCCTCCGGCGGGTCTCACCCGCAGCTCCTGGCGCTGCGGGTGAGAGCCGCCGTGAACTGCGGCAGCCCCGGGGACCTAAGCGTGCGGCGGCTCCGCGACAACTCGTCCGCGCCGCGGCTTCCACCACAGTGGCAGCGTGGGTCCCACTGCGGCGGGAGCGATATGGGCGAGTTCTCGGGGTGCCGCCGCGAGACTCTGTAGAGGCCCTTACAGCAGTCTTCCGCATAAACCGTCTTATATTGCGCGTCGGCGCTTACAACCGCAGTAACAGTCACTAGAATCTTGGCGAAAGTGACTTGAGTCTTTCTATCAAGACGTTCAGCCACACTGGTTCCATGCTGATTGGCCCCACGAGGTGTCGCGGCTGTTGCGCTCGATCAAACAGCGTGGATGGCGTAATGCATCTTGCACGATCATCAGGGGGTGGGGGTTCGAGTTCCGTCTGGCGCTAGAGTACTGACCGCAGCAAACATCGTTATAACACTGCGCGTTAGTTTTCTAGATGTATATGACATCCAAGAAGATAATTAAGAATAATAGTAAATCAATAAATCTCTTTTGGTGAATTTTTCGCCAAAAACGGGCATGTGTACATATCTCTGGAAATCTTGCTCCCATTTTCTGGGAAAAAATCCCTCGAACATTTCACATACCCACATCCCCTCTCAAAAAACCAGGAAAGCACATTAAAAACTTTTTCTCGCCAACTCATCGAAAAGTAAAAGCGCTATTAAAGCTCCCGCTAGCATTATCTAGAAATCTCATGTCAGCCGTTACCTTCTTACTGTCGGAAAGCAGATTTCTCTAGAAATCACGAGAAATTTACCAAAGCAGAGGTTCTTCCTTGAAAAGCACGAAAAAGTACACCAATGGAAGCAGTGCTCAGATGAACAGTTGAAGAAGCCAGGAAGGCAAACAGATCCCGGTGAAAGGGAAATAATTTTGCTGCAAAGTATGTGAAACTCCAACCGGGCAGAAAGTGCGAACACGAGAACTGTTAAAACAACAAGACCGTCCGATCTTGCTGCGTATATTACGTAGAGGACGGAAGGAACATGAAGCATGTACCGTACCCTGAATCTGTTCATGCAGCACCTTGTGTTCTAATATTACACTTTTAATCTTTACACATATGGTGGCGACGGTTCTTTAACGAATCAATGCCTTAAGGACCTCGTATGATGCTGCGAGGTACTTTAGTCCTATTATCGTCTTTCTACCCTTGATTACATACGTGGGCAACACTTTCACCTGACCTCAACTACACAAACAGATAACCCAGCTGCTACAGTCTAATGAAACTGCACTAGTGTATGGACAAAGGACATTGAGCCCACTGTCGGATTCTGGCCGCAGTTTCCTATTTTCCTCTCGGCCTCTGTCCCACCGCAGATTCTCTTCGTTGCGCCAGCGGCAGCAGTACTTATTGCACAAAGTAACCTTGAAGTCTCGTGGCTGAAGTCTATTAATTCAGACCAGGTGTGACACGCGTAAAAAGGGACCAACATCTGGCCAGCTGGCTCCAAATAGCCAACAATATTTTTTGTGGCAAAAAAAGGTGAACAAGCGCCGAAAGTGATTCAATACAGTACTAAGTGACACGAGCACAGCATGCAGAAAAAGCACCTCACAACTCCGCGTTGAAGAAGCGATGGCGTCAGAGTCATTCGGTCGAGTTCGTCGGTGGTGGTCGACTGATAAAGCGACGATCAAAGTCCGGCAGGCGTTCGCCTACTGAAGTCGATAATTCGCTGCTTGTCGACGTCCGCCGCCTCGGTTCATCCGTGCACTTGCTGGATCTCTTGGCTCTTTTCCGGAACTCCGTTCGTCTCCACAGTGAAAATAGAGCTAGAGTCGACCCTGGAGATAAAGTACAAGATCCGCTGCACATTTTAAAATGAGATCCGTCCGCGTTTTGGGGCCAAGGTACGACGAGTTATCGAGCTGTTCATTTTGCCCATTCGCTCCCCGATTTCACCGATAGTGGGGAGCGGCCAGGATAACCGGTTACGCCAAACAACAAACTTAGTCACCTTCGAATCGATAGACGCCGAATCACGGCCAGTCAGCTGTCTGCCATCACAACAAGCAGTGATCGGACACTTTTACTCACTTCACTTCAAATTATTAATCGCGGACGCGGTAGACCAACATTCTGAGAAGCATACATACAACCGAGCCGTCACAACCGCCTGCATTTCCTTAGCTTTAGGGTTGCTGTTACAGCTTACCGACAATGCCACCTTACTACATACATGAAATAGCAGTGAATAAGGGGGGAACGAAAATAAGCAGAGTTGAGGGTAAGCCTTTGAAAAACAACATTGAGAGGTTGAAGGTTCGGCGGTGAAGCACTGGTAAAGCAGCAAGGCTTTAGAGTCGACAGCATTTGGTATGAAGAACGCTCCGCGAACGTAGTCGTAGGTCGGCCGTTCTAGCCTCGTTCATGGCAGATTCAGTACCAGCTGACCTGGAACAGTCCTCTTTTTAGGTGTTCATTAACTAAATAGCATGACAGAGCTCGCTAAGCAGTTGATGTTGATTTGATATGGATGGCCACACAACTCGCTGCCTACTATTGCAGAAAAACTACAGCGATCTAGAAGGGGCGAATGTTGTTCGACTTCTGCCATTAATTTGGAAAGATCGGTATGCAGCGAAACCTTACGATGACAACGAGAATCCAACGCCACGGAACGCTCTGACTGCGTGTCTCTGGGCCGAGATTTAACATGGCCATGGCTGTAGATCCGGAATCGACTTGAGGAAACACTTGTAGGCAGAAGAGTGTCGAAGTATTAGCGAAGAAGAAGACCTTATGACTTCGCTCCCGTCTACCTACACCTGAAGACTACACTACTCCTGCATTAACCTGAGCCCCATATGCTTACTTTCTCTGAAAGCAAGATGAACCCGTGATCGCCGTCACAAGACAGCAATGGACAGGTCGATGCTTAGAATAGCAATGCTCATGCAGGAGGGCCTCCAGAGTTTCAGCCTTCGTCGACATTCGAGCTTAACAGACGCTGTCACTTTTGCCAGATCGTCGAAAATTAGGTAAGCCGACTATGCGATGCGTTTCTCTTATAATCGCTGAACGTGGGCGACGTGATCAATCTTCGGCTTCCCTCTTCTTGGAACCTGAGTATGGGAAGATGGTGCTGTGTCGCTTGGGATTGTGAAAAACGAAAAGTTCCAGATTATTTCGGACTCACATCTCGACTGAATCGTCGCATTCAGAGACCTGGACGTGGTCTCTGAATGCGACAATTCAGTCGTCTTCCGTATATTGGAGAAGGTGTCTTCCGTATATTGGAGAAACGGGTATGTACTTGCAGTGCTTGTATAAAAGAACACTGGGGGAAGCATCATGGATATTTCTCCGCCGAAAGGGGTTTCAGGTGGACCACCCTATTTATGGATTGAATGTTTCCTCCCCTCGCCCTCTTCGGAAAAATAAAGTACTTATATAGTCCACCGTTGGCCGCGGAGCGACGTCGATACCGCTGTTGGGTAGTACCCGTGTTTAGACGGCGTTAGTAGACGGGTAGTGCTGAGCACCATCAGGACCAGGGATGTGCGTTTAACGATTAACGATTTACCGGATTTACCGGCATTTCTCGTTAAAAGTTATTAACGAAAGTTAACGACGAAAATTTCCATTAAATTGCATTAACGAAATTGACGTACCATTTTTGAAATTTTATTCCTTCTTCATGGAAATACATTTCGGACGAATTTTTTGGATGAGCTTTTGCAGTATCGTTGCGATTCCAAGAAAACTCTTACTTGAATCTGTAAGGGTTTTCTTGGAATCGTAACGATATCGATATCGCCCTCATATTTCGAGAATTGTTGGCATTCTTGCTCCTTGACCAAATTATTTGCGTGCTCCCCACTTTTCTATGCTGTCGCTTAGTTTTAGGCTTTTTAGACCGTTTGTTTTGTTGTGTAGTTTTGGGCTTTTTAGACCGTTTCTCAATTGCTACACAACTGTTTTTCATAATTCCAAACCAGTCAGTTTTTAACGTCTTTTTTGCGGTATTTATTTCACAAGTGGGGTTGAAAAGACATAGATACGCGAGGGAAGCGCTACGAAATACAAATCAAGTGAAAAATAAGTGTAAGAAACGAAACATGGGTAGAAGGACCCCTATTTCCCGCAAGTTTTCCGGAAAGCCGGATAGGTTCTTCGAGCAGAATTAGGTGATGATTGTAGGACTACCTTAAGGCAACGTTGACCACCGCCTAGCTGATACTCTCATTGACTGCTGGTACTCTCATTGCTTCGTTTTTACTGAATTTCATGGTGTGCATGTCAACGATTTTGCTTAACTTTTTCGTGCTTAACTTTTTCGTCTTACTCGAGGGGTCTCTTGGAATTTTTCGGGAGGAGCACAGTCAGTATACATGTGATGCAGAGAACATATATATGCATGTAAAAGGAATAAAATTAAAAGAAGAAGAGAATATAGTACCCTCGGTAAACATTCGCCAAAACGGCGGCGGATTAGTCCGCCGTTTCCGCCGCTTTGCCACAACTTCCTTCAAAGTCGATTATATCCAATGAAACGCATACTGTTGGAATCAGGACAACATGTTCTACCCAATGGTCTTAAGGTCTTGACAAAATTTTAAAATTTTTGAGTCCGAGATGACCTAAATTAAGCGAGCCTGTAATTATCTTGACCTGACCCACATTCGCTCTTGAGTTTCGCATAATTATGCCCTCTGGCAGGTATGGATCTGCCCAGTAGAATTTTTAAAATTTTAAACTATGTTAAAAATGTATTTCATGCTTCTTTTAGGTTTTGCCTTATCAAGGCGATCTATTTGATATCAAATTTGCCTAGCTTGGCTCCATGTACGTCATTCCATCCATTCTCAACTGTCGGTTTTTCCATTTTCGCTAATTAGTTACAACCGCATCAGTTTTGTTCTAGGGCTGATTTTTGCTAAATTTGTCGATTGTGAGGTGTGGATTACAAATATGGGTTTTAGGCTTACTTTGGTCAAAAGTAGGACAGTAATCAGCCACCAAATTGGCAGTGCGGCGTTCCAAGGAGATATGGCCTGCAAGGGCTACACATGGGCGTGTGTATCTGTGTTTCCACGAGGCTGATTAGTATGAAAGCTGGAAAAGTAGACAGACACCATGCAGAGATGCTATCTTACAAACACGATGGAGCTGGCAACTCGTGCCTTGGAGTTTCACTCCTTTGAAAACACAGTTTCCTTCAAATCCGACATTGAGATTTGACACTGACGTCTGTCCACACCTCGCAGAGGAGTCCCTACCATTTAGCAAAACCCATATGTGCAATATCATTCAAAATTTTTTTTCACTAGATCGCAATCTCATTTATTACTTGAGACAAGTCCGATACTGGAGCCCAGACTGTTGCCGTAACTGCGTGACCTGACCTGCCCCACCAAGCATGTCCTTTGGACATACAATCGCTGCTCGCCTCCTCTCACTACTCACACTAACCCAACGCAGCGTCAGGCTTGAGGTTCGAGAGCCAATGGGTGAAGTCGTACTGTGACGTCGTCTTTTATCCGGTAGGAGGTACGTACTCCTCTTCGTTTTGACAGAGGAGTTTGTTGGGTTTTTTCGTAGTTTCTTGTACACCTCAAGAAATTCAATTCTTTTAATATCGGTAGTCTTTAAATCAGTGTGGTCCGCCTCAATTTGGCAGATTTTACCAGGATGATATGGACGACACATTTTCTACCTGGAGGAGCGACACCTGCATGAGAAATTGTGCTCTATTAAATATCGAGTGTTAGTTACTAGTGATCACTCATGCGTGTACTCGTGCTCTCCTTACAAATGTTATTTGATTTTCTGTTTTTTGTTTTTCTCTTCACATAGTAAAAACAAGCTTCGAGCTTCGATATAATTTAGTGGCCGTCCACAAAATTGTCGTTGTTTATGAAAATGAAAATATTTTCTTCCTAAAGCAGACAGCATATATGACTAAAATTTTGACCTCAAATAGACTCAAGTTTTGCTCGATATATAGCGAAAAATTATCGATTTTTGAAACAACCTTCAATATAATCTGGGTCTCGATTTTTCCTATTCCAAAAAGGTGTCCAAATAATAAAACCCCATCACCCCGATCACACAGAATATCGCTGCATAACAACTCAATCTTTCTCAACACTTTAAGGTTTTTCTTTTTGTCAGGAGAAAACTATTTCCGTGACAAGCTAATCCTTCAAATAGGACCGTGAATTCAGAGACTGCTGTTGTCTACAGTTATCATTTTCAGTAGCGTTTGTCCCGCTTGGTGGCGGGGTCCGCTCTTCTGGTGTGGTGACGCCATTTCTCCTAACGTCATCAACCATACGATGTGACACAGAATGTTCGTAGGCCGGCCTGTCACTAGGGCCTGTCGCCTGCATTCGATTGTCCGTGATTGGCTCGGCTTGCAAAAGCAAGCAGTTTCCAGTGGCACCACGTGGAGGAACGGACATCGCCACCTGTTGTCTACAGTTAAACTGTCGGAAATCGGGAAGCTTGTTGAAAGCCTTAATTTTTGGTCGATTTTTGTCGAAAATTTATGTGAGGAACAATTTCGTTTTCTGGTGCTGTTTCCTACAGATGCAAGAGAATTATTTCCGTGACAAGTCAACCCTCCGGTTCCAACTCGGTCATAGATTCGAACAGCGGTTCAGAAAAAATTTTGTAATTAAAGCACTTGTCATCAGCAATCGATATTTTAGGGAGCACAAACGGTTAGTGTGAGTAGTGAGAGGAGGCGAACAGCGATTGTATGTCCAAAGGACATGCTTGGTGGGACAGGTCGGGTCACACAGTGACGGCAACAGTCTGGGCTCCAGTATCGGACTTGTCTCAAGTAATAAATGAGATTGAGATCTAGTGAAAAAATTTTTGAATGATATTGCACATATGGGTTTTGCTAAATGGTAGGAATTCCTCTGCGAGGTGTGGACAGACGTCAGTGTCAAATCTCAATGTCGGATTTGAAGGAAACTGCGTTTTCAAGGGAGTGAAACTCCAAGACGCGAGTTGCCAGCTCCATAGTGTTTGTGAGATAGCATCTCTGCATGGTGTCTGTCCACTTTTCCAGCTTTCATACAGATCAGCCTCGTGGAAACACAGATACACACGCCCATGTGTAGCCCTTGCAGGCCATGTCTCCTTGGAACGCCGCACTGCCAATTTGGTTGGCTGATTACTGGCTGATTACTGTCTTACATTTGACCAAAGAACCCATATTTGTAATCCACACCTCACAATCGACAAATTTAGCAAAAATCAGCCCTAGAACAAAACTGATGCGGTTGTAACTAATTAGCGAAAATGGAAAAACCGACAGTTGAGAATGGATGGAATGACGTACATGGAGCCAAACTAGGCAAATTTGATATCAAATAGATCGCCTTGATAAGGCAAAACCTAAAAGAAGCATGAAATACATTTTTAACATAGTTTAAAATTTTAAAAATTCTACTGGGCAGATCCATACCTGCCAGAGGGCATAATTATGCGAGACTCAGGAGCGAATGTGGTTCAGGTCAAGATAATTACAGGCTCGCTTAATTTAGGTCATCTCGGACTCAAAAATTTTAAAATTTTGTCAAGACCTTAAGACCATTGGCTAGACCGTGTTGTCCTGATTTCAACAATATGCATTTCATTGGATATAATCGACTTTGAAGAAGTTATGGCAAAGCGGCGGAAACGACGGATTAATCCGCCGCCGGCCGTGTTTTGGCGAATGTTTACCGACGGTACTGTAGGTCGATGACCGATCTTCGTCAGTTATTATATACCATCTTGGTTGTCCAAAAACTGGTGTTTTCATGTAGTCTACTGCATGAAGATTTTTTCAAGTTCTACGAAAAAGGTATATCTTTGAAGGTGCAGCTCTGGCCTAGCAAGAAATTGCCTTCAGGTCTATGGATTTTCTCGTCTAATTTGCAAATTTACTATATTACTATTCATCAGTCCAAAATGCGCTACCCAAAAATGGGAGAGAATTGAGAAACCCAAAACACATTCCAATCTTAAGCAAAGCAATATGCTGTACGGTATGGTACCAGGTGCTTCAAGAAGAAAATCAGAGTGGTCAACTGCTGAAGCGTCGTAAAAGAGTGATAGGCAGTGGCGAATTCTATTTGGAGGAATTAGGAAGGATAAGACAATCTGAACCACTGTTAATATAGACCGAGAAGCGCCCTTTCAAATACGCGTGTTTCTTATGGATGCCATTAGGAACACAGGAGAAAGGGCTTAACGATTGAGATCTAGATTACTTGTATGGCAAACACAAAATGCACAATGCAGTAGAATTAGATTCGATTAAAATTCGGTCGACGGTCCGTTGCGGTTTATTTGATTTCCTGCTGCCGTCTGCAGTGAGAACAGAACCTTGGGACCAAAGGAATCATTCTGTGTAATGGGCAGATCTGTGGACTTCGTAAATATCTCCCCAAAACGAACTGTACCAAAAAATTCGCTGTGGTCACTGCCTGATATGAATTCTGCATTAAAACATTCTGTGGTTTTCCGTAACAATTATGGCCGTATAGAAGAATGCAGTGCTGTAAAAGTCTACTTAGCGAAGGTTTTTTTTTGGAAAGCGCTTTGCTGGGATAAATGAAAACGGTCAGAAACGTTTAGCCGTACTATGATGTATAATACAATGGCTCTTCACAGAAGCTGGACACTTTCCACAAGATAAATGAACTAGGCATAGAAGGAAACTTGTTATTCGAGAAGTCTTGTTGTTACTGTTGATACTGGTGGTTTTGGAATCTTAATGATTTTTTTTTCGTTTAGCGACTTTATTTGATAGATGGACTGCTGTTATTCTATTGTGAAGATGAAGAGTTATATAACTGTCACGTAGATGGAGACGAGAAAAATCTATAAAGAAAGAGAACTGGCTTTTTAATATCAAAATGCAGCTAAACTGAGTGCAGCTGAGGGAAAGTTTGTTTAACGAGTTTACCAAACTTACCGATTTTAACGCTAAAAAACAGTCGTTAAAAATTAACCGAAAAGAATTTCACACACACACCCTTTAGGGACGATATGATAAAGGAAAAAGAATCAACCCTTTGGGATGCACGATGCATCTTTGGTGGTTCACCAACGGATGCGCCTGTAGCGAATTGTAATAAGTATTTATTAGTTCACAACTATCAGAGCACAACACAAACAATAATTCACAGCGGTTTATATAGGGAACTTCTAGGGGAGGAGCATAGAAGCACGACATAGCACGACATAACGACGCTCAGCGACGTTGATAACCGCTAGACTTAAAAGGGTGTACCGCAGCTAGAGTGTAGTATTTGTGCACTATCTTATTTACCTACTTGCGGCTCATTCTTATGACAGCTTATTTGATTGATTCTTATCTAATATTGACCGACGAAGGCCCTCATACGTATCAATGGAGCAACTTACCCTATATTATACGCATATCGATGTACATATGTAGACTTATTTAGTTGTGTATTCACAACATTGGGGCGGGGGCAATTAGCGGTAGCTACAAATCAGTTTATGATTACGCAAAATTAACATACATAGTCCTAAACCAGCAAGATTAACATACATATTCATAGATCAGTAAACAATTCACAAATTATGTATACAATGACATTTCCTACAAATTCCTTTGTCGTTGTAGATGACGTCGACGTGACTCCGTTCCATTTTCGTTTTGCTTCTGCAGTTGACCTCCTGGTGTCGAGCTATGAAGCAGGCGTCGCAGTATTGGGTGGGAGGTACTGAACGGCAGCTCAGTACTTTCTCCACCAGTGCAGCCTTCTGCTTAGCATCAAAGGTTGCAGTTCATTGTTCCAGCGTACGCGTCCTCACGTCGATGCTACGTAGGCGGTCCTCCATGCGATCCTGCTTCCCTTTAATTTCCTGTATACCATCCATATTAGCAAAGAAGATATCTCGGAATTTTTATTAGATATTTCTCCCATGTCGTCATAGGAGACTAATAAAGGGCGCAAAGTAGTTTTTGGCGTAGACACTACGGCAGCCTTTTTCGACGGTTACTCGACTTCGCACGTGTCTACAACTTGCCTTCTCTGCCTCCTCATCGTTTGACGTTGACCGCACACGACGACTGGTTCATAGCAGCCATAACAGCCTCGGCACCAGAAATATCCATCTCTAGCAGGTCCTCTTCTGGTTCGCCAGTTGCAGATTGACGTAGCGTCTGGAAGGGCATGACGACGATGGATGAGTGCGAAGTTTTTTGGCGAGCCTGCTTTTATAGCTGAGGGATTGCTAGTGGTGCATTAGCGCTGCATCAGTGTTCGAGATAGGCGCTGTACTTGATATACGGTTGATACGCACTAGCGCCGAATGCCACTAGGTTAGTGTTCGATCTGAGTGATAGCATAGATCTATGTACATGACTATTTCAGACTCGAAACGATGCGTGCTTTCAGCACATGTCACGGATGAATAATTTGGTACTGTCCAAACCGTAGAGATAATAAACAGAGCAACCATAATAAAAGAGACTATCGATGCTTTCCAGTGCTCTATAACAACGTCTAAAGGTGTCCAACGTCGGGATAATTGAACATGTTGACGTAGTTCTCGTGTTGCATCCAGTGCTTCTTAGATGGTGTTCTCCATTCAGTGTGAAAAGCAAGCATGCCTAACAAAGTGATGTTGTGCGGTTTTTTACATTTTATTAAGCAGATGTCTTTGAATCTGGGCACTGTGGCGTGAATAGTCACTATTGTTTGTGCCGCAAACTGGGTACATATGACAGCAAACATCTTTTCATAGCACTGTATTTCCACCGTGACGGATAGTTCGGTGTAACAGCTGAAGGTGACATCGGCTCCAGATAGACAGTTGTAGCAGCCTTTTACCAGTGAAGCTTTCATGTCGCAGTTTTCGTTATCTACTATTAAAGCAGAGTGATGTCCAACGAGTGTGCTGATGGTAATCTCCACTACTGCGTCGTGAATGTTTCCGTAAATTTTGAGAGGATCATGCGGCGGTCCGCATTAAGTGATACACCGGTCTGTTCCAGGTCTGTGATCCGTGAGGTAATGGCGGATAGGGTGTCACGACAGCTCCTGGGTGTATCGTGAGCACGCGGAATTTTTTCGATCTCATTTATGAGAATATCAGCTGTGCTTGCCGATCTGTCGTACAGTTTCTTGAGGATGTTGCCGGCTACATAGTATTTGTCTCCAATTACAGGAACACAGCTTATGGAATCTGCGGCTTTCCCTTTAAGAGCCTGCTTCAAAAACAGGAATTTCTCTTGGTCACTTAAATCTACGTCGTTATGTATAAGCGACTGGAACACCGACGAGAAGGTAGAGAAATCTCTGAAGCTCCCCGCAAATGTTGGAACCTCAAGAAGTGGACGTCTGAGTGTGACATTGCGTTCCTGAGGAGGTGCTACTTCATTTGCCGATGTGCAATTACTGCCACTATTGCCAGTGACAGTACGGTTACCGCTGCTACCTTTCTGACAGCTGGCAACTAAAACTGTTTGCTGAAACAGTTCATCCTTTCTGAAGTCCACTTTATTCTGCCAACGCATGACCGTGATGTCAAACTCGTCTGATTCAGCCTGCAAGTGGACATTTAAATCCGTCATGAGCTTTTCACATTTTTCTCATCGGGACGTGAATTAATAATTTCGATGGCTTCCTTTAAGCAGTTGTCGTGGTACTGCTTGTTGGTCATTACCATCCTCAGTAGGTGGTTCAGCTGTGCTGTCTTCTCCCTAATATACGCTTCGCAATCTTTCTTTCTTCCGGAAACGCAAACGGTTGGTCGAGACGGTTGACTTCTGACTCGCTTTTCTTGATCAGTCCGCAAGCATTAGTCATCTTTGTCTTATAGACCTGCATTTCTGCCATCTTATTGATTTTTGCAAGGTTTCATAGTTTCACCTTAAATTTCACTTCGTTTGGTTCGAATTAGAACTCTTTTCCTGCCACGCAGGTCTTTTCTTTGCTCTTCTGGCTCTCCCAGATGAGAATTCCCATAGTGAGCGAGCTTTTTCAGCGATTTCTATTGGCTCCTCTGTTGAGGATTAAGCAGAACGAACGGCTGCTTTAATCTCTTTGCAATGAGTTGGAAGGAAACTTTTTGCTTCCTGGCAAAGGAAGGCTTTGAAAGAACTCCTGGTTCCCCGAGGAACGCTTAATAGAGTACATTTTTTCGAATTCTTCTTTCCCTAGCGATGGAAAGCAGTTTCAGTTGCTTCCAGGGCTCTCCTGAGAGAACGAGGTAGGACGGCTTTATTAAAGTTCTCCTGGTTCCCCGAGGAACGTTTACTGGAGTACTTTTTTAGCTTCTGACTCTCACTGGGGAGAGCTAGCGCAGAAACTTTTGCGTGTGTTTGAATCCACGGCTGCACCGCACAAATTTGGTGGTTCACCAACGGATGCGTCTGTAGCGAATTGTAATAAGTATTTATTACTTCACAACTATCAGAGCACAACACAAACAATAATTCACAGCGGTTTATATAGGAAATGTCTAGGGAAGGAGCACAGAAGCACGACATATATTGCTCAGCGAGGTTGATAACCGCTAGACTTAAAAGGGTGTACCGCGGCTAGAGTGTAGTATTTGTGCATTATCTTATTTACCTACTTGCGGCTCGTTCTTATGAGAACTTCTTTGATTAATTCTTATCTAATATTGACTGACGAAGGCCCTCATACGTATCAATTGAGCAACTTACCCTATATTATATGCATATCGATGTACATATGTAGACTTATTTAGTTGTGTATTCACAACAGCATCCTAGCTCTATGGGATATCGTGGAGACAACCTGGCGCGTATTCAACCTATGCAATGACTTGCTGTGGCCATTCGATGGCCAGTTGGTGTTTTATCCTTCCCACTATCAGCTCTGGTACCAATTTACCAAACAAAAGGGCCTTACCTTAGCCCAGAACTCGATTCAGGGAGCCTGCGATGGCAGTCGTCTCCTCCGACTGTGCTACCGCTTGCCGAATCCACCTACGCACAGCGACCCACTTAAAACCCGTTCAGCATCCGGCTACTCACAAAGAATCCAGCACTGAACAACCGTTAGTCATGTCCACACCGCACAGGTGCATTTCTGCCTTTGGCCTCACCCTGCGGCGTCTGGAGCGACCTGTTGGCAGTATGCTACACACACCGCAGCTATTCGCGCTCATGCGCCAACTTCATGAACTATTCCTCTTTGCTGGAACACTGACGACAAGGGTGAGCGCTGCGGCGCATTCATGAGTGAACTGATGCTTCTTATGCGGATTTCTTATGGGTGGTCTTGCGCTGACGTCGTAACCGCTAGAGTGGGCATCTAAAGGGTTGGCTGGAAGCACGTCAAGGAAACCTCGTATTGCGTCTACGCCTTTTGAGAAAATGGTCAATGAGGCGCGTTAGGCCGAAATAAAACATCGACCGAAACTTCGTGATTGGCAGAAGGAGAACCAGATGGCCTGACCCAGCAGGATGGCAAACGGCCGGACTCATCAGCAATTAAACCTGTGGGCATGCGAGGTATAAGGGGTAGAGATAAGATAAAAGTCAGGGACACAGGGTTCATGTGGGTATCTCTACCCCTATACCCTCGGGTTAGTTGTTGATGAATCCGGCCTCAGGACCTCACCGACGCCTCGGAGGCGCGACATGGTGCATTGGCCGGACCAGTGGTGGGGAACCCCACGCCTGGCCACGGATAAGGGACCTTATGTGCTCTGCGTGCCTAAAAACGGAAAGGTGATGCTAAAACGTGGTGTGGAGTCAGAGCTTCCACACGAAATACTACGTAGGGAGACGAGACTAGGGTATCGCCTCCATCCACCTCCGCAAACGCCGCCTCTCACCTTTGGAGCCTTGAGTGGCACGAGCTCTCCTTGGGGGCAGCCCTGAAGGAGAGTTGAAGCGCTAGGTCGCACGCGCGCAGGGGGAATGGGCAGGAAACCTTCCTGGAGGGATCGTTGCACCTTCCAGGCTTGGTTTTCGGTCCGCAAGCTCTGTGTGGGCCTTTGGCCACCCTAAACTCTGGCACCTTTACAACGTGTTTAACACAAACTCCGGCTACACTCACGCTACCTCAGCCCAGTCTCTAATCCAATAGCCAATTGCTCAAAATCATTTGCCCTGCAACGTAGAACCCGCGCACATCTGTCGTAGGAGGCTCCTGACCAGAGCCGCCCTACGGCTAAAAACAGCTCGTTCATGGTGTCATCCTTTAGAATTTGGTAACAAATATTAGCATAAACTCTCCTCTGCTGTTGGGAGATGGCGTTGACGCCATCATCAGTCGAATCCACTGACCCACGTCCCCCGCACCAACCACCGCGTTCAGCGCTCGGGTGCTGTCCACGGAGGAAAGACGGTACAATACCGCTCAAATTCTTTGTAAAAAAGACGCTTTGCGACGGATCAATCCGTCACAAAGCGTCGCATTGTCATAACTCTTTTCAAAGTTATTTGTTTAAAATCTAAATAACACCATTAGAAGCCCCGTCTCATTTTCTATCCAGCGATCTAAACGTCATCTAAAACGATTGTGCAGTGACCTAGTTGTGAAGCTTTTGCTTCCTCGGCTCCGTTAATTGATTTTCGACCCCTCGAGATCCCCAGTGGCATGTCCTCAAGGCTTTTCGTTGACGAGGTTCATCGAAACTCAGAAATCCTTTATGGTTTCAGCAGATCTATATTTGTTACCCATCATGTATCACTGTGGCAGTAAATAGAGCCAAGTTTGAATAACACAGGCCCAATTTCGGATAAGCGCAAACGCACGTAAACCTAAGATTCAGTTAAGAATTATCCAACTAGTAACCTGCTACAGAAGACAGTATTCTACTATTTCATTGTGAAAAATGGTCTTTATAAAACGTGTAAAATGTCTTTGAGAAATAGACAGAAATGACTAGATTTTCTTTTTTCGAACAAGGGATTGGTCCAATCTCAATATGCTGCGTGGGATTTCTCCCATCTTTGAACTTCGGTTGCTCCTGTACAGGATAAGTACGAAATCCGTGCTTTTCGTGGTCTACAGTAGACTACAAGCACATTCGAATCTAAGAAGAACGAAAAGATTTTGGCCGTTCAAAGTAGATTTCTACGCGGCCAAAGTTTGACGAGAACAACAGAAAATTTTGTTTCAGTCGCTTACCTCTTTATGGGTGAGTTTATTCGAAAAATCAACTGGACAGCATTTCTCAGCTCGTTGCGAGCTTTCCGCATATGTAATATTGTCCGTATTCAAACCGAAAATCATTTTTACCTCTTCGGCCGCCGATCCAAGTTTGGGGCTGCGCTTCGGCCCGAGCACGGCGGCGGGCCGCTCGCTGCCCTTGCGACCTCCCGCGGCAGTCGTATCCGGGGTGATCACTGATAGACCGCGGCGCAGGAGGTGTGAATACTGTACATAGGCGATATACGACATGTGCACTGCCGCGGGAGGTCGCAAGGGCAGCGAGCGGCCCGTTGCCGTGTCCGCATTCGGGCCGAAGCGCAGCCCCAAACTTGTTACGGCGGCCGAAGAGGTGAAAATGGTTTTCAGTTTGAATACGGACAATATTACATCTGTGGAAAGCTCGCAACGAGCTGAGAAATGCTGCCCAGTTGATTTTTCGAATAAACTCAGCCATAAAAAGGTAAGCGACTGAAACAAAATTTTCTGTTGTTTTCGTCAAACTTTGGCCGCGTAGAAATCTACTTTGAACGGCCAAAATCTTTTCGTTCTTTTTAGATTCGAATGTGCATGTAGTCTACTGTAGACCACGAAAAGCACGGATTTCGTACTTATCCTGTACAGGAGCAACCGAAGTTCAAAGATGGGAGAAATCCTACGCCGCATATTAAGATTGGACGAATCCCTTGTTGGAAAAAAGAAAATCTTGTCATTTCCGCGTATTTCTCAAAACCACTTTATATGTTTTATAAAGACCATCGTTCCCACAATGGAATAGTAGAATACTGCCTTTTGTAGCAGGCTAGTAGTTGAGGTTATTCAAACTTGGCACTATTTAGTACCACAATGACACTTGATGCGTAACAAATACAGATCTGCTGAAACCATAGAGGATTTCTTAGTTTCGATGCATCTCGTTAACGAAAAGCCTTAAGGACATGCCACTGGGGATCTCGGAGGGGTCGTAAATCAATTAACGGAGCCAAGGAAGCAAAAGCTTCATAACTAGTCACTGTGCAGTCGTTTGAGATGATGTTTAGATCGCTGGATAGAAAATGAGACGGAGCTTCTAATGGTGTTATTTAGATTTTAAACAGATAACTTTGCAAAGAGTTATGGCAATGTGACGCTTTGTGACGGATTAATCCGTCGCAAAGCGTCTCTTTTGCAAAGAATTTGAGCGGTATTGTATCTCACAGTGTGAGTTTGATTTTACTAACATCTCGCGGTGGGAGACCGCATTTCCTTTTGTTGGCCCAAACAACTCACTTATCTGACGAGTTTTGAATTTTTTCTCTTGAGAGCAAGGATGAAAACTCTACCCCTCGCGCAAAAACAAACCAAAAAAGCGGACAAAAGCGCTCACTAGTCAAAAACAACCCACTTACACTTTTGCATAACCTCCGATTTCAACTTCCATCGTCTACTCAACTCAGATCCCGACATCCGCGATGACCAGCCCCAATCCTGTCGCCCCGTCGTCAAGCCGCAGCAAGAGCCACATCCAACGCCATCATGTCAACATATCGTCACAGACGACCACAACAAGAATTCCACACCCGTGCATCCACTATGCCGATGACAAGCAATCAAGCCGAGTGCGCGAGTGCGCTGAAGAAATCTATTGTTACTGCTGTATATGATTGCCACTGTTTGTGTTTGTTCATCTCCTAGATCGAACTAGTAGGTGCCACAAGAAAACGTAAAATTCCAGAACGACCAACCAGGGGGCCTCACCACAAGTCCGCCAACTTGATACGGACTCTAGGCCAGTAGGCTTCGCGTCAATTGAGTAACCATGTTGTGTCATCTAGTCTAGGTAATGCCCAAGTCTGCGCACCCATGGGGAACCATCTGCTTTTCGGCCCCAGTGCCGCGACACTTATCACCACGACGTGCCTTGATCTGTCAGCCCGTGGCAAACGATCGCATTTGGGCGCCAAAATGCCGCATAAAAGGCCGCCTCTCCGAAGTCGGCCGTCGCCTCGCCCACCCAACCGTCGCCCGGGACCAGCTCCGCCTCGAAGAAGCCGTCACAGCCGCCGGTGCCGGGACTTCATCTCCCCGTCACCCGAAAGCGGCCGGAGCGGATGGCCCCGTAGAGCGCTTAGCAGTAGGAGGGCAGTCCCCACGTAAGCAGGGAGATCCCAGTAACCCGTAGGTAACGTGTCAATGTAACTAGAAGAGGAGATAGCCGTTTGTCAGCTACTTCACTTTTGTGTGAGATCACATGTGATCCCTCAAGCGCCTTCGTGGCCGTCCAAGGAGAGCCACCGATGCCGTGGACGGTCTAGGAGGCGCAATATGTATCTGCGAAAATACTGAACGACATGTGTAGACCTTTCGGGTTCTTCGAACGACGGAGGTCAGGTGGACAACTCTGCGACGCCAAAGGGACGAGTGGTTATCCTAGCAATGTACCGACAGTGGCAGTGCGAACGTCGGATAAACGAGGAGCTCGATGAAAGGTCAAGGGTCCGTAGATGATGCTCGAAGGCTGCCATCGTGAAAAACTTATGGCTACCAGTCCCAAAACAGCATAACAGAAATGGCAAACGTACCTGCTGTTTTTCGTCTTAACCTCGTTCCTCAGACAGAGAGCGATGTTGCGAAAAAGCACGTCGACGTTTGATGCATCCCAAGCCGAAGTTTCAACAAAGAACGTGAAGCCGTTCGACAAGGCGAACTCTCGACCGACATATGTTGGAACTTCTCGATACTTGGCGCTGTCTACCTTATTTCCTGAAATGAACCCATCATGGCGAACACTGCTGAAAGCAACGAGCTCCATTCTTCGAAGGGCACAGACTTGACGCAGTTTTACTTTATCCGAAAGATCAATTACTTTTTACCACACGCACAAGAGCGCCACACTCACCCACCAGAATTTTGAGGACACCCCCATCGCAGTGCCTCTCAATTTCGTCAATCCAGTCTGGCAGATTTTCATAGGTGTGGTGGGAAGTCAAGTCGTAGACAAGAACCACTGCATGAGCGTTGCGGTAATAGGACTGGACGACTGACCGAAACCGCTCCTGTCCGGAAGGATCCCATATCTGCATCTAAAGCTGCTGAGATTGAGGACACTCTGGTAGTCCACACCACTCTGCAGTGTCCAACAAGATTGCTGCGTGGTAGTGGAAAAAAGGACAAATCTATCAGTGGAATGTAGAGGATGGCGCACCTTCACTTCGTCGCCGTCCATGTTCATTGATTTAATTCTGAAATCTACACCGATAGTGGCAATTGGATCATGACGAAAGTAGCCCTATAAGGCAACAGTGAAATCAAGGTTCGGCTTGCAGGTTCCACTTACCTGTGTGTACTGCTCTATCAAAGAGGTCTTTCCAACAGCGGAAGTACCGACGAGTATAATCTTGAAAATGTACCTGTACCCTTCCATGATCCTGAAACTAAGAGCCCGCTTTTCAAGGAAGTCTCTACGGAAGTTTCCCATATTTACTGACCATGTAGCCCTATCACTCTAAGGCAGCAACCGCCATTAGCGGTGTGGAAGCAGCAGCACAGGAACAAGTAAGTCACAAGAACGATCTAAGCAGGTGCACATACCAATAAAGATGTGGTTCCATAGGTTCCTTATAATTGGGTTCAGCACAACTCACTGGATGCCGGCACGAGTGAGAATAGTTCGCCTAGTTATACTAGTTAAAATATCTATTAGGTTGTCCCACACGGAATGTCGCATATATTGTGACTATCTTCTCACAGTTAGTCGCATCGGTTGTGAGCCCACTTGGGTTAGTTTTTTCGCGGCGTTTCATCTTCTACATTTCCTATTTTTTCCACATTATTCCCTCAACGGTTTCAGAAATTATAGTCTTCAGACTACAATGGACCAGAAAATGATTGTGCGCGCGTGCCTGCTGTACGAGTTCAAATTGAAGAGATCCGTTGCGGAATCTCACCGTTCATTGATGTGTGCATTTAGCGAAGATGTCGTTTTCAAAAGAAAATGCGAGCGGTGGTTTCAATGTCCAATTACCGCAGGCGACGAAAGTCTTGAAGACGAAGAGCATGGGAGACGCCTGTCCTTGATAGCGACCTTTCACGGACTGCCGTTGAAGCTAATACGACAAGAACGGAGCCGTAGCTTGCAGTAGAGTTTGTCTGCTCCAAATCCTGTTCCAAATTTTGCCCCAACTTTAATTCCAAATCGAATTGACACGTCCTCTACCAACTTCTTGATTGATAATGCGACGCCTCATGTCGCAAAAATCGTTCAGCAGAAAATCGAGAAACTTGGTTGGACCGTTTTGTCTCATCCGCTGTACAGCCCTTACATTGCCCCATCCGACCACCACATATTCCGCTCTGTGCAGCACGTCTTGGATGGGAAAATGTTCTCTGACTACGACGAAATCAGGATTTGGGTGACCAACTTCCTCGGTTCGCGGCAAGCTCATTTCTTTAAAGAGTGTACGTTGGACAAAGGTTGTTTATAATTGTGGAGTATATATTACCAAATTATTAATTAAGTGAATTTTTCTCTCTTATTACTGATTTTGATGTATGTTCTACGAGTTTATTCTTTTTATACACACAGGCAAGTTGAGTTTTTTTGATTTGTTACATGTTCTCACGTACTCTTCCTCGTCATGTACTGCACAGCCTACTCTCCAGTCCACATGTGTTGTGAGAACCAACACATTTTTAAACAACTCTGGGCTTTTGTCCTTTGATAGTTAACCATTTTCACAACTTTAGTGAGTTTGATGCTGCTGGTTTCTTGCCCTAGTGCCGGTTCCATGGGGTGGCCAGCGTACCCATGTGCCGAAGCTCCGGTAACTGCTTAAGGGCGTCAGAGCTGGCTGACGCGGATAAGCAAGCTTCGTTGCCTCAATAATATCCTCATGCCCATTTGATCATAAGGCGTTTTGCCTAGGAGATGGATATGTAGTTAAATATAGTTTAATGAAGTAAGCAATTACTAATTTAAACCAACTTAGATTACCGGCAGGCTAGCTGCTTCAGCCCTGCTTACGTTTGGTTATGTCTGACACACTTGTCCTCCCAACCCGTGTGGATTGGTCCTCGTATTTCTGGTATGATTCTGTGGCTGCTGTTTCGTTTCTAAGCGTCACCGCAACTATCTGTTTGCTGTAAACTTACTCACTTTTTTCTCGCTTTTCTCTCTAGACTCGTAATTCAGTCACCCGGCTTATTTCTGTTTGGTTCTTCGTTTTACACTTTGGCACGTCCCTGAGACGTATTTAAATACATAAATAAATAAATAAATAAATAAAGTTGGTTTTAATAGCTTTGTATGAATTTAACTTTTTAGTCTGAAGCGACATTCCGTGTGAGACACCCTAATACTCTAACTAGGCGAACTATTCTCTAGTATGATATCGAGTAGCGCATATTATATTGCGGAAAACAGTATCCACTTATATGCTTTATACCCATTCAAAACATCAGCATTTCCACGAAGTGTTTCTGATACTCCTGGTACTAGCCAGGAATTGTAGGCAAATTTCCTCCCCCAGAAATGCCTGCAGTATTTGATGAACCATTACATTCTTATCTTTTGAGCTACGGCAAAGCCATACAAGCTGTTCAGAAGACCCGTGCAGAAAAGTAAAAACTTGCAAGTATTACGTTTTCCCAAAAGTCCCGTCGTTTTTTTTTTCAACGATTCGTTGCGGATTTCGCCGGCGGTCTCGTGCGTAGCGCTATAAAGCTTTCGAAAGAAAATAAATTGCTCTATCAGAGCATGCATTGCGTTTCTTTTTTCATCCTGTACTCTGTCAATTTTCAGGTCGTTAAAGTGGAAAAAGACCATCTGCGCAGTCGCTTCTCTCCGCTTGGTTTGGAATTTTTGCGGTTTTTTATAGCATTTGGAAGACAATGTTCTGTGCTGTCTTGCTCAATAAGAACTTGCGGCGCGTTCAAAGGAGAGGGAGTTGTTCGAAAGATGATTTTTCTCTTTTTGGAATTTTGTTGATATTCGACAGCAATCAGCATAAGCCAATAAACGCAACACAAATTCTTATTGAGAAAGACACCCTCTTTCGAGCGACATATAACACCAAGCAAAAAAGTGCACCCCAGAGCAGGAGCTGTCGGTAAAAATTCGGAAAAAAGTCGGACGTCCCAATTTGATGGTCTAAAAATCAATAAACTATAAATGAGCAAATATGACCAACACGAATTCTTGTAATACAGAACATTGTCTTCCAAATGCTATGGAAAACAAATTCCAGGCCTAAGAGGAGAGAACAACTGCGCAGATAGCCACTTTTTCACTTTTCAATTAACTACCTAAAAACTGACAAAATTCAGGATGAAAAAAACAAATGCAATACGGGTTCTGATAGAGCAAATCGTTCTCCTTCGAAAGCTGTACAGCGCTATGCAAGAGGCGAGAGACCGCCGGCGAAATCCGCAATGAATCGTTGAGGAAAAAAAACGGCGGAGACCGATGGGACCTGATATCACAGATCTCGAAGTATCGCCACGCACCAGTCCACTTTATTGTTTTACTCCACTGATAGTTGAAATGTCAGCTATCCGAAATTTTGGAATTGAAAAACCTGCAAATTGTTGCGTCTTGCATTCTTTAAGCAGTGGATGCTAATTCCTGATCTTCAAAATAGATCGTGTTCACAGCGATGAAGAGTAGGATGAGGAAGCAGGGGTCCAGGTGAACCAGGAAAGTTGACCGCACGATCAAGTGGGACAAGCGCTGAAGAAGAACAGACCGAAAGTTGTAACGCTCGTGGAATCTCTTCGTAGCTTGTCGTCCTTAGCAAACAGGCCTTGTTCTGTATTACTCCGGAAATAGCGCGTAAGGGTGTGACAAGGACAACTATTCCTGTAGAACAAAACCGGCATTTCAGTAGAGATGAAAGAATGCTCTTAAAATCAGCAGCCCGGCAAAGGCGCCCTGCAGCCGCAAGAAGGGTGGAAAAGTAGGGCGAGACCATTGAATCATCAGCCAAGAAGGCAAAACATGCCACATTATTAGGATGACACATACGTCTCTGCAAATGGCAGTAGATAAGAAAAACATCTTTCAGATCCAGCAGCGAGGCGACGTTACTTGGACCGCCGTTTGCCCGAGTTGTTTGCTCATCATTATCTGATTTTGAAGCCGTGCTCTCCACAAGTGTTGATGAGGGGGCTGGAAAGAGTGGGGTGGCAGCCGAAATGCACAGTCAATGAGTCCATGTTAAGCACACTGAGGACAACCCATGCTTGCCAAACCACTTTCCGCCGTCACCAAATTTCCTCTGCGTGAACAGTTGTCCTCTCCCATGGCTGCTTTCCCGCATCCAAACACTCTTCGAAGTCTGTGCAGTGCGCAAACGATATGTCCACACGATCAGCGCACCACAGCAAGGAACTCAGTGAGCGGTGACCGTCCGAACCCGCTCTCCACACAACTGGGAAAGCAACCCTCCTAGTTCCTACCTTCGTCAGCATTCGAAAACCAGAGAAGCGCCTAGCCTAGCTCATCGCAAATTAGGAGGGAATCAGACCGAATAAAAGAACATCATAGCCAAGGTTTCACTGTGTGCCACCATCCCAGAGCGTCTTGGTGCCCGCGCCCAGGAAACAACTCACTGTCACTGCAGTTGCCTCGAGTACTATTTGAGCAACTTTACCCGACGAATTGAGATAATAAATGAACAACTGCACTGCCCCGGCGGCTAACTCGGTTACCTACTTGCTCTGTCCTCCACTTAGGGCGCTTCCTGCTTCGACTTTGCGTGGGTGCCGGGCTAGAATAGATGACTTCGAGCTACGCTTGTTAGAGAAATAGCCTGATCCAGAAAACCAACGGCTCCGAAGAGGACCAATGTGTTCCGTGGAGTCGTTGGCGAGCTCTGCTTTAGACAGCGTTTCAAGGGCTGTCACAGAAGAAGAATGAATGAAGAAGGGAATCACCCTTCCTTCTTCGCGCAACTGTTTCCGACTCCCGAAATGGAACTATCTCAACAACATTAAAGCCGTACCTGGCCTCGAAACTGCTTGCACTGAAAGGCCGAAGTCGCCCTTCATCAGCCATATGCTCAAGCATCGTCATCGATCCATTTCTGAGTTGGGAGCATTTTTTAACATTGCGTTGTCGTGTGTACTAGGTTCGAGGTCGAAGGGCACGTTGCACAGAAACCAGATTTAAGAAAGATGCACTCTGTTGCCAGTCCGGTTTCACATCATAACAGGCGAAGCTGAGCTTTTTTTTACTGAGATACTCCAATAAACATACAAAGTAAGAACAATGACAAACTGCTCAAAACAGGCCTTTCCTAGCAAGTCCTCATGAACCCTCTTAAAGGCCCCCACAGACTTCTGCGGCAACGCCGCTCGCCGCTGTGGTTAAGGATAGGGCAGGGACGCCGCAGAAGTCTGGGAGAGCCTTAAGCAATCTGTGCAGAGCTATATGCATGCGAGAAGTCGATTAGTGTCAGCAAGTCACAACTATGTCAAGAACAAAAATGTCGAAACAGTTCGAACAAAAACAGCTGCAATGAATATAACAAACAGCTGATTAAGTCAATCACCACTGTCGAAATCGAATACAATCGAAACAAACGAGGGGCTTAGGACACCTCAAGAGCTTTATCACAGGAAATACCGGCATTAGGCGAAAATAATGCATATTAGAACCCACGCAGACTGAACTGTAAAGACAGTACATGCTGCCAAGCACAAATCACAAGAAATCTATACAGGTGTATGAGAGCAGAATGGTCACGGGATGCTGGGACGAGAACGCGAAATGACAAGAGGAAGAAAAGCGTAAGCAGAGGAGTCTTTGGTGAACTAGAAAGACATTATCAGGAGGTCAAGTTCTACCACAACACGAGTTCACGGTATTCTGCGCCCTTTCTATGAGGTTAATAGGCTGCGCTCCAGTGGTGCTCCCCGATTTGTAATGACTGTACCTGAAGAAGCAAGCGATGAACACAATAGCCATATTTCGCCATCGGAAAAACGAACACAATGAAGAACACATGTAAAGCATGTCTTGCTAATAAGTTTTCATACTGTTCTTGAGTATTTTTAAACCCTGATATAGCTAAATTTTTAAACCTTCATCAATCACATTGAAAGCTGACGAAAAAAACAAAACGATAAAACAAAAACT
This sequence comes from Heligmosomoides polygyrus bakeri, assembly GCA_947359475.1. Classification (NCBI taxonomy): domain Eukaryota; kingdom Metazoa; phylum Nematoda; class Chromadorea; order Rhabditida; family Heligmosomidae; genus Heligmosomoides; species Heligmosomoides polygyrus. The sequence continues at coordinate 44,734,764 of OX375867.1, read as the reverse complement.
TGAAAATTTCTCTCAAAACCATCTGGCACACGCGAGAGCTGATCCTAATTGACGTAGCAGTGCTCTAGGCACTAAAATTTTGGCACGAAACGACGAAAATAACGGTGTAGATCGGGTGCTCAAGTGGACCCTTTCAACAACATAGGACTCGATAACAAGCGAATGACGCAAACGCTATCGCTAGTAACAACAGTAACAACAACAACTGCTACTACCAAGCAAGCTCGAAACATTTTCGGGAATCTCTCCAGCGCCGCTGTTTATGAGAAACGGTGGTATAGGAAGCTGCCTCATGCACGTACAAGGAGCTACAGGAAAGCGGTCCATCTACCGCATCCGCACCTGCGTCGAAGTTGCTCGCATCGTGGAGACTTTTCTATTCATTTTGTGCTCTTCTCCGCTAACGCGAAAAAATGGACGCTAATTAGGAAAAAGACATCAGCTTCATGAAAATATCAGCACCACGCGGATTTGGAAGTTGGCTTGTTCCATACTGGGAATACAGGAAATGCGCCTTTATGCGGTCAAGCAAGACAGTACAAAGGACTTCGGTACTTTTAAAAATCGAATAGCTGACCTGCGACGATCCACACACGAAATTCGGGAGATTTTTTTTCGCCCAAATAGTCTCCTAATGCTCATGGCGTAAAAACAGCGCAATGGGATTCTGCAAAACTCTGCGCAAACAGCTGTTAGTGTTTTGCTTTGTGCCGTTCGAGGTTGTTATATATTAATATAAAATATAACAGCAAGCTATAGATGCTGTTGATCGCTGGTCCCACGAGTGGCGGCTCCCTTTATCAAAAGAAAAAACTAAGGTGCTCCATTTAGGAAGAAGAAATCCTGGTTACACATACAAGTTAGGTGAAAATGAGATTACAAGCACTGATCAAACAACAGATCTTGGGTTCCTCCTCGATGCAAATTTAGCTTTGGACGCGCATTGTGAACAAATTGCAAATAAAGCGATAGCTGTGGTACACAATCTCTTTAGAAGTCTTTCCACAAAAAACCCATCTGTCCTTGTCAAAGCTTATAAGACTTACGTTAGGCCGATACTTGAGTATGGAACAACAATTTTTTACCCAGTTAAGAAGAAAAATATACTTCGACTTGAAAAAGTCCAAAATAGCTTCACTAGAAAACTATTTATTAGGAAATGTGGCTTTGATTACCATGCTATTCCCAGCAGTGATACAAGAAACAAACAACTTGGGCTACAGACACTTTCATACAGACGAAGAATATACGACCTCGTAATGGTACACAAAATTCTCCATGGTTTCTGTGGACTTGACAAACGTGATTTCTTCATGGTGAGACCATCTAGAACCCGAGGTGGAGGAGAGAAGCTTTCACTAAGCACTGCAAAATCTTCAATTCGACATAATTTTTTTGTCAATAGAGCAGGTTCGGATTATATGAAACTTGCCAAAAACTCATTTATTCCGTACAACCTGAAGCCATTTATTACGAATGCAAGTCGATTCATAAATAATTCTAGGACATAACGAGATCTTGTGGCAGAGTCCCTCTTGGTCTGTTCTCCTTTCTATTCTTCATTCTCCGGGTGTTTGTTATCGAATGTACTTTCTAATCATTCTATTACACTTTGGTCTGGATCGTTGGCCAATGTCGTGTAGATATCGTTGTATACTGTTTCCAATTATATTGTTCTTCACATGGATTTTAGCCATGTAATAAATAATAATAATAATAATAATAATAAAATAATATAATAATAATAAAAAATATAATAATAAAATAATAATATAATAATAATATAATAATATAATATAATAATATAATAATATAAATATATTAATATTTGCACCACGTTCAGGCCTCTGAGGAAGACGGAAGCGTCGAAACGTTAGGCCTGGCAATAAACATCCACCATAACAACCTCGAACGGCACAAAGCAAAACACTAACAACTATTATCTACAATGCCGAGGTTTTATGACGAGAGAAGCTGGAGACTTTCTGCGCAAACACTTGCGAAGCCTGGTGGGATCTTGAACATAACAGTAATGACCCTGTACTAAGTCCGTCTGGAAATTCCACTTCTATCTCGTGTTTTCTTATCTCTGGACCCTCCAGGTTTGCACGCTCCACTGTTTCTTTTTCAGTACTAACACATGCACCAACGCCGAAGTTGGAAGAACAACATTACCAAGGCACAAAGTGATCAGTGCCTTCTCGCCTCCGTCAGTTCGAAGACGTGGTGCGCAAAATTCAACGTATGTACCATAACCCGCTCAATGGACAACTCCATGCAAGCGCTCGTAACTTGTATGTAGTTGTCCATTGAACGGATTATAGTATATACGTTGAATTTTGCGCACCACGTCTTCGAACTGACGGAGGCGAGAAGGGTGGCCCATCATTTAATGTACCAGTGGTGCAATCTATTGTCCTGACTTTCAAAATAATCTCATCACATTTAGACGTCGTGTCATCTAAACTCTTGCCTTGACAGTTGTGGTGCTGAAAGACTTAATCCTGCTGAAAAAGCCCAGGCCCGAAATAGGTCTCTCAAGTAGAGCATGCGAAATTTTTAGTTTTTTTTAAGCGAAACAAATGTCTGGATAGCTGCCTGATCCGAGTACAATTGGACCCCACCTATGGGATAGATCTGTACCACCCAAGGGCATGCAGTTCAATTCAAGAAAACTGTCTGGAACAGACTTCTGGGCAGCATCGTTAATACCCTCGTGTCAGCCTCGCGAACATGAGTAGAGAAATCCTGTCTGCGACAAATGTGAAAAATGATGTTCGAAAAAGCTGCCACCATTATACGGTCCCTATAGTTGCATTCTCAGTCATATCGACCACGTATGCCACTGGTGCTAATGGTGGAGCTCGGAAAATTGTCATGTGTGGAAATATTTGAAAACTGATAGTGACCATGAGATACGAATAGTCAATGAGGAAGTGAGAAGTCAGTACATTGCGGTAATACGGTAACTGCTGAAAATTCGCCCAGGGTCCGTTTCTTAAACGCAAAACTAAACCGAAGGATATTCGACCTTAATTTTAGAAAGCAGCGCGCATACCACTGCACCAACCAAGTAAGTGCTTCACTGCTCACGGTGCAACCACCGCTTAACCACTGCAGCATTTGCCGCCTCTAACTCACTTCGCACATTACCCGCCAGAATCGAGAGCGAATAAATTAAACCAAAGGAGCAATGGAAAACAACAAGCCAAAACCCGCTCTATTGAAGCATAATAAAGGTTTCAAACGTGAACCAAACAACCGCACGATTTGAACCAGAAACTTGCGCAATGAAATGCTTACTAACCTCTGATCAGTCGCCTTCATATCGTTCGTCAACCGTCGAGCAACATGCTCAAATAGATTGTCAACATTGGTAGCATCCAGAGCGGAGGTCTCAAGAAAATAATCAAATCCGTTCACTTCGGAGAAATCTTGCCCAACTCGCTCAGGGACTTCGCGCTCGTCGCCTTTGTCCACCTTATTTCCTTAAAATGAAGCAATAGGAAAATGCACATGCTGCTTAAATTTAGAGAGAAACGCAGTACAAATAGACGCTAGTTTTGATGTGGAAACACTTAGTTTGATTTCAAAAGCGTCAAGCTTGCTTAGAAAGGTGTCCAATTTGATATGAAAAGTGACTGAATTGGTTTGCAAAACATCCAATTTGATTTGAAAGGTGCCCAGTTTGACGTCGAAACGGTATGCATTGGATACGAACTCCAACCTCCGGATAACGGCAAATTTGAAACCTCGGCTAATTGAATGACCCAGATAATGGCAACTTTGATAGCCCGAATAATTGGACGATTCGGATCAGACATATCGGACCAGATGTCCGGCTGTCTGAAGCGATTCATTCCGATCAAACGTGTGTGACTAGATTCCAGACACTGTCCCATCACGACTTCGCGCACCTCGTCAACTATCGACGCGACAATGCTTACACAGAAGTCATCGTTTCAAACACAGAGCAGACGTGCCACACCTTACATAAGTAACGCAACTATAACAAGAGAAAACAGAACCGACATAAACAACTCACCAACTAGAATTTTCAAAACCTTCCTATTCGCGTACGATTCGATCTCGGCCAGCCATTCGGGCAAACAATCGAATGACGGTTGACAGGCCACATCATAGACCAACACTATAGCATGGGCGCTACGATAGTAGCTCTGTGTTATCGAGCGGAAACGCTCCTGCCCAGCAGTGTCCCAGATTTGTAACTGAAACACAAAATGAACGTCTGCAGTCCATCCCTACTCATCACACATCATTAATCTCATTTTTCAAAAGAAAAAGATGACATCTATCAGGATGTATCAAGCAATATATGTCTGAGCAGCCAGTTTCCAGAAGGTTGTTGTGGCATAATCAGACATCCGACGTTGGATTTCCTACTTGCAGAGCACCCAAAATCGACCGTCAGGGAATGTAGAACTTAGGTTTCCATAGTCTAGAGTCGGTAACCTCGTCGCAGCGACTTTTTTGTTCTGAAAGACGAAAGGGGCTCCAAAAACCACTATTCATTCTGCAGGATGAAGGTTAGAATATGAAGCCCAAATGCACACAGCACCTGGGGTCCAACATTTGCATTCCTGCACAGGAGGGTTTGGACGTCCCCATACTTAAGCGGTCGTAGATGGGTAAACATTAATCGGTACTATTGTACTTCCGGGACTCAAGAGGTCGGGAGAAGTCGAAAAAAAAAAACTTCGCCCAAACTTCGCGCAGCGGAGTTATTTGGGGTGCTGATCACGAATCTGACATCAGTTTTTGAAATTGCGACCGATTACGGTAGGTTACGGTAGCTACGGGTAACTAAGGCTGCCGAGGTCATAGTCACCAAAACAAGCACGGAGGCAGCGGACGGTTGACATTGGGTCTACCGTAACCTTCACGCGCGCTTCTTTATGTCTGGTGCAATCACGGAGGACGTCCGAAGATGACGCCTGAAGGAAGTGAACTTGGATGAGTCGAAACGGAGCATCACCCATGATTTGTCTCCAGAATTCGACTTCCTAAGTGGTTTTCAGTTTTGAAGCGAACCCTAGATAAGTTGGAACGGAACATCACACATCACTTGTCTCCAGGATTGGCCTTTTTCAACAGAACCGCAGCTGTGAAACGACGAGAGCAGTTTCCACACGAGCAGCATGGATACACCATACCTTGGAGTTACTTCCTTTGCCCAGTTCTGCGCTCTCTAGATAAGACGACGTGCACATACTCCACGAGCACACTACGTGTTGAAAGATTTATTTAAAACGCCATAACTCAAAGCATCGAGTCATTTTCCAAATAAAACCAGGCGCTATGGTACTTAGGGGGGTCACCTTATAAAAAGTGTCTCTAACACGAAAAAAATAAACCATGTCACACTGATAGTGAAGGAAACAAACAAACAATGCGACAACTCTGTTCTGTGTCCTTTTCCGCTGATGCGGACGAGAGCACAGATTTGGACAGGGGAAGGGACTCCAGGGTGTGGATCAAGTGACGGACCCGTGTTAAAATTGCCTACATCCTGGAGTTTACTCCCCTGCCCAAAACGGAACTAAATAAAATCACGGATGTGTAATCGAATCGAGGAGATAAGACTGCATTTACATTCGCTACATGTAGCTACTCGCTGCGCCTGCCAACCGCGGCATGCTATGGTGACCCCCGCCAACCACCATAGCGCAAGAAGTTCTTCATGCGGATGTAATTTTATTGCATAGAAATTAGTATCAGATGAGAGTGCGTTCTTGCTCTATGAACTGATTGGGACGATCAGACCAGTCGTGACTTCAAAAACTCACTGCATCAAGCCCTTTCTGTTCCAAGGCTTGTCATCTCATTGCTTCCCTTCTGTGTCAAGGAGGCTGTCTCGACAATTCTGACAAAGAAAGGATCCCAACTCAAGATGAGTTTTTGCGATGCTATTTTGGCAGGATGTAGGGCCCTGTGAGCGGAGTCCAGTACCACAGTTAGTTTTTGCTGAAAGCTTTTCTGAAGACCTGAAAAGGAAGTCTGAAAGCGTGCGCGCAACTATCATCAACCCCTACGACACCCGACGAGATGTGCCTCGGCGGCGCAGTTGGTGGGAGGAACGCCTCGCAGGAGCACACCGGAGGGGTTTCAAGTTCGAGTCGCGTGCTGCCGAACTTTTTTACACATATTAGTTTGTTGTTATTACGCTTTCTCATGCATATAATAGTCAATTTTAGACCATCAATGCTTACAACAAACCAAGGCAGCCTATTTGCGCCTTCATAAATGCTAGTTTTTGAACAATGCCTATCTACACCATATCTTTTCTCTGGAAATAAAAAGTCCTGTCTTGTCTTCCCTTTTAGTCAACAGCTATGGTACAAATATATGAAACAAGTAAAACATAATCGCTTGTTACACCAACAGCATCTTCCAAAAGCCAGAGTGGAACAATCATCTTCCTGGCGAGGAATGACTAATTCTTCTTCGTTGAACGCGCATTCCGTGGATGTAGAGAAAGATTCTGGGTGAACATCGACGTACCTCATTGCCACCGACGCGTATGACAGACAAAGTAATGTCCCATTTTCATCATACTACCTCTAACTTGAACAGCTTCCTCTTCCTGACAGTCGATATCTCCATATATGGCGTCCAGGATGACTCCTTATATGGCATCCGCAACTGCAATCTCTCTGTTTGTCGGAGAAGTGAAATCCAGTGTGAAGGTGGAAAGTAGTAGGCCGACAAGACGTTCAGGTGAGAACGACATTTTTAGCACACTTATGTACCGATAGGCCCGGGTCCATAACATTCAACCGTAAGGTATGCCTATTTGTTGCAGTTACGGTATTATTGGCGATATGGTAGAATCGCGGTGGTGCAGATTCGCATTGTTGAAAAACGAGCATTTATGAAGGCGCAAATAGGCAGCCTCGGTTTGCTGTAAGCATTGATGGTCTCAAATTGCCTCCTGTGAGCATGAGAAAGCGTAATAACAACAAACTAATATGTGCACAAGTTTCGGCAGTACGCGGACTCGAACTTAAAACCCCCTCAGGTGTGCTCCATGAGGCCGGACACCACACCAAGTGCGCCGCCGAAGCACAATTGGCGTGGTGTCGTAGGGGTTGACGGACAAGACGTTCTTACTAGGGTACCACGTTTTCAAAACGGTTACCGTAACAACAATCGTTGCGGGACCATCATGCCTCTGGTTCAGCGCTGGCGCTATGCCAACTGCACAGTAATCAACAATGTAGCTGCGGAACGACGGAATGAAGATGTTTTATACTGTTTGACGTCTTAGATGGAGCATCTTGGGAAGAATTACTACTTGGCGACTCTCTAATGCTGGACTGCAAGAGTGCCACGTTGTATCATCAAAACTCACTGTGGTGTGTTCGACGGCATGTTAGGTGAAACAGATAGTCATGACGCTTAACTGCAATAACTGCAAAAATGTGTCCGAATTCTGTAACCCATAGGAGCGATGCAATATGGTTAGATGGCCACCCACGGGATAGGTCTGCCTCGAGGGGCGGTCTTTATGTACGGATGGTCGCCGCGCCCGCGACGGCGACTGTCGCGTGCGCGATGAGCACCGCATCGGTCGTGGGAGCTGTGCCTCATGACTTGCTGCAAATGCTAGGTTTGAGTTGTTGATATCCCTTTCTGCTGTTGCAGGAGCTGCGGGAGAACATGCTCTGGTTCAGAAATTGAGTTCGAGTGATAAAACTAAACAACGTTCTAAGGCTCAACTTTATATGATGGTTCTTCAGGAAAAGCTGAAAATATTACACACTATCGCAGTGAAACTGACTTTGTATACACTTTCTAACACTTGATGTGGAGGTTTTGATGCAGACCTAGATATCACTTGCAGCTGAAGTCACCCAATTACTACGTCTTCTGCCGCGCTCGCCGCGCTATTCGACGCGCCCGCGGCGACCATTCGTACATAATGTCCCGCAGCCGTCTGCCTCGAATCAGTTACATTCACCTTGAACGTCTACTAGGTCGTTGAGCATTGTAGAGCTAAGGCCTTTGTTATACCATCGCTCACCGCGAGCGACGCCTAATGATATGCTCTCATATTGATCGCGCGGCGAGTTGGGATCAATATGGGAGCACATCATTAGGCGTTGCTCGGGGTGAGCGATGGCATAACAAAGATCTAAGACGTTCAAGCAATATATTCACCACGCATGTATGATTACATCTTGTATTATATTCCTAAAAAATAAAACGCATTTGCGGAAGCGCCTCATTTACATTACGCCAGCTCTCCAGAAACAGGCTGTCTCTTCCCAATAAAAAAAATATGCTCAGCAGTTCTAGCAAAGGGAAAGAAACTGTTCCAATGACTGTTCTAACGTCTACCTGAGGAAACCGCTGCTACACCGTTTTGAGAACTTCTCTCTGTGTAAACAGCAGAAGTAAGAATGATTGACCGAAATGAATGCTTTGCAGAAACATGATCACCTGATTCTCTATCATTTACTGTTCGTCTCCTTACAAAGGATCAAGATATTTGATCTGCTTTCTTAGCAGTCTAAATCCGTACCCAACACTTTTTTATCATTTAGGCAGTCAGCTGCTTGTAGGGTAAGTCGGCGTGACAACTGCATAATCCAGAAAAGTCGCGAAGATTGTTCTTGGGTGATACTACCTGAGCACTCTTAAAGGTTAGTGCTGTAGAACCACCAAATAGCAATAGCAATAGCACTTCCTCGCAAACTTTCCCATCCAGAAGCTCCGCAGAGAGTATGAAATCCCTCCTTTCCGTACCCCAGCAGCTCCATTATTGGTTACCGAGGAGTTGGCATGATGCCAGCGCTGCATCAAAGATATGATGGTCCCGCAACGATTGCTGATACGGTAACCTTTTTGAAAACGTGGTACCCTAGTAAGAACGTCTTGTGGGTTGACGGTAGTTGCGCGCACGCTTTCAGACCTCCTTCTCAGGTCTTCAACACAAAAAAAAGCGTTCAGCAAAAACTAACTGTAGTTGACTCCGCTCACAGGGCCCTACGTCCTGCCAAAATAGCATCGCAAAAGCTCACCTTGAGTTTGGAACCTTCCCTTGTGAGGTACACCATACACCAGCTCGTATGCGCTTCGACAAAATCATTTCATCATTCATCACGCGTTTACTGCCACAAAACGAACAGAATACAATATAGGCGTCAGCTCGGGCGCCATCTCCGACGTCCTCCGTGACTGTACCACAAGCATGTATTGCGCGTGAGGATTACTGTAGACCCAATGTCAACCGTCCCAAATATCTCCCCTAGGCGAAGTTTCGGCGAAATTGGTGACTATGACCTCAGCAGCCTTAGTTACCCTACCTACAATAACCTACCGTACTCCAACGGAAAACGGATGTCAGATCCGTGATCAGCACCCCAAATATCCCCCTAGGCGAAGTTTGGGCGAAATCGGTGATTATGACTTCGACAGCCTTAGTCACCGGTACCTACCGTAATCTACCGTAATCGGCCGAAATTTCAAAAACGGATGTCAGATTCGTGATCAGCACCCCAAATAATCTCCCTAGGCGAAGTTTAGGCGAATTTTTTTTCGACCTCTCCTCCACCTCTGGAGTCCCGAAAGTACAATAGTGCCCATTAATCCTATCTTCGGGAAAACTCAGACGTTGAGAATCGAGTTCCCTTCAAATGGAAAATATTAACATTTTTCTGTCTATAGGTCAAAATGCTCACTAAACTAACTTCTGGCGGATTATCAGATCTCAAAGACTAGCCTAGCGTGGCCCGCCCGGCCAGACTCGGGTCGACGCTGGGTTGCGGGGATCCTAGCGGGCTCGAGGTTGGGATAGGTTTCTGACCCCACATGGCTCACCATACCCGACGCCGGCGAAGCCGGCTAGCCTAGCGTGGCCTGCCCGCCAGAGTCGGGTGCGGGTGAAGCCCGCAATCGACGCTGGTTCTCTAACAAACATACAAAGCTCGCTGCTAGCGTACTGTTCGCTGCACACATGACACATTCCATTCCTCGTTAATATTTATACCACACGAATGTGATCACGAAGTGTATCACCTGTATCACTTGTCGTCCCGTTGATCATCGACTTGCTCGAGCGGGCGCCAGCAGCGTCCCCATTCGTCCCTGTCGCGTGCCAGAGTGCTCCAATGGATCCTCCTCGCTCGAGGGACACGAAGAGCGTCATAGCGGTCGTTCAGGGCTTTCACGTCAAGTCCGACCAACGCGTTGGTGGGCGTCCCGCTGTTCTCTTGACATCCCGCAGAATCCAGTCGGCTCTCGTCCAGCGGGTGTTTGCGAAGCGCATTACGTGGCCGGCCCACCTAATTTTCGACAACTTGGCCCACGCGACAGCGTCTCTGATCAACGAACGTCGGCGAAGCTCGGGACTCCGGAGGCCTCTCACTTGCGTGAGTCGTGTCACTCCGAGCATCGTCCTCTCGATTCCACGAGGCGCGACGCTGATCGCGTGTTCATCCTGCTTTCGTATAGCCCAGGTCTCTGAGGCGTATCTTAGGGTAGGAAGAACGGTAGAGTCGAATAGGTGGGCACGGAGTCGGACGTTCTTCGTCTTCTTCCCGACTTCTTCGACGCTCTTGAAAGCTCCCCAAGCCGCTCGTTTCCTCCTGCTCAGCTCCGGCGCTAGCTCGTTGGCCATACTGACTTTGCGACCCAGATAGACGTAGCAGGAGCATTCGGAGATGTTCGTTCCGTTGAGCGAGAATGGAGCATCAGAAACTTGTCCGTTCCTCAGGAACATCGTCTTCGTAAGATTCACCTGCAGTCCAACGTTCCCACATACACGACTGAAGTCGGCCAGCATTCGCTCCGCCTGGCTGATGCTCCGTGTTATGAGCACGATGTCGTCAGCGAAGCGAAGATGGTGCAGCTGCCGGCCGTCGACTATCACTCCCATGTGCTCCCATTCTAGTTCGCGCACGACGTTTTCGAGGGTGGCGCTGAAAAGCTTCGGGGATATGGTATCCCCTTGCCGAACCCCTCTCCTTACGTCGATGACTACGTCGTTGTAGAATGGAGAGATCTTGGTCGTGAATCCACTGTATAGTTCTCGAAGGACTCTGATCTACTGAGTATTAACGCCCTGAGTGAGCAGGGCTTCGAGCACCGCTTCAGTCTCGACGGAGTCGAATGCCTTCTTCAGGTCGATGAACGTAAGAAGGCACAGCGGCAGCTCATACTCTCGCGACACTTCGATGAGCTTCGTAATGGAGTGTATGTGGTCCATCGTGCTGAATCCTCTCCGAAATCCTGCTTGTTCGATTGGCTTTCCTTCGTCCAGCGTTCTGCTGATCCTATTCAGGATGACTCAAGTGAACAGCTTGTAGACTACGGACAGCAGGCAGATCGGGCGATAGTTGCCAATGTCGTGCACGTCTCCCTTATTGTACAGCAAGACGGTCTTGCTGGTCTTCCACTGAGATGGAACCTTGCACTCCGACAGGTAGCGTGTGATGAGCAGCCAGGATGTTGATGAGTACTGGGGAGAGGTTCTCCAGGTGTTCGGCTCTGATCCTGTCCGGACCGGGTGCTGTACGTTTCTTCACCGACGAGATGGCGTGTCGGATCTCGGAAGGAAGAACAGAGGGAACGACGTGTCCATCCTGCGCAAGATGGCATGGGGCAGGTGGACGTGGCTATCGAAGAGATCAGAGTAGAAGTCGTGGATGACCTTCTCCATGGTCCTTCTGGAAGAGGTGACGGTTCCGTCTGGACGTCGGAGAGCGGTCATCTTGGTCTTGGAGTTGGCAAAGTTCCGGCGCGCATTGCGGATGCTCAACCCTGCCTCTGCTGCTTTAGCCAACACTTCCGCCCTTTTCTCCTTGAGACCTTCCTTTATCGCCGCTCTGCATAGCTTCGCAAGCTCGGACGTCAGCTGGTAGTTGCCTGACGCTCGTGCTGCTCCACGCTGGCGTACAAGCTCGAGAGTTTCCGGAGACAGGCGTCTCTTGGTGGTCTTCAAGCTCTCGGCTCCCTTAGCACTATCGTGGAGATGGTGCACGAAGCGGTAGTATTCCTCACCGACGTTGTCCCTGATGGCATCTTCCCAAAGGCCGACAAGGGAGGTGTAGAGATCCCAGTTGATGGTCGTTCTGGGATTCCTCTTCTTGAACTTCGCAGCCTTCTCTCCTTGACGCGAAAAGCGAAACCTCGCGCGAAGGAGGCGGTGGTCCGATCCCGTGTAGAACTTGGGGACAACGGAGACGTCGGTCAGGCAATACTTGCGATTGAAGATGATGTGGTCGATCTCGTTGTGGAACTGGCCACCGCGGGATTCCCAGGTCCATCGTAGGGAGGGAGGCTTCTGGAACTGCGAGTTTCCATGGATGGTTTTGGTCGACATGATAAACTCAGACAGCCTTTCACCTTGCTCGTTCCACTCCAAACCGTGGGTTCCGATGTGAAGTTCTTCCGGCGACCTTCGCGGTCCGATCTTGGCGTTGAAGTCGCCGACGATCACCTTGTAGAAGGTGTGATCTTCCTTATAGAACTTCTCCAGCTTCACGTAGAAGGCTTCGACCACTTCGCCGTCGTAGTCGGATGTTGGAGCATACGCGACGAATACAGTCAAAGCTGGCACGGAGCCATATCGCTTCAGTCGCAGACGTCCGATTCGGGTTGTCAGAGACTCGTACGAATCGATGTTCATGGCCAAGTGCGTGTTGACGAGGACACCAACGCCGCCTACTCCCCTGCTATCGCATGTTCCGAGGAACTGTTCTTCTCCGAAGTCGAAGGCGGCGTGTAGGGGGTTGTGTCTTCTCGTCTCGGTCAGTACGATGACGTCGTACTTGATCTTTCTGGCTTGCATCATCAGGTCCTCGACGGATGCTTCCGATGCAAGTGTGCGGGCGTTGTAAGTGCAGATCGTCATCCTAGTCCTTCTCAATTTGCGCAGCCTGGTTAGGCCCTGAGATTTTAGCAGCCTCTCCGTACTCGTCCTTCCCATCGCTGCAGAAATGGGGTCTCTTTCGGGGTCAGGGGAATGAGGCCTTTAGTGCTGCCGTGTTTGACAGCAATACAACACGGGTAGCTAGTCAGGCTCTGTCGTGCGGGCGAAGAACTTCGGGCAGTCAGCCAGACTGCCCGAAGGGACGGGGCGAGACTTAAGGCGGCCTCGAATCGCCTTATATGTACTCCCAGTCTACCGAGTGCAAGCTTTTGGCCGAGCCGACACAGTTACAATCCGCACAGTCACGTACACATCCGCGCACACTGTGCACGAACATGCCGCTCCCACGCACAAGGAACGCGTCGACCCGACACAGCAGGAGCAAGCAGTCCATCCCCTGCATCCCACCTGCGTCTCTGGGCAGTACACGGTCGCATTTGGTTCGCGTTTAATTCCCCTATCCACCATCCAGGGACGCGCCACGTGGCCCTGCGACAAGCGGCCCGAGATCCCTGTTAACAAGAGAGCCCGAAGGCTCTCTATCGAGGGAGATCCGTGGATCACGAAGTGAATAAAATAAAATGAGTTCACATCGTGATGCGCTAATTCACACTTTTCTCGACAGAGCGTGCAGAATAACCATAACTTCAAAGGTTTGGACAGGCGGTAGAGAGGAATTGTAAACGAACGCGATATCGACCAGTCCTTGTAGAAAAACAAATTGGTGGACGTATAGTGAGCAGAATGGTCTTCGCAGAACTGTCGCATTCCTGTCGGGAAGAGCAGGTGAAACACTGCGCCATACTATCATTCTGAATTCGGAGGTTGGAAAGAGAAAGCCGCAGCAGGAGCGCATCTCGGTCGAGCTTATTCATATTGTAGGACGTACGCTACACTTTATTATCGCTTAGTGCATAACAGCTCACCCTCAAAACGAACTGACAGGTGGAGCAACTCACACACTGCGCTTTTTCGCACGAACGGCGACGAAGATGAGCCACAAAACTATCGTCCCTTACGCATGCTGAATGTGCTTTACAAGTTGCCCATGAAGACTACTGCTGCGCGCGTATCAAGAGCACTGGCTGAAGACCATCCTACCATCCGCAGAGATGAGCCATATCCAGACCGTCTCAAGGATCACTGAAGTCTGCCGGGAATACCGCCTCCACCTATTCTCTCTACCGACGACTACGAGGTTTTCGGGTGCATTGAGCCCAATTCCGTACACGTTTGTCGAGCAAGAGTGGGTTCTTCCTATATAAGAACATTGGCCGACCGCTACGCAGTATGTAGTACGACTTTCTGCTGTGCAACAGTGTGACAGCGTCTCCCCACATCTGTAATTCGTAGCGCTGCGACGCATAATAAAGCAGCTCGGCGGAGAAGAAAAGCAAGGAGCCAAGATTCCTCTCAAATCATAGTTTTGTGGTCCACATGGTACTCTTTTGAAGTTCTATCGCTAAAGGAAAGGCGAAGATGCCATGCTAAACGAAGGGAAAAGGACAGGACTGCGAATCGCCGTAGGAGAGCAGATTTCATGAGAAATGAGCACTGCGAGAGAGAGGGGATGCAAATTGAGGGATGCAACTGGGCTCTACTCACTATCATGTCGCGCCGCGTGTTCCCCAGACGTTCGATGAAGATGGAGAACATGGAAGAGATGGATAGGCGGCGAGGAGCGTCAGGACCGCTTCTGGACCTCACCTAGAGGTTACAGGCCATTTGAGGAACCTGGAGCGCTGAGCAAACCTATACGACCCGACTGTTCTGCTTGCACTCTGCCACGTGGTGGAGACGTGGGTCGAAACTGTGGCCACGTCAAAGACGCCAAGGACGAGCGCTGAGAGGTGCCTTCTGAGAAGTGAGAAGTGCAACCGGCGAACTCAACATCGAGATGGACTTCTGAGCTCCGACAGGAGAAGACCGTCTCATCCTCATGACCCCACGGATCACACGTGGAAGCTTCAATACCGATGGAACGGTCGTATCACGAGGAGAAGAACGACCGATACAAGAACATAGCGCTAGAGAGGACCCGAGGAACGTCAGGCATTCTCGCGAAAGAGTTGCAACGACGTTTCGGCTGACACAGAATGTGGCAACGTTTTTTTAAAGTAAACATAACGGCGTTTGGCACGCATACCAAGATTGAAGAAATCCGCAGCGGATCATGCGTAGTACCCACGAAAAACAAAGAAGAATAGACTTCTCCACCAGAAACAAACACGTGGCTTATGGTTAGAAGACAAGAAGGCGCATGTCTAGCAGGAAGGGGGGGGGGGAACGTTACAGTACACACAACCGACTACTGATCCGATGCTGCCTCTCCGCTTAGAGATTGCGCTTGGCAATGCAGCGCCGAAATTTTCTAACGCCCTCTTAGCCCCTCACGCTTCCTCACTTGTCGGACATGACCCGCCTCCTGGAGACATTTTGGGAACAAGCCTGTTGCTGCTTTGTGATGTTGCTCTTGTAAAGTGGGTACTAGTGTACTTGGTGCACCGCACTTAATCTTGTTCAAAATAGGTCTTAGGGTTAGGGTTAGTCTGGCATGGGAAGAACGAATATCATAGTCGTTTCTTGCGGAAATGCCTTATAAGCTCATTATATTAAGTTCGATTTCCCTAAGGCCTTGCGAAATAGCGCGTGCTGGTGAGAGATGCAGAGAGTCCGCCTCCTATCGATGCGCACTACTTCTCCGCCTCTAGTTTGCAGCAGGTTTTAGCCAAGGTACGCCTTGAAATCTCGAAAAGCCTTGAAGCTCTGTTGCGTGCTCTCTTCCGCGTGAGCGTAGGGCTGCACAGAATCGGGCAGTGGAAGAGACTCCGGGATGAGGGCCCACTAGCGCACCCGCGTTAAAATTGCCTTCATCCTTGAGTTCCCTCCCTTGCCAATACGAAAGCAAATAAGACGCGGATCTGTAATCGAAAAGAGGAGATAAGACAGTACTTACATTCGCTGTATGTAGTCGCCCTGTCTGCACGCCACGGCATGCCTCCCCCCCCCCCCCCCCCGGAGACGGTCGCGTGCTGGTGTCTGCAGACGGAAAAAAAAGGGCCTTCTTCATCAGTACATGATTATAGCATTTTTTGATTCGAATTCGAGGAAGATTCAGCTGCTGTGCTCCTTGCAGCTACAATGTTGTGGGTGACGCCAAACAGAAGAAAAGCCTTAGCCACAAAAGGTTTCAAACGTTGTTTCGGAGGGCAAAAGACCAAATCCACTGTTATTTACGATAGGCTATTTAATTTTCGGCTGCTCTTGTAAGCTTGGAACCAAGGTGTGAGGCAGCCTCAGGCAATTGAGATTTCTGCTTTAAAAATAGTTCGGGCAGTGGTAGGTAGGAGAGGGGTCACCATTGCATACCGTGGGGTGCAGGTGTGGCGACATGCAGGGAATGTAAATGCAGTATTATCTCCTATTTTCGATTACAGATCCGTTTTTGTCTACTTCCGTATTGGGCAAGGGAGGGAACTCCACGATTTGGGCAATTTTGACATGGGTGCGTCACTCCAGCCACATCCTGGAGTCCCTTCCCCTGCGCAAATCTAGAGCACAGAACAGAGCTATACCATTGTTTGTTTGTTTTCTTTATTATAAGTGTGCCATCGTTTCCCCCACAACCACCATAGCGCCATAGTTCGTTATAGCAGACTAAGAAAATCGTTCAACCATCTGCTGCAGAACTCCGCTTAAATAAAATTTCCACCAACAATGAACAAGGTGGACAGGTGTATAGCAGACAGTTTCTCGAAACAAATATAACATGTAAGCTATAGACACTTCCCTAGTGAAAGTGAAAAGAGAAGCTCATGCCCATCCCAACAGTGCAAACATTTGCAAACGTTTTTAGGAAATTGGAGGTTTTCTATTGCTTCCACCCCCCCATGCTCGTATTGTAGTTACCTCCCATTCCTAACATTCGTCTCCTTTTTCAATGCAACTTCCATAGATTCCTGCTGAGTGTTGAAGCCTACTCGTAAGAATTGCGCGTAAGTGATATTAGATAGTACCCACCAGCGAAATGAAGGTTGACAAGTGTCTGCTGAATTCTCGACGACTGATTGGAACACTTGGGCCCCGCAACGATCGCCTGCGTACGGTGCGAGAAGTCGTCCAACCCGCCCCGGAAAACTCGTTACTACTCTGTAGCTTTAGACGCGGGTCGTGGGCCGCTAGGAGGGTGCCCGAATGTTTCCGCGCCCCATCGCCAAGCGCGATCTCTAAGCAGAGAGGGTGCAGACAGCATCGGATCAGTAGTCGATTGTGTACTATAATGGTACTCGGTCTAGGAGTCCATCCTTTTGCATACATCTTCCGGACTTGCTAAAACCTTTGAAACAGAAGCGTTAAACGAAGCTAACCATACACTATAGTTGTAAAGAATCCCTAGGTAAAAGTACGATCTGTGGAAAAGACATAGGATCGGTCCCCTCTTCAGACTTGCAGCGATAAGAACTCCACAAAGCCAAAGTGCAAAAGCACGGAATGAGGACGCACCTTTATCTTGTCGTTGTCGACTTTGACGGTCTTTATCATGAAGTCGACACCGATGGTCGCACTTTGGCCGGGAGGGAAGATGCCCTGCAAATGCGCACTCTGGAGACGAAAGCAACGAAGGCGGCGCGGACGGACCTGCGTGAACTTCCGCACGAGGCACGTCTTGCCCACTCCGGCGTTGCCGACCAGCACCACTTTGAACAGGTACTTGTAGTCCTCCATCCGGCCGAGCCTCAGCGCGCAACTCAGCGACGGAGCAGAGCGATCCGGACACCGCGGCGGGCGGCAGCGATCTGTGATCGCGGCTGACCGTCGAACTCACCGCCCGGGCGCCAGCGAGCGCCGAAGGCGCCTACCCGCGGGGGCGACGCATTTCCCGTGGCGGCGAGGGCGCTGTCGCGAGACAGCTCTGTGGACCTCCCGGCGATTCCCAGTATGGGGCTATACGGTCTTGCGGGGCATCCACAAGGAGCACAGCAGTGAAGCTCGCTTTGCCGCGCGCCCCTGGGTGGGCCAAAAATGGCAGACATTTGGGCGCAAATAGGCTCGGGAGGGGTTTCTCCGTAGGACGGCTCCATACAACGTTTTGTGTTGTACGAAATTCAATTTTTGCAGCACCGGTATGTTCTACCACTACGGTGAACTGGGCTATGCCATTTCTGATGTAACTGGACATGCATGCGCCTTCTTATCAAGGCGAATATCCGCTGAGTACAAGGTGACCCACCTCGAGCCTACTCACGCCAAAATTTGGGCTGGTAGTACGAACATACATGTTTTCGCCGCGCGCGCGGCGCCCCTTGGCGCACGCGCGACGAACCGCCACTGACGCATCGCTCGTAGGTGGGCTGTTATGGAGGAATTGAGCTCTAACAAACTCCCGAGTTGTGCTGTATTGTATCTAGATATGTGGCTTTTAGGATTGAAGCTTCTTCTCATAAAGGGAGACTAAATCTTCTCGCAATGGAAGCAGTTGCTTATTTCTTCGACTAAGTCATCCAATTCCCTATCGAAATATATCCATTTTCGCTGATTATGTGCACCGGAGGGCCCCCTCCCAAATAGCTGAGCAGAGGTAGCAAAGGAAGCTTATGCAGTTGCAAGAGCATTAGACTTCATGACTGTAGCAGCACACGCTACGCAGTTGTCGCGCTTGCCGCAGCAGTCGCCGCGGCCGGCGCGCGATTTCGTATGTTCAGCTTGCTCCCCCAAAATGTGTCGCCTTTTCGAACCCGTTTCGACTTGCAGACGGCTCGTGGGAAGCAAGGAGCTATCACGTCTGCTAAGGAAATCCTAACCCACATTTTGGTAAAAATTGAAAAGTTCGCAGAAATTCGGTTTAAAGTGAGCGCGAGAAAATGACCAGCAGTAGCTGCATGGCGGAGGATACGTGCGCCTGATCTCCCGTCCAATAGTTACTAGTATACATTGGGTCCGAATGAACCGTCTGCGGATATCCTTATCCGGACCATCCAAAATCCGAGGCCCGTTAAATTGCCATTATCAAAATCATCCAATTATCCGGACCCTGGAGAAGTACCATGATTTGGACAAAATAGGATAAAATCGGATAAACGCTCAGATTGCTTGCTCCAGTTCGAAGCCGCGCACCTTGCATAGTAGAACATTCAAAGCGAATTTCGCAAAGCGGGTGTGCTGCTGAACGAGCGGATAACGAATTTTTTAAACCCGGAAAACGGATAATTTTGCCAAAAAATGGCGGGGTAGCGGAAAAACGGATAACGAACAAACATCAAAAATTAAAACGAGTTTTATATTGCCCTAATTTCAACAGCATATCAGGAGTTCAAGCACTTTCAAATTGTAGGCTGTTTCATATCATTTTAATAACGTGTTTTGAAACACGATGCAGTCCAAGTTAGCAGTTCATTCACGAGGCCCTGCGGGACTTTCTTAGACCTGTAGGCAGGAAGAATCGACAGTTCGCTACTTCACATGGTATCCCTTTCAAACCAGCGTTCTTGTTCATTGTAGCTGCATCCTAATTTATGCGTATTCGTTATTTGCTTCGTCTTACCGATACGTGAACTATACATTGGAATCGACGCCGATTTGGGTAATTTGGATTCCACTCTTTTTTTATACAAACTCCTGTTAAATGGATTATTCTGATAATGACATTCTTGGGAGGTCCGTGTCGTGTCCTGGGCGATTCAAATAAGTGTGGTTTTCACCGACAAGGTTTTTGTGTGATCAAAGTGACTGATTTTAATCAGAAATCCGATATCCAACCCGAGTCGGATGTCCGATAGCTTATCCGAACAAAAATCATTTACATGAATCATTCCGAATTTCGTTCTAGTGGAAATCCTTACTTGAATCATCCTGCGATCCTGCTTTCCTTTTCCGCAAAATGGCATTATCCGATTGGTACGTTTATCTGAGCTTTGCAGCACGTTCGGATTTCCAATTATCCGAATAGGGTTCGGATCCGATGCATAACAAGAACAGTCTCATTCTAGGCACTACATGTCTATTCTTTTTACTTCGTCTTTACGTGCTTTGCTGTTAGGTTTCTTCGACCTTCCACTATGCCCGCCCTTGAAACTTCAAAACTTCGTGTTTGTCGAGGGCGTCTCTGAAGAGAGCTGGTAGGTAGCCATTTTCCCTATACGCTTGCATTTGCAATTCTTAATGCCACTGAGCCACGTTGTCGAAGCCTTTTCTTGCAAATCGCGCAACGGCCTCCGCCGGATTTAGGATATCCGAATCCGATTATCCGATTTCCGAATCGGATATCCGATTAGGACATCCGAAATCCGGCGCGAAAATAAACGGCGTTATCCGAATCATCCAAAAATCCGCGCCTGCGAAGTTAGCGTTACCCGAAACATCCAATTATCCGAAGATTTTCTATCGTACCCAATGTATAGTTACTGGGCGACAAGATTTTTGCCATTTTTGGACCAATCAGTGGCCGACGGCGAAAACGAACTTCACCGCTGCGCTCCTTGTTGGATGCCCTACAAGACCATATAGGTCTTGTTGAGAATCGTTGGCGTTAGTTCACAGAATTTTGGGCGAGCCCTGGAGACACCACCTTCTCGACCTTGCGCGAAGAACGGGTATAGCTGACCGCTCTCTGGCAGACGACTTCATTTAAGCAAACGGTTGGCACTCCACCGCGCTCGTGCAGACTAAATCGGCCTGCGAACACCCCTCGAGGGCAGCTTCCAGCCGGCACCCACTTTAGGAGATTCAAATTGGATCAGTGCATGCCGGGACGAAGCAAACCCAAAGTTTCGTCACTGGACCATTCCATGACTGGTTTTGACTGGAGCCCATTGTGGTGCAGCGAATGGAGTGCTAAGGTAGCGAGGGTGTCCCCTTCCGCTCTATTCGATAGCATTAGTAGGTCCGAGTAAAGCCGTGCGATTCCTTTTCCACAATCCACTTGCATGGTCAGTTAGGCAGCGAATACCTCAGAGCAGAAATGGTGCACTAACTCGTGCGTCTGCTATTGATTGAAAATATATAAAGGAGTAAGCGGTTGTCTCTGTCCGTAAACGTCGAGTAGCAGCCATCCGGGTTCAGGCGAGGTGTCACATACGTCGGTTAAGAGTGGTCAGAAGACGTGTCGCCGATGTCATGCAAAGGGCGTCCGAGTTCCGAACATGTGTCGTCGACGTCGTGAAAGCGAGCGCCTGAGTTCAGAAGAAGACGTCACCGAGGTCGTTCGTCAGGTGCCTGGGTTCAGAAGAGGTGTCACCGATGTCGCGAAAGGCCTGTCCGGATTCAGACGACCTCTCACCGATGTCGCGCCAGAGGTTACGGATTCACTCGATGTGTCAACGATGTCGCGCAAAGCAAGTCCGGCTTGAGAACACATGTCACTGACGTTGTTCAAAAGGCGTCCGGGTTCAGATGAGGTGCCACCAATGTCGCGA
The DNA here is from genome assembly GCA_947359475.1 of Heligmosomoides polygyrus bakeri. Classification (NCBI taxonomy): domain Eukaryota; kingdom Metazoa; phylum Nematoda; class Chromadorea; order Rhabditida; family Heligmosomidae; genus Heligmosomoides; species Heligmosomoides polygyrus. The sequence continues at coordinate 44,713,458 of OX375867.1, read as the reverse complement.
AAGGCCTTCCAGGCCTTTCCAGGTGTTACCAGTGAAGGTGGGACCAGTAATAGGCACCGGTGAAGGATGGGGGTCCAGTAAGGGAACCTGCAGAGGGCTGACCAATAAAGGAGGGGTCAGTGAAGAGGGGACCAGTTAGGGGAGGTCCGGTGAAGGTGGGACCAGTAATGGTGAGCGGTGAAGGGGCTAATGGCCAGTCGACGACATCGTCGACTTCGCCCTAAACGGTCTAGGCTTAGGCATTGTGGGTTGGAAGCTGTCGCGCACCACAGTGAATAATGTGAGAGGAAAGGCGCTAGCTTCTTCTTCTTCTTCAGCGTTTGTCCCGCTTCGTCACGGGGTTCGCTCTTCTGGTGTCGTGACGCCACCATTCCCGATCCTGCGCTTGATCAGGGTGGACGCCAGTTACTTTCATGTCCATGTGTAACGTATCCGACCAATGCTGCTTCGGACGTCCTCTAGGATGCTTTCCTGACACTTCCAACTCAAGGCCTATCTTGCGGACGCTGTCTTCTTCCCGACGCAGAACGGGGCCGTACAATCGCAAGCGAGCCTCTCAGAAAATTTTGAACAAGTTACTTGCAAGCTGCATGCGGGTCATAGATTGCCTCAAACTAGTCATTTGTAAGTTGCTGCAAGCTAGCACAACATGTCGCATGTAAGTTACACGAAGACCCCTGCTAGTCATTTGTAAGTTGCTGCAAGCTAGCACAACATGTCGCATGTAAGTTACACGAAGACCTCTGCTAGTACTAGAAATAGGTAACCCGCACTTGTAATGGTTCCTAAACTTTTTTCAATACTCATGTTTTATTCACTTGAGCAACTCGCACACTCAAAAAATAGTCGCACACGACTCGCAAAAAAACCTGACAGACAACAAGTGAATCATCCGTATGAGGCGAGGTAAGCGTAAAACTGCCAAAGTGAAAATAAAACGAGGTGGACTTCCTCCCTAGACTTGGATTCCCTTCTTTTTTGGAAAAGGCTGTGAGATACTTTCTACCAATTAGGAAATGGATTTACAAATGCAAACAGCCAAAAGAGATGAGGGAGGAAACAAGGAAGATGACAGAAAGAATGGCAAGACTGTCCGGTAGAGCAGCTCCGATTTCGAAACATATACCGTACGACCGCGTGCGCGTGTGAGGACGCTACCGAATGACCGCGTGCGCGCGTGATGACGCAACTTACTGCAGTGCAAGCTTGCACGAAAGCTTCTTGCAAGCTTGCAATACAATAAGTTGCGTGCAAGTTTAAAATTCCTGGGTGCAAGCTTGCAAGTTAGTTAACCGCGAGCGATAAGTCGCAAGTAACTTGTTTTCGAGGACTAAAGGCGCAAGTAACTTGTTTTGGAGCTCATAAGGCGCAAGTAACTTGTTTAAAATTTTCTGAGTTCGCGCATCTTGTCCGCTATCGGCGCGACACGAACTTCTGCCGAATGACATCGTTTCGGATGCGGTCCATGCGCGTGACTCCAGTCGCCCAGCGCAACATCTTCGTCTCCATGACGCTGAGGCGCGTTTCAACTTCCTTAGCCGCAGGCCCACACTCAGCGCCGTACATCGCTACCGGCCGCACGACGGCTCTGTAAATCTTCGACTTCAGGTGCTATGGTATCGTCCTATCGCATCCAGTTAGCGAACGCCACTTGGGCCGAGGTGCACTCGCTCGTGAGTTCACTTCAACCATTAGACCGCCGTCAGACGCTACTGCTGATCCCAGGTATTTAAACACCGAAGTGCGTGCAAGCTCAGTGCTGGTAATCTCAATGGAGCCGGACTTGTTTACGGCAGTCGTTAGGTACTCGGTCTTCTTGACGTTTAATTTGATCCGAACATCGCCAGGCGGTCGGACCAAGCTTGCACCTGCCCCTCGAGATCATCTTTATCTTCGCAAGCGAGCATCACATCATCAGCATAGAGTAGTGTCCATGGGGCAGACTTCTGAAAATCTCTCTTAATGGCATCCATGACGACAACAAAGTGTGCACCCCAACAGAAATGGGGAAGTCCATTGAGATTCCAGCTGCAGCTTGCACTCTACTCTGGGCAGGAGTAAAGCATCCGCACCCACTCTATAAGTTCCTCAGGTACGTTATGTTGTCGTAAGGCGTACCATATAACCTCACGTGGTGCGCGGTCGAAAGCCTTCTCCATGTCTAGAAAGGCTATATGCACCGGATTCTGTTTCTGGCGGTGCTTCTCCACCAGGAGGCGGGCGGCGTGTATAGCACCAATGGTCCCATAACCAGACACAAAGCCGCACTGGTTGTCGGAGAGCTGGACGATTTCACGAAGGGCGTTAGCTTCTCTATTCCTCTTAAAACGGAGGCCAATGAATTTCCCTTAGAGCTTTTCAAATTATCCTATTAACGGTTGTAAGGTACTGTCCAAGACGTACCCTAGTGGCTTTCAAGATTCATGCGTGCAAATGGGTAGGTCAAAAATAAGGAATCGTGGCAGTGGTAGCCTTTTCGTGCTCAAAAACTAACCTGAAAAAGATTTCGAGTCTCTCGTTGTCAGATTTCATGGTGGCGATGTCCGTTCCTCCACGTGGTGCCACTGGAAACTGCTTGCTTCTGCGAGCCGAGTCAAACACGGACATTCGAATACAGGCGACAGGCCCTAGTGACAGGCCGGCTTACGAACATTTTGTCACATTATATGGTTGATGACGTTTAAGAGCTTTCGAGATAATGCTACGGCGTCCGCGGAAGCCGGCGCGCACTCGCAAAGCCCTGCGAGTGTGAAAAGTGTGCGAGGGTCCCTAAGAGGACGGCATCGGGGGGCAACTGAGCTAGTCCGAAAGTCCTGTAACGTAGGCAAGACCCGCATAGCAACGTTGAATGTGGGTACGTTGACGGGCCGCTCGTGCGAGTTGATTGAAGCACTGGAGCAAAGAGAGGTAGATGTATGTGCGGTGCAGGAGACGAGGTGGTCCTGCTGCAAGTCAAGGGACATTGGCCGTGGCTTTAAGGCCGTTTTGTGCGGCAGTCCCAGGACCACCAGAGGTGTCGGTATGATCGTCTCCGAGCGTTTCCGTGACGCGATTGTAAGCGTAGAACGTTTCGATGACCGCTTGATGAAGATTGTTGTCGCCGTAGAAGATCGACGATGCCATTTCTTTTCTGCGTATGCTCCGCAGAGAGGCTGTTTCGAGCAAACCAAGGATGAGTTCTGGTCCCTGCTTGATGAGAAGACAGCGGATGTGCCGTCAGAAGATACTATTGTTGTGGCAGATGACCTTAATGGTCACGTCGGAGCAACGAAAGACGGCTACAGCTGTCATGGTGGTTTTGGACATGGGTCGCGCAACGCTGATGGTGAGCGTATGCTTGAGTGTGCAGACTCATATGATCTCACCATCGTGAATACCAAATTTCGAAAGCGTGACTCCCGCCTCATCTCGTTTTATAGCGGGAAAACGCAGATTGACTATGTCTTTGTTAGGCGTCGCGACCAAGGTCTTGTCACAGACGCGAAGGCCGTGCCGTATGAGACTGTTGCAACCCATCACCGTCCACTGATCTGCTCGCTGAAGATCACACCTCCGAGGTGTAAACGTGTTGAGCGATGCGGGACGGCTAGAATCAAATGGTGGCGACTGAAAGAGAAGGAAGCAGCTGTTATTTCTCGCATTCGGTTGCCGACGGTAACAACTGTCGACGAAACCTGGAAGGATGCTACCGATGCAATAACTCGGGCTGCGCGCCTCGAACTTGGCACAACGAAGCCTGGACGGCGTTGGGTCGACAAGCAGGCTTGGCTGTGGACTGACGATGTCAGAGAGAAGGTCAGAGAAAAGAAACGGCTATATCATGTATTTATTGGTGATAAGACAGTCGATAATTGGCGGAATTATCGAAAAGCGAAGAAAGCGGCAAAGAAGGCAGTGGCCGCTGCTAAAGCCGCACACTACGCTGATGTTAGTGAAAAACTGGAGACGCGCGATGGCGAGCGTTATCTTTACCGCCTCGCCAAAGCTCGCTGTCGCCAAGCAGAAGACATCCAGAAGTTCTTTGGCATTGACGACGAGAACGGTCATCTTCTGATGGATCGTAAGAGGGCTGTGAAGAGATGGCGAGAATACTTCGTGGAAATCTCGAATGTAGAATTTGAACATCCTGCTGTGGATCTATCCTAGTCCGGGGGGGCCACATAACTAAAAAATAGGAAACAAAATAAATTGAAACTTACCGAGCGGCTCCTAGAGGACGAAATGGAACCTAAAACGGACTAAAAAACGAACGAACAAACATAAAAATAAAAAATCGCCCCGGCTTACAACCGTCTCGGCGGGCAAAGAGCGACGGAATGGAGGCATGCAGCGTGCTGACCGGCGGCTGACATGTTATAACCAGTGTCTACCATGGTGAGGAGGGTGCATGAAGCCGCATGCCGCGTGCTGACCGCCGGCCGACATGTTATAACCAGGATCTAACATGGTAAGGAGGGCACACAACTTTGCCTGCTTACAACCGCAACAAATGTAATTTCTCGTCTTTTTCTTTGCGACTTTTCTTGTTTAGGTTTAGATGTTGTTCTGTAGGATCCGCTCGGTAAGTCTCAAATGGATTCGTTACATATTATACTTTTTATTTATGTGCCCCCCCGGACTAGGATAGATCCCCTGCTGTTTCTTTTGCATCACCTGTATACGGTCCCATTCAGAAGATCACAGTGAGCGAAACTGAAGCAGCCCTGAGGAAGATGAAGTCAGGCAAAGCCACTGGTCCCGATGATCTGCCAGCTGACCTGTGGAAGTCGAAGGGCTGGTGCCCTGCTGACTGGCTGACTGAGTTTTTCAACCAGGTTGTTGCTGAGAAGAAAGTGTCTGAGGGTTGGCAGCAAAGCACGACTATTCCGAATTGGAAGAAGAAGGGCAGTCCTGCAAACTGTGCTAGTTACTGTCCAATTCGCCTTCTTTCGCACACCATGAAAACCTTTGAGCGAATTGTCGATGGACGTATTCGGGATGTCGTTCAGCTTTCCAATAATCAGTGTGGTTTCGTTACGGCTGTGGGACGGTTAATGCCATACACGCCGTTCGTCTTCTGCTAGAGAAGCACCGCGAGAAACAGAAACCGGTGCATTTTGCCTTTCTGGACTTGGAGGAGGCCTTCGACCGCGTTCCGCGAGATGTTATATGGTACGCGTTGCGAGAACATGGTTTTCCTGAAGAGCTTATTGAGTGGGTGCGCATTCTGTACTCTTACTCAAGGAGTCGAGTGCGAGCGCCAGCGGGCACCTCGATGGAGTTTCCAATCTCTGTCGGAGTGCACCAGGGATCTGCGCTCTCCCCACTGCTCTTCGTGATCGTCATGGATGCAATTACTCGCGATCTCCAAAGGGCAGCTCCTCGGACGCTGCTGTATGCCGATGACGTCATGCTTGCATGCGAAGACAAAGCAGAGCTCGAGCGACAGGCACAGGAGTGGTGCGATTGCTTGGCATTGTTCGGACTCAAGCTAAACGTCAAAAAGACGGAATACTTGACGACGGAGTGAATGAGCATGGATCCATTAAGATCAATGGTACTGAGCTCTCACGAGTTACATCTTTCAAGTATCTTGGATCACCAGTCACGTCCGATGGCAGTCTAAAGTTGGAGGTGAACGCACGTGTGAGTGCAGCCTGGTCCAAATGGCGTTCGTTGACTGGGGTGCTTTGCGACAAGACAATACCTGAGTACCTCAAGTCAAAGGTGTATAGAGCAGTCGTCCGCCCAGTAGCGACGTACGGTGCTGAGTGCTGGCCCGTGACGAAGGAAATTGAAAGCCGCCTTAGTGTAATGGAAACGAAAATGCTAAGGTGGACGGCTGGAGTAACGCGATTGGACCGCGTTCGCAATGAAACCATGCGACAAAGGTTCGGTGTCGCCTCGATAGCTGACAAGTTGCGCGAAGCACGTCTACGATGGTATGGCCACGTCCATCGCGTTAACGACGACACCGTGTGTAAGATTGGCCTGAATCTTGAAGTCCCTGGAAAACGGCTCAGAGGACGCCGAAACAACGTTGGCTAGATACGTTGCATATGGACTTGAAGTTAGCTGGTGTCCATCCCGACCAAGCGTTTGATCGGGAGAAGTGGCGTCACCAGACCAGAAGGGCGGACCCCGCCATCAAGCGGGACAAACGCTATTGAAAATGATGATGATGATCGAGAAGCGAAGAAAGCGGCAAAGAAGACGGTGGCCGCTGCTAAAGCCGCTTATTACGCTGATGGAGGCGAAAAATTGGAAACGCGCGATGGTGAGCGTTATCTTTACCGACTCGCGAAAGCTCGCTGTCGCCAAGCAGAAGACATCGAGAAGTTCTTTGGCATTAAAGACGACAACGGACGCCTTCTGATGGGTCCTAAGAGAGCTGTGAAGCGATGGCACGACTACTTCGAGGAAATCTCGAATGTTGAATTTGACCATCCTGCTATTCCTTTTGCATCTCCTGTATACGGTCCCGTTCAGAGGATCACAATGAGTGAAGCCGAAGCAGCCCTGATGAAGATGAAGTCAGGCAAAGCCACTGGTTCCGATGATCTGCCAGCCGACCTGTGGAAGTCGAAGGGCTGGTGCCCTGCTGACTGGCTGCCAGAATTTTTCAATCAGGTTGTCGCTGAGAAGAAGGTGCCCGAGAGCTGGCAGCAAAGCACGACCATCCCGATTTGGAAGAAGAAGGGCAGTCCTGCGGACCGCGTTACCGTCCAATTCGCCTTCTTCCGCACACCATGAAAATCTTTGAGCAAATTGTTGATGGACGTATCCGAGATATCGTCCAGCTTTCCACGAATCAGTTTGGTTTCGTCTCTGGCTGTGGCACTGTTGATGCCATTCACGCTGTTCGCCTTCTGCTAGAGAAGCACCGCGGGAAACAGAAACCGGTGCATTTTGCCTTCCTGGACTTGGAGGAGGCCTTCGACCGCGTTCCGCGAGATGTTATATGGTACGCGTTGCGAGAACATGGTTTTTCTGAAGAGCTTATTGAGTGGGTGCGCATTCTGTACTCTTACTCAAGGAGTCGAGTGCGAGCGCCAGCGGGCACCTCGATGGAGTTTCCAATCTCTGTCGGAGTGCACCAGGGATCTGCGCTCTCCCCACTGCTCTTCGTGATCGTCATGGATGCAATTACACGCGATCTCCAAAGGGCAGCTCCTCGGACGCTGCTGTATGCCGATGACGTCATGCCTGCATGCGAAGACAAAACCGAACTCGAGCGACAGGCACAGGCGTGGTGCGATCGCTTGGCACTGATCGGACTCAAGCTAAACGTCAAAAAGACGGAGTACTTGACGACGGATGTGGTTGAACACGGATATATTAAAATCAATGGTACTGAGCTCTCATGAGTTACATCTTTCAAGTATCTTGGATCAACGGTCACGTCCGATGGCAGCCTAAAGTTGGAGGTGAATGCGCGTGTGAGTGCAGCCTGGTCCAAATGGCGCTCTCTTACTGGGGTGCTTTGCGACAGGACAGTACCTGAGCGCCTCATATCGAATACTCTCGAGCAAGCCTAGGTGGTTGCGGAGTGGGCGGGCCAGGGGGACGAGGGGATAGAACGCTCTACCCTCATCATTTGGTGAAGAATGACGAGGACTCTTGATGGCACAAGCGAAAGGAGCACGCTGTTGTAGTGCAACATTGGGCGCTGGATGTGATCGACGAATTTTTTCAGCTGTTTTTCATCTTTGGTGTAACGCCTTTATCGTGCATGATGTCACACAGGGAAAGTAGGGGTCGAAAATTAGGGTGGGCATCAATCCATATATTCCTTGAGATGAGCAGCGCATTTGTCCATCGAATTATCCTACTACCAGACGTTCTGCAGCCTAGCGGCCTCCAAACCCCGACCGTCTTCCTGTCCTGTTTAGGCCTTCTCTTATTCATTAAGTAAAAATGGTTTGCTACATAGAATAGCTCAGCGGGAAACGGTAGAGCAGAATTTCCAAAACGGCTCCTATGAGTCCTATCCACCCACTATCGCACGTGCGCAATTCATTCTCTGAAGTACTCCTTCTATACGTGGCGTGGAACAGATAGAGAGTCTTACTCCAAAGTGCTTAATCTTGGGAAACACAGATGAAATCAATTGGTATTGGTAGACCGATCGATACGGTTCACAGTCCGACGGGAATAGCATTACTCCGATTCTTTTACTCATTGATCCCCTTCACTGGTCCCCTTTACTTATCCCACCTTTAAGGTTCTATTACTGGACCCTTTACTGAACCCCCTTGACTGGTCTTCCCTTTATTGGCCTCCTTACCGGTCCCCCATAACCGGTCCTTCACTGGAACGTGACACGTGAATCGGTACTCACTGTCACATGTGCGTGCTTGACTCTCACTTCGTTTCTTTGCCAGCACATGGGAAAGGAAGTATTTCGGGAGGGGGTGGGAAGGGGTAGAGAGAGTGACCATGGGATTCGGAGGAGTAATATTGCCGTCGGACAGTAAGCGGTGTCGACCAATACCGATTAATTTTAATTATGAAGGTGGACCAGTAATGGGGCCGATGAAGGGGGAGGGGTCCAGTGAAGGAGGCCTGATAAAGGGTTGACCAGTGAAGGGAGACCAGTAAAGGGAGACCGATATTATGGGACCAGTAATAATGGGGACCCATGAGGGGGAGGGGGAGAGGGGGGAGGGGTCCAGTGAAGGAGGCCTGATAAAGGGTTGACCAGTGAAGGGAGACCAGTAAAGGGAGACCGATATTATGGGACCAGTAATAATGGGGACCCATGAGGGGGAGGGGGAGAGGGGGGGGGGTCCAGTGAAGGTGGAACCGGAAAACGGTTGACCAATGAAAGGGGAACTAGTGAATGAGGACTAGTAAAGGGAGGACCAGTGAGGGTTGCACCAGTATTGGGGATCCATGAAGCTGTGAAGCGGGAGGGGGCCGCCCAGTGAAAGGGAACCAATAAATAGAGTACCAGTGAAGGACCAGTTAAGGGGGACCAGTAGGGGGGACTAGTGAAGGGGATCAGTGAAAGGGACCAATAAGGGAACCAGCATTTTCTCTCAGTGTCGTCCAACATGGCGCCAGGAAACGTGCTAGAGACGTCGTGCCACATGCTGGGGATGCAGAAGACGTGTCATAGACGTCGCGACACATTTTATTTATTTATTTATTTTAAGGCGTAGACAAAAGTCTAGCATTGTCACAACACAGTACGACATAACGCTGAATCACGAACAGGACACCGACAGTATTCAAAACCTCGTTATAAAACTTAACAATCAAAGATTAAAAGACTTAACTCTTTACAAACGACCTACAAGCTTGAGCAGAGAACCTCGCCAGATCTTCGTACTTCCCAAGTAGCAAGTTGAAGTCCTTCAGAAACCTATATGTTAGGAAGTCACACTTTGCCCGCGATTTGGCAACCGAGAGCCTGAGTTTGAGCTTTCCTCTTATGGATCTTGTCAGTACCCCGTCAAAGAAATCAGAAGGATCGATAGACAGTTTGCTAGCTAGAATTCTGTACAACATAGTGAAATCCGCAGCTTTCCTTCTACTTTCCAGCGAAGGCAGTGAGAGATTTAGTGCTCTTTGCTGCCCCCGCGGAATTGCAGTATAATCCATCGAAAAACACCTCATCATAAGCTTCCTTGTAAAGCTGTTTTGAACACTTTCCAGAAGGTCGATATCTCTTCTCTTAGTCGGATTAAACACTGTTGTACCTGTTTCTACAATAGGGCGTATATAAGTCTTAAAGGCACGAATGTAGATTTCTGGTTGTTTAGATATCAAAACCCTACAGAGGTTGTATATTCGGTAATTGGACTTTTTTACCAAGAGTCTGCGGAGCTTAGAGAAGCACAGGTCGCTCGTTATTGTGAAATCAAGGTCACGCACTTCATCGACCTTTTTCAAAAGCTGCCCATTAACTTTATACTTTCGGGCCGATCATCAGAAAGTGCGTCTTCTCTACTGCAAGAGGCAGTTCCCATTTCTCCGCCCAGCAGCTGATAAAATTAATCGCTGAGTGGAGTGACTGAGAATCTTCCACGGCATCAACTCTTTTGTAAATTTTAACGTCATCAGCGTACATTTTGCACGTGACATCATAATTTCTAATGCAGGTAGGAAGCTCGTAGGTGTACAACAGAAACAAAACTGGGGATAATACTCCATCTTGCGGAACTCCACTAAAAGTGGGAAACACCTTGGAGTAATGATCCTTCACCCTAACTTGATACGTTCTCTTTGTCAAGAACTGACGAGTCCAGTTGATTACCATGGGATGAACTCCTACTACTTCCATTTTGACCATCAACTTTTCAACCGGTACTTTGTCGAAAGCCTTTGAAAAATCAAAATACACTACATCTGTGCCTTTCATGTTCTCTATGGCCCGCGACCAGTCATTTAGGGAGGTTAGCACATTCGTTTCTACAGACCTGCCCTTCAGAAAACCATGCTGATCTTCCGATATTATCTTTTTTAGCTCTGGATGTTTCACAATATGTCTTTTGAGGTGAGGATTTTTTCAAAGGTTCTTGCAAAAATTGAAGTAATGCTAACTGGCCGATAGTTCCTTGGATCACTGAGTGGAGATTTTTTAGGAATGGGGGTCACAAACGCGTGCCTCCACCTTGCGGGAACTTCGCTTTAGTGTCGCTTAAATTAAAAATACATTCTAAAGGATAAGCTATATAATGGACGATTTTCTTAATGAAATCTAAAGGAATGAAATCTGGAGACACTGAGGAAGATTTCGGCCACTTAGTCAATACCTCAATAATATCTTCGCAGCGAAACCATACGGTCGAACCCATCTGCTCAAAATGTGGCAGATCTTCGACATAATTTGCCACACTTTCGTCACCAGTTCTTTCCCTATTATACACCTTGTTGAACATTTCCCCCAGCAGGTCGGCTTTATCGATTCCTTCATAAGTCAGTTCCCCGTTATCTTTTATCAAGATGGGGATTTCACTATCGTTACCAATGCGACATCTTATAAACTTATAAAATGCTGTCCTGTCTTTGGACTTCATCAGTTTCTTCTCTAGGTAAACATTGTACCGATACAAAGCATTATTAGGCTTTCTGGATATCGACTCATACAGTGACCAGTCATCGCTGCTGCCGGAAGCACGTGCCTTCTTCCACAGGCAAAAGCGATGATTGTTCATTCGTTTGAGATGACTGGGAAACCTATTTCATCGGTATCCAGTTTCTGCATAGGTACATAAAGCTCAATCATGTGATGTATAATTGCGAGCAGCGTTTCTTATAATTGATCAACAGAACTCCTACTGCTCATTATGCCAATCCAGTCTATGCCGGATAGGTAATTCAATTTCATGATAGTCTGCATTTTTGAAATTCATGACCCATTTCCACACCTTTTTCTTCCGGTCAAGATTTAACTGGAAACTAACCGCGGCATGATCACTGGTGCTTATCATGGGACCAATCATTAAGTTGTTAACAAAACCTTGTCTGTTACAGAGAACAAGATCTAAAATTGAGTGTCTTCTGGTTGGTGCAGATACCAGCTGCCCAAAATCATGGGCTTCAAAAACCTCCGAAAAGCACTTAGATACATTACTTCTATTACGTGACATTAAATCTGGGAGGTTAAAGTCCCCAAGCATAACGATAGACAAATTAGTGACAGAAAAATCACTTATTACTTTGGCAAGGTGATATGAACCGGAGATGCAGCAGTCAGGGGTCCTGTACACGCATATGACGCGGAATTCTGTCTTCTCATGTTTTACATCACATACTAAAACCGCATAACAGTTATCTTCCGACTCCTTAAACACTTCTTTGTAGGAAAACGCATTTCTAAGCAGAATCATTACACCGCCTCCCTTTTTTGAAAGTCGATCACATCTGATTCCTATGTAGTGGTTACTGGCAATACCCAAAAGAGGTTTTAGCTCGTTTTCAGTACTTAACCATGTTTCTGTGAGTGCAACGATATCGTAGATATAGAGGCACAAGTTCATGACTAAAGCATTGCAGTTTCTCACAAAAGACCTAGCATTTGTTACTAAACCCAAGCTGTTTCTCCGACGAGCGTTCAGCAGTTTTCTTTGGGGCTTCTACTGAACGGCGTCGAAGTCACCTGGGAAGAAGTGGAGACTACGGAAGGGGCTGGAGACTGAGAACCTCCACGAGCCTGTGACGCCCGCGTAAAGCTCCCGACCCCCGCACCCTTACCGTCCATGTGCTGCTCTACGCACTCTTTCCTCCCATGTTAAAGAGGGACGTAAATAAACCCCCTTTTGCGTAAGAGAGAAGCACAGACGTGGAGTGCGCCTTATGGCCAACCGCTGATGCTTGCTAGATGGCAGCACAACTTTAATAAGGCGAGGTCTATTCTGCATTAACCTGCCCATACGATAAACTGATACCGGTGCACACTCTATATCTAAAAAGTCTAGCAACTCCATAACATAGGCAATATCATGAGAATACTTCTCAGACGGCTTAGACGAAGCTGATTCGGGCACGTGTGAAAGCGCAATAGACCTTTCTAGCTCATGGTCCACTCTCACGTGGGATGTGCCGTATTCAGGACCAGAGTCACTCTCGGCTGCCGGACTCCTAGAGGCTTCAAGACAGGAAGTCTTATCTTTCAAAAAAAATATTCTCTTCCTTTAAACGTCGCAACTCCTCTAGCAGTTCCTCGTTCCTCTTGCTCAGTTCCTTCATCTCTGCTCTGGTTTCTTCAAGAAGGTGCACAACCTGCTTGACGTAAGCAGGTGTCTGGTGTCCGCTGACCACCAGAGATTGCAGCTTGTCCAGAGAATCCGTCGATTCGGCCGCAGAAGATGATCTCGTTCGTCCTGCAATGCAAGAACCGCGAGCCGCCGAGTTCATCGATCCGTTCGTAGCGTTCTTGACCATTCCTACTCCGCAACACAACCAACTCAGGAAGAAATACCTCATAAGGTGGCAAGTATTCTTAATGTAGTACTGCTCCCTTGCCACACAAAGCGACGCCTGAGAATAGCAGAGTAGTGCTGGACGACGAACGAAATGACGAAACTGTCACCGGAAGGTAGGGAGAACACAGCTGCTCGCGACAGGGAACGAGGTGTGAATGCGTCGGGACTCAGCAAATGTGTCCCAGACGCTATCCAATGTGCATCCGGATCCAGAAGGCGTGCCACAGATAAGGCTTTGCATAGCATCCGTGAAATTTTCAGATAGCTTTTTAAAGGCTTCGAGCAACAATGAGTGTGCGCGTACTTGATTCTCACTTCTGTTTTCTGCCGGCACATGGATAAGGGGATATTGGTGGAGTGGGTGGGGGGGGGGGGGGGGTAGGGAGAATGAGTAAAGGAATCGGAGTAATATTATTCCTGTCGGACTGTGGACGGTATCGAACGGTCTAGCATTACCAGTTGATTTCATTTGTGTTTTCGCAGATAAGCATTTCGGATTAATACTCTGTTCCTCCCCAGGTGTAGAACGAGTACTTCAGAGAATGAGTCGCGTACGTACAATAGAGGTTGAGGCCCATAAGAGCAGTTTTGAAGATTTTGCCCTACCGCATTCCGCTATACCATTCTATATAGCAAAACAAGTTTTTTTCACTGTAATGAATGAGAGAAGGCCTTAAGAGGACAAGAAGACATTCGGGGTGTCCTATTCTCCGGGTTTAGGGCGAACCTCCAACCAGACGTTTGGAGATCGTTTGGAGATCGGCAGGCCGCTGAACGTCTGGTCTTAAAATAGTACGAGTCAATACTGCTGGAACGTGAATCTAGTTACTCAGTCTACGATCCTTCGGTCTCCAAGTGGGGCATACATGTAGCGTTATACGCTCAAGCTACGATCCACGAAACATCATAAGAGCACTACATACTATTCATTGAGTCCGAATGAATCATTTTCGGACATCCGATTCGGATAATCCGATCCGAATCATCCAAAAATCCGGCGTCCGCGAAATTATCGTTATGCGAATCATCCAAAAATCCTGTGTTCCCGAAATCGTCGTTATCCGAATCATCTAAAAATCCGGGGTCCGCAAAATCGTCGTTATCCGCATCATCCAATTATCCGAAGATTTTTGATCGGATCCAATGTATACTGCATACTCGGACAAGAAATTCCCTCTACAGCGGGATGATGTTCGAGTGCTAGCCTCTTGAGAAGTCATGTAGCAGCGCAGTGTTTCAGATGTTTTGTATCGATCAGCATCAATGTACGACGGCGAGTCATCTCTGGACTTTACTATGTAAAAGGTCTCAATGTTGGTGCGCAACTGGAAGCTTCCTGGAAAAGAATTAAACTTCGTCTAGATAACTCGAACCAATATGCATTTCCAGTGCTGACCCTGAGGCTCGTGGTGTTATCAGAACTCACGTGTCGTATTCCCGATCAGATCAGAGCACGGTATAGCCTTGTGAGCAGGATAACGCAACGACATTTTGAGCTCATAATGGTCCATCTTGTTTTGGCCTAAACCTGTTGAAAATTAGATGTAGCGCGTTCTAAGGGTAGGACCAACTCTATACAGCATGGGCCCCCGGAGCCAATGACATGCCCTACTGTGGTGACCCTGAACCCGAGATAAAGCCAAAGTTCTTTGGAAGCCCAATAGTCACCTTTCCGTTTTCACCCAGACCGTCCAAGTCCATTAGCCATTCACGGCAGTCGCTGTTCCGCCCTCGAGGAGGCGGCTATAAAAGAGGAGGCCAGAAAAACGCAGGGCGGTCTCCTCTTCCGTAGACGAGCTCGGGCGCCCCTCTTCCCCCTATCCTCTCTACCGTAGGTTGTATATGTACCCTGTTTCACACTCAATTGATAATTGTAATTGTTGTTTGTAATTAATATTAACTAATTGTTTAAGACAAACCCTGTCCTATTTTCCCATGCATATTGTTCCTGTATAATCCACACTATATATCTACCTTTGCATGTTCTGTATCTTATCCGCATGTATTGAATACTGTTTGTATGTGTAAAAGATAAACTCATATAAAAGGAATATTGTGTTTGTTTTGTCCGCTACAGGATCGCGCCTTCGGGCACTCCTTTAGCATGTTAATAAACCGAACCGCTGGTTTTTTACACCACGATGACATGAAAGGAAATGCTTGCGGTGGAATAGAAGAGCCTAGAATTTTTTAAATATTTTCCTCGAGGAACTGGAGGAACAGTTGGGCAGGTCTGGGAGCGAGTACTCGATGAAAGCTGATTGGGCTTTTACAAAACGGACGCTTCTTGCCTATGTCTTTTACACTTCTTGGTTTCGTAAGGCCCATGCTATACTTCGGCAACGCGTCGTCGACGTCGCCGGCGACAGCGACACGTCACCGACAACTTGTCGCTGGCGCTGTTGTCGTCGGCGACGTCGTCGGTGATGTTGTCGGGGACAGCGGCGACGGCAGGGGTGCACCGGTGCTTTGTAACATCGAAGCGCATTTTTGGCATCGGAGCGCGTTTTCAATGTCATCATTTTGTAACCCGGTTGCGGATAGAAACGCTAGGTGATTACATCTTCCAATTTCTGTGTTTTTGTGATGCGGTGGAATTTATTTATGTATGAGTGGAAAGCCATGTAAAAAAGTAGCACAATGGGAAAAGATTTAAATCACAGCACTTAATGAGCACTTTATATTGCCTTAAGAAATTCGGCAAAGCAATTTTTTCAATTTCGGGAATTCAGGGTTCACTCGATTTGTAAAGAAAGTAGTTCCTGTGTTTCTGTTAGGCCTGAGTTATACTCCCGCGGGAGCATCCGCGGAAGGGCGGGAATCGCGCCTAGACTCCTCACCTGGCCAATCGCCGCGCCTCGCCACGCCCGCCGTCCGCCGTGCACCCTAGTCCGCGAGTGTTCCGCGGATGCTCCCGCGGGAGTATAACAGAGGCCTTAGCTCTAGGAAGGAGCTTGGATCTTCCATCCACCGCCCCAGTGTTAGGATGAGATATGGAATAGAAGTTCGTAGCTACCCGCGCAACACTATCGCCGCGACCAGTAGCTGGAGCGACTCGAGGTTATGCCAAATGCCTATGGCCTCTGTTATACTCCCGCGGGAGCATCCGCGGAAAGTCCGCGGACCAATGGTGCACGGCGGGTGCGGGCGTGGTGAGGCGCGGCGATTGGCCAGGTGAGGAGTCTCGGCGCGATTCCCGCCCTTCCGCGGACGCTCCCGCGGGAGTATAACTCAGGCCTATAACACCTCTCTGCGACGCGTCGCGGGAGCGACAGCGGGACAACTGACAACCGCACCACATACTGCGCCGTCCGCCACTGCAGCGAAGGCACATCATTGAGTTGCCCCAAGCCCGTCACCGGCGCAACGCGGGAGCACACCATAGGCCTTAAGGCCTCCGCACACTTGCGGCGACGCGCAAGCCTTATCTATATCTATCAGTATCCATACATATAGCGCAGAGCAAGCAGCTGATGCGCCGCCAACGCTTATGTGGCAATAATTATGCAAGGCATTACTGCAGTTGCAGCCGCTTTGCCATGGAAACTGATAATGATCTGATGATGATAATGATAATGAAACCGCATTGGCGATGGAGTGGGTGGCAAAGCTGAGCATGAGTGCCTCCTACGCGGCAATTTTGCCGCCCAGGAGGCAGCTTTGCTGCCTGCCATGAGCCGCGTTGCCGCAGGAGTGTGCGGAGGCCTTTACTCCACAGATAAGAATAGAAACTGAAAAGCAAACGTCAAGATACCAGAGCAAGATAGTGATGTTCAATTGCATACGAGCGCGGAGAGTAACAGTTGGCATATAATGAAGGCGTCTGCGGATGGTGGGTCTTTGCTCTTGTTCGAAAGTGCAAGCCCTCATAGGAGACTGAAGAGAGTGGAGCTATGGCCGCTAAAATCAGATCGGAATACCAGGCTGTCCAATAATTCCTGTCCGAAAATTTTCAAAATTCTATAATTTTCCTTAGAAGTGTAATAATATCAGGCAAGTGCAAAAACCTTCTAGAAGGTTCTCCAGAGTTCCACGCTAGGGGTGTATAAGGCGCAGTTGCCGCGTCTAGCTACCAGTACAGGCTAAAATGGACCAAGGTCGAATTCGTACGTTCGTCTACTACGAGTGGCTGCTGGGCAACGACACTGGCACCGCGGTCGCCAACATCTGCAAAGTGTGCAAGGAGGATGCAGTGTCCCAACGCACAGTCAGGCGCTGGTTCATTCGTTTCGAGAGCGGCGACACGAGTCTCGAGGACAGGGAGCACAGCGGGAGGCCTTCTACGGTGGATGATGACGAACTCCGTCGCTGTATTAAGCAGAAGCCGGAAGCCACCACCCGTCAACTGGCGACGACACTCGGCTGCAGCAAATCCACCATCCACAATCGACTCAACTTACTCGGCTACCACAAAGTTCTGGCCCGTTGGATCCCCCACCGTCTGACGGACGCCAACAAGCAGAGCCGCGTGGCCGTCTGCCAGTCCCTCTACTTCGTCCGCATCGCAAGGAGTTTCTCGAGGACCTGGTCACTGGGGACGAGAGCTGGGTCCTCTACGACAACGTCGCCCGCCGTGCCGTCTGATCCCGCGCGGAGAAGAGCCGCCGACGACGCCGAAAGCCGACCTGCACCCGCTGAAGATCATGCTCTGCTGCTGGTGGGACGCCAAGGGCATGCTGTACTTCGAGCTGCTCCCGCAAGGCAGGACGGTCACCGCCTCCATCTACACCGATCAGCTCGAGAAACTAGCCGCCGCCATCCGAGAAAAGCGTCCCCGACGGGCCTCGGTCCACCTGCTGCACGACAACGCGCTCCCCACGTGGCGAAGGAGACCCAGCAGAAGTTGGCGACGCTCGGCTGGGAGACGGTTGGCCATCCGCCGTATTCCCCGGACCTCGCCCCCTCCGACTACCACTTGTTCCGCCCACTGAAGCACCATTTGGCCGGAAGAAAATTCACCAACTACGACAACCTCAAATCCGACATCGCGGACTTCTTCGAGTCGCAGCCCCCGGAGTTCTGGGCGAAGGGCATCGCTGACCTGCCCAATCGATGGGCCACTGTTGTGGACAACTGTGGTGATTATATTGTTGATTAGACTTGTTTTTCAATAAAGTTGAAAAAAAATTAAAAATGGTGAAATTTTCGGACAAGAATTATTGGACAGCCTGGTAGATTTTTTTGCGCCGGGGCGTCACGGATGGAAACTGCTTTCGACGCTCGGAGGGAGTCCGCAGCTGGATTATGCGCTGTTCGAGTGCAGAATCAGGCTAAGGAAGGGGCACCACGGTGGGCGCGATCCAAGCTGCTCGTGTGGAAGCTGCTTTCGTCGCTCAGTGGGAGTCCGCAGCCGGATCAGGCAAGGGAAGAGGCTCCAGGGTGGGTGCGATCCAAGCTGCTCGTGTGGAAGCTGCTTTCATTGCTCAGGGTGAAGTCGGCAGTCGGGTTCTGCAGAAGCACACAGCTGGAAAATGGGCAGAAAACGCTAGGAAAAATGTGTAGACCTTAAAACCCCTGGACCTCATCCAGCCAGTTGAATGACATGCAAAGACGCCACCATGCATAGGAACCGAACCTCCTACCCCAAGGCTGAACCCGCCCCTCTACCCACTGCGTCACGACCCGTCTGCAGCCATGCCACCGCGGGCACACAAGACACCAATGCGCATCGATCGAATGCCAACGTCGGCGCCGACGCAGCTCACATGTGCATTCCCGTCGAACAAGTGTTCCCCTACACCAATTGCGCTCTCATACGGCTGCATCTATTCCGATCTGATTCTAGAGGTTTTAGCAATTCCCGATTGAAGAAGACATCTGTGCGGGAATTAAAAGGCGCTGAGTGATAAAAGGTGCCACTGCGGAACGATGTAGCCTTAACTGACCTTCTAAATGGATCTTCTTGTGGAATCCCCAGTGAAAGGGGGATAGAGTCGTCTGCCATTCACAAGCGTCATAAACCGCCTAGCAATTGGTTGTGCAATCCTTGTTGGTGGCGGCCACTCTTGAACGATTTCGTAAGAAGTGAATGTGTTCAGCACCGAAATATATTGAACTGACTCATTCCTTAGACAACAACTGCACTAAAGAAATCAAAATAAATAACGCAGAAAACATGAGAATATATAGCATTTATGAGCTGGGTTGGAACGTTTGCAATTGATTAGGACGTGAAGTACATTATCTTACAAGGAGAGCCTCTAAAGTGGCAGTGAGCTTTTGCGATGCAATTTTTACAGGATATAGGGTCCTGTATGGGGAGTCCAAAACCATAGACTACCCACACGGGACCCTACAGATAGACTTTTTTCGGAATGTTCTTCTGTGGCCGAAAAAGAGGGTGTGGACGCGTGAGCGCAAATCTCATGATGCCCTGCTGGCACCCAGGCCAATATGGTCGGTTGGAGTCGTGGTAGCGTGGTCGCCTCTCGGGCGCACAGGACGGGTTTTACGGTTCGACTCCCGGTATTGCCAACGTTTTTGCACACATCGGCTCGTTATTATTATGGTGACCACAGGAGTCAATTTGAACGCGATTAATGCTTTTGGTATTTAAACCTAGCCTTTTCGAGCTTTCATTTCAGTTACCTCTCAATGGGTCGTATTTGCACTGTATCATATCAGCAACCCTAAATGCACACAAACACATAAACTTCACCATATGGGTCATGAATTTGGCGTGATACCGGTAAACACTTAACATTAACAATAAAATGTCCTTTTCGCCCGGACGTGTCATCGCTCGACTTCTGTCAGCGTTCGATCCTGATTTCACTCCTCCTACAAGGACAGAGATTGCAGTTGGAGATGCTCTAAAACGGCTTCTCCAGGAGATTCTCGTTTGTAAGATGCTGCTGGTGTGATAAGCGACTAAATTTTAAATGTTTCCTTGTTCTATATCATAATTGTTGATTATCATTGTCAGCAATAGACACAGTTACTTCATGTGAGCAGGAAATTTTTTCTATGTTAGCGATCCAACAGAATGATACAGTGGTAATACCATCCATGGAGAGGTAACTCCAAAAGGCTAGGTTTAGACACTAAAAGCATTAATCGTGTACAACTTGACTCCTGTGATCACGCAAGCCCATAATAATAGCGATCCGATGTGTGCAAAAACATTGGTTGCACCGGAGACCGAATCATCAAAACTACTCGATGCACCCGAGAGGCGACCACGCTACCACTACGCTAACCGACCACATTGGCTTATGTGGCAGCAGGGCGCCTCGAACTTCGCGCTCACGCGTCCACATGTTTTTTTCGACCACAGAAGAGCATTCCGAAGAAGGTAACTATGGTTTTGGACTCCCCACAAAGGACCCTACATCCTGTAAAAATTGCAGCGCAAAATCTCGCCGCCACTCCGGAGGCTCTCCTTGTCAGCAGCTGTAGCTCATGAACAAGATCAGTGGAAAAGTGGTGAGACGAAATACAAATTGCTCCCTCCGACTAGGATTGATCCAAGAGTACTTTCCGGTACTGTGCTTACCGAGCTGGTGCCCACTCCGATACTGCAGATGGTCGTGGAACACTCACATAAACACGAGAAAGGTTTACGATTGAGGCTGGCCCTCACATCATGCGCTCCGCACAAATAGCAGGGTAGCGAATCACAAGGAACGGAGCCAATGCTGAAACTCGTATGTGTGTTCAAAAAGCTTCCTCTGCCGTCAATATTGTAAATATTGTAGATGATATCCTATGCTACTCTTCAGATGACGTGTCAACAACGTCGTGCAACGAGCGCTCGAGTTCAGAAGACGTGTCATTTCTGTGTCTCAACACCCTCTGAAACTGAACGCATTCAGTTCTTATGAAATCGTTCAAGAGCGGCTACCACCAACTAGGATTGCACCTTGCACTCTAGTGCCTGCCATTCATCAACCGCAAAAGGTGGGTGCTCTGTTGGCTCTGCGCCGAAACAGAGCGTGCATCGGCTCCTATGTGAGCAGGCTGTATGGCTTATGGCTGCGCAAATACGAGGGGACTGACGCCAGCTGTGTGCTTGTGGCTGCAAATGGGAAAAAAAAACCTAAACGCAAAACCTGAATTGGGGATGCGCTCCTGCGACGATGTCCTTTTCTAAACTTCTTTCCCAACAGGAGTTATCTGTTTGTTTCGGCTCTATCCTTGTGCCATGGGGCGTCACCGCTTAGAAAGTGGGAACTCCTTGTGGAACTCCGCTAGAAAACTCAGATGGTGGCATTCTCTGGCTGGGAAATAGCAAAGCTGGTCTTCTTATATGCTAACACAACGTGCTTTCTCTGAGTAATAGTTTAGTTTCAATTTTGCCTTCGTTGTCCAAACAATGGTGGAGTGATCCCTCCGACTGGGAAATATAGGTTCGTATATCGCAACTTGCTATCGTTCCGCACTTCGTATATCGAAGATCTCAACATCCAGTAGAATCCACCTTCTAATTCGCACTACACCAAGACCTCTTCTCCGAAATCATACAACAAAGGCCACCTGCTAAATTGCCGCCCGGTAAGATAATCAGTCACGAGGGGAGGACGTGACCTTATGAACTTCAGCTAGCGGGAGTGAGATTAGTCGAATATCAGTGAGGGCATTTCAGTGAGCGCCCAACTATCCATGGCTCATGTGCGCCAACTGAAGGAGCGAGTGGACATCGCAGGGCGGCGCCTGAAGAGGCTGGTGAATGAAAACAAGAAGAACGAAGATAAACTACAACAGATGCGGAAAAGGTGAAATATGACCTGAGTTCCTGAAGATGATAGCAAACTCACAAGTCAGTCACCCCTTCTGGCTATGCTTCCGTAGCGGCATAAAGCTTAGAGATGCGCTGGTCACTTTTCTTTTCTCCAGCATGTTGAGGAAAGCGTGAAACATTTGGGAATTATCGGGAACGTTTCTAAGCACATTATGTGTGAAAAGCGATGTCATTATTTTTCTAGTCGGCATTATTAGAGCTACATGAAAGTTCTGGTCTACCCTAGGCAGGATGACACGAACGCCAAGCGCTTGAAACGTGCCTCCCTTGCCTCATCACCTCCTTTCTATAGTTATGCTCTTGAAGCTTTTTCGAATTTTCGAATGGCTTCAAGTGCTCACAATTTTCGATTATTCGGATACGAATGCATTCGAAAAATGCAGGTTTTCTGAATAGTCGAACTCGAATATGTTGTTACAGGATGCTCTTTTGCGATCGAAACTCTTGCGCCAGGCGTTGCAACAGAAAATCCTGTAACAGTATGTAGCCTCTCTACCAGCAAGTCCAGGCTTTAACAAATGTGTTAAAAGGAACTCGATTACATCAGAAAAACGTGATTTTTTGAATAATCGTATTCGAGTGCATTCGAAAAACGCGATTTTTTGCATGTTCGAATTTGAATATACAGAGTCAAATGAAAATCGTTCGAACACATTTTCGGCTAGCTCGTTCAGCACAACTATACTGCTTTTTTGAATTTTCCCGAAAGCCCTCGTTTCGTAAGGCACCAATTGGTATTCGCTGACTAGTTCACGGGAGGAGAGGGTTCTCTCCGTCATTTAGAAGACAGAGAAGAGAAGCAATGTGGAAATGGCCAGAAACCAAATTACAGTCAATGTCACAGGATGGCAAAAATAGAGCTGAAGAGGTAGCAGGATTCGATCCTAAAGTGCAGTAACGTCATTGTTTTACGTGAGAAACTAAATTCGTCGGTGGAACAAAAATACATTGAAAGTTACCTGTGCAGATGCAAAGCTCTCGAAACAGACTTGCAACGCCGACAGGAGATTGAGAAGTCCGGCAATCCAAACGTGGACGGATCCGTTCTTCGAGAACTGGAGAAACCGCTGGTAGGGTGATTCTAACTTTGGAATTGCATTTCTGGATTGTGTTTTTTCGAAGAAAAAGGGTATGTTTCTTTCGTCATTTGGCGGTGGACTGCTCTTCGGTAGGCGCCCCGCGGGTCTCCGCTCCAACTCAATCTTGGGTAATTAAACTTTTACTGTATAAACATATCTACAATATAAAACAAGCTAGAAGAGACTGACAGGCTGCTCCACTCATCGGCATTCATGCTGTAAGGAGGGACGGCGCGTGTCTATGTCGAAAGTCTACAACACCATCAGCAACGCTGATCAGCTACTAGATATTGCTAAATTGTTCAACAGAGGTCACGGATCCTCTATACCCCCAGTGGGAGAACGACGATGCTCGGAACTGGAGAGTGTGATTCATGTCTGTCCTCTTTACTCGGACGTCGATCGGCGTGGCTTCTATCTTCATCTCGAACTCTGCTCTTCTCAATCCATATCTTTGATGTCGTTTTGAACCTTTATGAGTTCAGACCTCTTGGTTGGCAGCTGATAGCGTGTTTTGTTCACTTCACCACAGCGTGGAGTAGGCTCCGCCATGGGGTTTAGAAACGGCCGAGACGATGACGGTCAAGCGCTCGTTAATTAACAGCGTCCTTTGAGCAGGTCTGTTTCAAATGGCAGCTTCTGGTAATTACAAGTCCTGAACAGGTCCCTGATCTTGGCAACGTCCTGTTGAAGATTGTCCATGGTGATGGTTCGCCGCCCACTTGCGGAAGCACATCCATTGTACCGTCAGACGTTTCACCACTTGCTCCAGCAGCACGCGTCCCTGGTGTAGCAGCTTCTTTAGCGCGGCGTTGTTGATGCGTGGTTTTTTCGGCGAGGATGCGAGCTGGACCTCATCATTTGATGAACTCCTTCGCTTCACCTTCGTGGTTTCGTTGTTGACTGCAGTGATTCCTAACCTTGTGTTGCCATAGGTTGTTGACTTCGTGGGTGAAGTCTTCTTTGGAATGTCTTGGCAATCTGGAACATTGTCATCACATTGCTTAGCGTCAATCTTCTTACCGAATTAGGCGGGAGTCGTGGTCGCACAATTGCTAGAAATGTGGAACGACAAGTATGTTGTACGGATCTGAGAAAGAAAGGTTCCCAACTCAAGGTGAGCTTTTGCGATGCTATTTTAACAGGGTGGAGGGCGTTGTGAGCGGAGTCCAGAGTCACAGTTAGTTTTTGCTGAACGCTTTTTAAAGACCTGAAAACGAAGTGTGAATCCGTGTGCGCAACACTCATGAACCCCATGAGACCCCATAAGATGTGCCTCGGTGGCGCAATGGCTGAGAAACCCCCTTCATAGGAGCATACCAGCGGCTTTTAAGCTCGAATACGCGTACTGTCAATATTTTTGCACATATTATTTTGTTGTTATTACGCTTTCTCATGATTACAGGAGTGAGTTTTAGACCACCAATGCTTACAACAAACCAAGGATGTCTATTTGCGCCTTAATATGTGCTGGTTTGTTTTTCGCGACAGTTGGCTACGTCGGTTTTCACCCAGGACCTTTCTCTACACCCACGGGTTGCGCGTTCAACGAAGAAGAAGTGGTCATTCCTTGCCAGGGAGAAGATTGTTCCTCACTGGCTTTTAAAAGATGGTGCTGGTGTGACAAGCGCTTGTGTTTTACTTCTTTCATAGACTTGTACCAGAGCTATTGACCAAAAGGGAAGAGCAGTAAGACCTTTTTTTCCAAAGGAATGATATGGTGCAGATACGCATCGTTGAAAAACTAGATGGCGCAAATAGCCAGCCTTGGTTTGTTGTAAGCATTGATGGTCTAAAATTGAGTCCTATGATCATAACAACAAACTAATATGTGTAAAAACATTCGTAATACGCGTACTCGAACTCAAAAGCCCGCCTGTGGGTTCCCGTGAGGGACACCCTTAGCCACTGCGCCAACGAGGCGCATCTCGTGAGTGTCATAGCGGATGATGAGTGTTGCGCGCACGTTTTCACACCTCCTTTTCAGGTCTTTAAAAAAGCGTTCAACAAAAACTGACTGTGGCTCTGGACTCCGCTCACACGACCCTCCATCCTGTCAAATAGCATCGCAAAAACTCACCTTGACCTTTCCTTGTGAGTGCTATGAAGCTGTTGGTGCGAGGTGCTATATACATGAATCTGCATTCTGAGTGTAGCCTTGGAAGTTTCTCCTGTTGCCTCCTGGAGTGGATAACGCTGCACAAATTTGTAGCGAGGTTGCAGAATAACTTTGCGCTTTTGCATGCAATGTAGAAAACAATGCGTAATGTTCCTCAAGTTGGACGATTTCCTAGTGTCCGGAAAAACAAACATCCGGAGATAAATGCTGCCAGAGGGAGAGTGCTGCAGCTATGTCTTTTACCACGTATAGACGACATCGAAGATATGCATGAAGTCAAGTAGAACCAATTCATGGCACAGACTGCTTTTTCCTGAGAAAATTTTCATCGCATTACCATGCATGTTCTTTCCCACTGCAGAACACCTATGATTTCAAATGATGGCATTTGGTTCCACAGTTTACGTCGCAAAACTTTCGAGTATATAACTATAACTATATAACTCTGGCGGTCGAGTATGTGAATCTCAACGCATATTTGGTTCCATCACGGTGGCATGGGAACATGAAGTGGAGTGATCCATCACACTGAATACTTGCCATCGTTAGTTTGCCTTCGATAGTGCAGTTGATCTTAGTGACTCCCTGAGAGCATTGGTAGCATTCATTTACTGCAACGTTGCTCACTCGGCATGTCGAGTCCGTTTATGCTGTCATCACTTTCAATTTGAACGACGAACTCTGCGGTAGCGAGCGCGAGTATAAAGGCGGAAACCATAGGCATTGATAGTCCAGTGGTAGAATGATCGTCTGCCACGATCGAGGTGAGTTTTTGCCGAGGCGTTCTGGGTCGAGCAGCAGAGCAGAGTGTGTCAGCAAGGCAAGCACATTTGAATAGCGCCGATCGCCCCGTCCCCTAAAGAGGATTCCTGTGTTCCACATGTTGTTCTCGGCAGTCATTACCACATGCAAAATGCACTGAATTACACTGCATTAAGGTGATGAAGATCTAACTAACGGGGATTCGTAATTGAACCGAAACGTAGATGGTCGCTCGGAGAAATTGGAGCTGAGACTGAAATCAATGTGAGGCTGTACTGAACTCATCCTTATCGCAGATGTGACAGAACACAGAAGACGTTGCCTTTAAAGTTCTCCTAGTACTTTCCTTACTGTCCACGTCTACGTTCGCTTTAGCTCTCAAGTGTTCAAAAGAGGCAGCTTATATAATACAATGGTCCAATGTTTGTATGCAGGTATTTCGGTGCCTAAAGGATTGCAAAAATACTTTGAACTTAGAATCTAGGCCGTAAGTACTACAGCAGTTAGATCCTTGCCCCTGACCGCACACCAGCGCTCACTATTCTTTTGGTCTCGTAACTATAGCAAAGGTGAGATGAGATCTGCACAATGAATAGAATTTGAACTGGAGAATCGGGAGCCTCACACAGCTCAGGCAGAAAAATGTGTCATTGTAATACGTCAGTGTTAAAATAGATCTCTGATATCGACACGATTAAGGACTACGAAGTCGAAACAGCCGAGGAGTTCCAAGGAAAAATGGCACACGTTAGAAGGCTAATGGCTGAGCTGCTGGTCAGGGCAAATCTCAACGACGGAGCTGCACATCAGGTACAGGAGGTCGCAATTCGTAAGTCGACTGAGCAGAATGTCGCCCTGCTAGTTTCAGGAAATGGCTGAGCAGGAAAATGAGGTGACGTCGAGGATTGGCGACGCTCTGAATGCTAGGAACATGCTTCGTGACGCTCTTCTCGAGAGCAAGGCGAGGGCCGAACAAGCGATGGCCGAGAGGAAGGAACGGTACGAGGTGTGTCGTGCCACTTCGACACCATACACTATTAGGGAGATTCTTCCTTATATTTCGCAGTATGATTTAGTTTCCTTGGCTGAGACATGTTATCGACTTCACAATAGGCCACGCGCCAGTCAGATCATGCCTATGCAGATTATATTAGGTTGAGGCATAAATTTTGCAACATTTCTGTTCTTTCTGGAGTTCAAAGTGAACCGCTGAAGCATTGTATTTCGTTTGAAAGCCTGTTTCCTAGCGATCATTTTCAGTTAATTTGAACCGCTAATTTTTTGCGTTGATAAAAAGTTTTATTCACTAGAACGATGACCATTCAAAGTGAAAAAGTGTGTGATTTCATCTTCCATTAGTTCAAGCTCGGCAGCGACTAAGCAACAGGGGTCAATCACGTTCAGGAAGTCACCGGCAGGTTCACTTCTAACGAATAAATTATTGGAGACGATATCAGAAGTTCCTTTCCACCCAGAAGGGCAACAAAGACAAGCCACTCCCGGAAAGATCAACTGCTGTAAACAAAGGGAGCCTGCGCAATCCCATCAAGTTGAGTTCTTCTCAAACCACACTAGGACTGACCGCTGATCTCCACACCTGCCAGAGAACCACCAATCGCGGGCTGCAGAAGAATGGAAGGTCGCAAAATCGCCTTCGTCAGTGCCTCCTGCTTCGACGAAAACCCAAATAAGTCGCTGTGCTCCCGACTGCCGAGAGCTCTGGCACCGGTTCAAGCGCGGGAGCCTGGATCGAATCTTTACCAGCGGTGAAAAGCGGATGCCTCACTGCAACTGTAGAGCCGGAAAGCAATAGCTGGAACGCAACGACCTGGGTGTTCTGACGTCAGAACCGGAGCTTCACCGAAAGAAGGTCTTGCTGTGCGTTTGGTGGATGTGTGGTGGTTCAGCGCACTATGAGCTAGTCAAACCATCCTCGACGTCCGCTTTTGCCAACATCTCGACTAGGTCCAGCCAAAATTAGTAGAGAAAGAAGTCGACACGAGCCAATACTTCTTCCACAAGGGCAACGGTCGACCGCTTACGGCACTTCAGACGCTGGCAAAAATCTAAGAACTGGGCTGGACCAAAATCAAGCAACCACCATATACCCGGACATTGAGCCGTGTGACTGCCATCTGCTTCGGTCGATGGATCACTTCATCCATGGTAGGCGCTTCGCCGAAGTCGATGAGGTCACGGCGGCGGTACATAACTTCTTCATGTCGAAACCGACCAAATTGTACAGAGATGTAATCCACTCAGTTCGTAAAAAGCGGAAGAAACTCATTGAGAATAACGACAATTACTTGGTTTGTCAATCATTTTTCTTTTGTGTATAATCTTATTTTTGCTGGAAGGCACGTTTTGTTGCAATATTTATGACTTAACGTAGTAGCAGCCTACCAACCGTTTAACTCAAAAGATCTAAACCTTCAAAACTCCGTCGCTGCCTTCTTTACGAGTTCCAACTGGGACACACGCCGACCGAAGGTCATCGTATCTCCTCTAGCCAATCCATCACAGCCATTCCTAAGGGTGAACTGCACCCGAAGCTGAATGTCTTATGGAACATTCGAGGCAATGAACACTGGGAGCATCTCCCTTCCAGTACCACCATCAGCAGTGAAGAGTTCTGCAACCAACTGCAAAAACTCAGCTACGCGATTCAAGTTAAACGCCCAGGACTCGATAAAATCTTTTTTCTCTAAAACAATGCAGGATCGCATTCTTCCAAGATGACCCGCCGAAAACTGCAGCTGTTAGGATGGGAAGTGAACCTAAAGTATGCTCATCCAAAGGCTGGTATTGGGCACAAAAGGAGCCCTTCGGAGATTGAGAGGAAAGAACCTGCTGCAAATTAGATATACAGCGGTTCTAACATTCAGACTTACGCATTCTAAGCAGGTAATTCATGGTGTCGTAGGACAGGTGGGCCGGCCTCCTGAGATGGCTGACAACTTATGGGAAAGGGAGAAGAAAGCTGGTCCACCTAGCCGCTATTGCCAGTTTTCATGGTGCTGTCATGTCTGCTGCTTGCTTTTCCTTTACGCACATCCTATAGGCAGGGAATGAGACATTACAACTAAGGAAATGGTAGAATATTGAAATGCGTTCAGCTTAAACCCTCATAAAAATTAATAAAACTCAAGCTCCACATACGCTTCAGCCGTGCACTTCAACAACGTAATTTTTGGAAAGTAGTGGTTGGCCATTTCCTAGTGGCGAAATTTGTGTGCTGAGGGAGCTACCTAGGTACTTGGCAAAAAGTTGCTTAGCACCATATGTTTCCCCTTATAATGAATATATACATACCAAAATTGCAACTTTGAGGAGCTTCAACGACTAGAGAATCAGCTTGAGGTGTGCTCAGCTGCAGCCTGGCTAGCCATCACTGAGAGGAACAGGTACGTCGTTTCAGATAACGCTTCTTTTGAACAGGAAACGCTTGTGAGCTTTATTCATGCATTCTTTTGGAGCCAGGTACATCAGTGTCGGTGTAAAGGTAAATACATCCTTGTGAATACGCGGAGATACCCGGGAGCGTCATTGTGTCCTCTTCCTCCTCCTAGCTGTCTACCAGCGAATGGATGGGCAAGGTATAAGAGGAATTCCGTAACGTTGGCATGCTTCTCCTTTATTCCCTGCATCCTCCTGGTTTAGTCGTGGACGAGTCTGGGCCTTGATACTGAGAACGGGAGCTGAAATTTTGATTATCACACTTGGCTGATTGACTTGCGCTGATATTACAATGATCCAAGAATATATGCAGGTTTGAGCCGCCACATTTAAATTCACATATTTTCGTTTACCGGTGACTTGTCGTTAGAACCACTAGAATCTTCATGACTTTTCTGAGGAGTCGCTGAGGGTGCATTACCACGTTCATGAAACGCTAGAGTTTTTGGAGACGAAGAATTCGAGGCAATCGGTTTTCTCTATAGTCTAATATGCATAGTCTATATTGTTTGCAAACATTCAAGGAGACACCTGGTCTGAACGTTTCCATGGCTCCAAGCTTTTCACTGGACTTGGCAAGTGCTGGCAGATCCTAGAGGATCGCGAATGTTCTGCCCTATCTGGATCGGGGATGTTATCCCCTATCACAATTGTTTCGCAGGACTTCAGAGTGTTTGTAATAAAGGAGAGTTTCGTTGTTAAAGTGAGCAACACCGTAAGCTCATCTTCGGAAATCGTGAAGCACATAGTTCCGTTTTTCTAGAGTAGAGGACAACAAAACAGCTGCGAAATGGCCTGCTGCAGCTGCTCAAAATTAGGACGAATTCGTCCTCTCAGCTTTCGTTGTTATATTCGTCAAGCAACGTATGAATGTCACGATTATTGTGCATTTTATACAGCCCGCTCATTCCTCTAAATTAACGGAGTTCTTTCTGGCTTTATCATGCTCACGTCATTTTCGTGGAACTCGTCAATACCAGGCAGCAATCAATGATCCTACTATATATAAACGAGAACGGTCGTTTGTCTGTGTGTGAATGTGTTGGTTTGTTTGCACAGAAGTGTTGGAGGAGTGTGTTGGGAGGAAGTGTGGGGATGGGGGGGGGGGGGGGGAGGGAGGGTTGTAGTTGTAGTTGTGTGATGCCCCCTACGGAGAATTGCTAACCAGGATACTATCTCAACGGTAGGTCGGAACGGCGCAAGTGTTGTACAGGGTGCGCCATAAATATGGTCACTTTTTCGCGCGTCATTTTTTGTATTTGTTTGCGAACGTTTTTATGTTTCCATTCTTTCTTCGGATTCTACGTGTCATCTTAACCGTATATAGTGTTTTTTGCATCTCCACACTGCTTCTATCAGAAATGGTAAAGTCTTGTTGTCAAAGAGGCGCAATCTTGGATCCGAGAAGGGCTGGACTTTCTGTTTCCAACATCGCTCGTCTGCTGAAGCTGCACAAGATGACAGTCTGTCGCTGTGTGGAACGTAACTCTCTCGTTGATCTTTCCCGACCTGGCTGCCCGGTATCCGTAGCTACGAGCAGTCTTTGGAAAATCGTGAAAGAACAATTCAAGTGGAATCCAGGCCGCGGCATGAGAAAGATGGCATCCGTGCTCAACGTATCGGCTACGATGATGAAGCGAGTTGCTAAGAATGAACTTGGACTATATCCCTAAGTTCCGTCAACTGCACGGACAAACGCCTGCACAGATGGAAGGAAGAAGAAAAAAATGTCCAAGACTCCTCGAGCCGTACGACCACTGCATGACGCTCTTCACTGATAAGAAACTTTTCTCAATTGAGCAGCATTTTGACCGCCGAAACTAGCGGTTATTGGCTGAAAGTGGTGAGGATGCAGACACCGTTAACAGAAACTCTCATGCAGCTTGATGGTTTGGGTCGGAGTTTGCGCCACAAGATGGACACGATTGGTTTTCGTTGAAAAAGGAGCCAAGGTCAACACCAATGTCTACGTGAACGACATTGTGATGAAGGAGTTGCTTCCCTAGGCTCAAGAACACTCTGGGAATACAACATGGACCTTTCAACAGAACGGCGCACCCGCTCATAAGTCCAAGAAGACTCAGGAGTGGTGCGCAAGGAATCTTCCCAACTTCATCCCTGTTTCTGAATGGCCGACAAACTGGTAAGATTTGAGTGTTATGGATTACTGCGTTGGTTCATTCTAGAGGGTGAAGCCTGCGCTAAAAGGCGCACTACGATTCGAGGATTGAAATCTTCACGGGAAAAAGCATGGAAGGAAATTCCGCAAGCAACCTTGCGTGCCGCCATTGAGTCCTACCCTAAGCGTCTGAAGGTTGTCATTCGTGCCAAGGAAGATCATATTAGATGATATCCACTTTGCGTGTTAACTAGATTGTTAATAAATTGTTGAGGAAGTTTCGCTATTCCCTGACAAATTCCCCGTGAGTAATTCGCTTTTTATTGAGTGACCATATTTATGGCGTACCCTGTATATGGGCAGAACCACCTCTCTCTGGGTAGTAACAAACTGCAGGTATCTCGACCTCAATACAACTCTGCGCAGAGTTAGGGGCGACGGAAATCGCGGGTTGGCGCTCTGTTGATTCACGTGCTCCACAGCTGACGGGCACGCGCGGGATGACGACTCGCATCGCGGCTAATCGCAGTGCACCTGTGGCGTAGTAGGGAAGAGCTCGGGCTCGTGAACGAGGGGGTGAGGGTTTGGATCCCGCAGACTGCGTTCGTTTTGCACTTTTGCAAAATCTATGTTTATCATATAGGTAATCCACCTAGGGGTATTATAGTGTGTTATAGAGCATGTTTACATATAACATCGGCCGTCATCGGCAGAAACTTTAAGAATGTAATCCTGTGCCATCCTGTATCTATATTATTCAGCCGAATCGTGAAAAACGGATGTCAGATTCGTGATCAGCACCCCAAATAACCCCCCTAGACGAAGTTTCAGCGAAATCGGTGACTCTGCCTGGACCACCCTTGTTAAAGGTATGGGTGGTCTCCGACCGAATCGTGAAAAACGGATGTCAGATTCGTGATCAGCACCCCAAATAACCCTCCCTAGACAAAGTTTCAGCGAAATTTTTTTTTGACGGTGGAGTCGGAACTTTTTACTAGTGCCACAAAATATCAATCGTTACATGACTATAGTTTCACACAAAATAGGCTTAAAATAAGTGACACACAGAAGTGAACATTTTAGCTAATCTGTAGTTTGAAGCATATGTTATATGTAAACATGCTCTATAACACACTATAATACCCTTAGGTGGATTACCTATATGATAAACATGGATTTTGCAAAAGTGCAAAACGAACGCAGTCTGCGGGACCCAAACTCCCGATCCCGCGTTTACGAGCACGAGCTCTTCCCTACTACGCCACCTGTGCACTGCGCCTAGCCGCGATACGAGCCCTCATCCCGCGCGCACCCGTCAGCTGTCGAGCACGTGAATCAACAGGGCGCCAACCCGCGACTTCCGTCGCCCCTAACTCTGCTCAGAGTTGTATTGGGGTCGAGATACCTGCAGTTTGTTACTTCCCAGAGAGAGGCGGTTCTGCCCATATTCAACATTTGCGCCGTTCCGACCTACCGTTGAGATAGTATCCTGGTAAGACCTCTAGAATCAGATCGGAATAGACGCGTGGCGTGAGCGCGCAATTGGTGCAGGAACGCACTCGTTTGACATGAATGCACACGTGGGTTACATCAGCCTCCACGAGGGCATTCGATCGATGCGCACCGGTCTCTTGTATGCCCGCGGTGGCCCTACTGCCAGATGTGTCGTGGCACAGTGGAAGAGGGCTGCCTCATGCGAGGGAGGTCTGGGGTTCGGTTCTCCTGCTTGGAGGAGTTTTGCACTTCAACTGATTGATTGAAATTTGAGCGGTCTTGACGTCTACACCATTTTCGGGTATTCTGCGTGCCTTTTTTCAGCTGTATACGCTTCTGCAGAACTCAGCTGCGAACTCCCCCTGAGCGATGAAAGCAGTTTCCGCGCGATCAGCTTGGATCGCACGCACCCTGGAGCCTCTTCCCTAGCCTGGTTCTGCGCTCGAACAGCGCAGAACCCAGCTGCGGACTCCCCCTGAGGGACGAAAGCATTCTCCACATGAGCAGCTTGGATCGCACCCACCCTGGAGTCCCGCTGGAGTTCCTTCCCTAACGCTTAAATAGAGCGGTCATATTGATCCAACCGTGCTCGAATGCAAATGATGAGCCCCGACGCAAAAATCTATTCCGATCTGATTTTAGCGGCTATAGATCCACTCCCACCTACGTCGTGTTGAGAGGGGTCAAAAGACGTGTCGCCAGTGTCACGCAAAGGGCGTCCGAGTTCCGAACATGTGTCATCGACGTCGTGAAAGCGAGCGTCTGAGTTCAGAAGAGGTGTTATCGACGTCGTTCAACAGGCGAATGGGTTTAGAAGACATGTCACCAATGTCGCGCAAAGGACGTCCAGGTTGAGAAGAGGTGTCACCAATGTCGCGCAAGCGGTGTTCGGATTCAGACGACGTGTCACTAATGTCGCGTAATGGGTGTTTGGGTTGAGAAGAGGTTAACTGATGTCGCGCAAAGGACGTTCGGCTTGAGAACACATGTCACCGACGTTGTTCAAGAGACGTCCGGTTTCGGAAGAGGTGTCACTGAGCCAGTCCGGATTCAGACAGAACAGAACAGAACAGAACATGTATTGAGCCAAAAGTGGTGCAAAACAAGTTGAACACAAAAAGCACTGCAAAAGTTGGCTTTTCAAACCCCAGCAAAAGTGAAGAGCAGTTATCGTACCAAAAGGGATACAAAATTATTTGATCACAAAATATTGCTGCAAAAGATTTCTTTTGAAGATTTGCAGGAAAGGATTTCTTCCATAGTATCGCAAAAAGTGTTTTGTCTTTCAAAGAAACTAGCAGTTGACTCACTGAAAAAAGGTACTTTATCAAAATATAGCTGATTCGTTTGTAAATTAATTTGCAGTTAATTTTTTATGTCCTGTATGTTTAAGGAAGTTTTTGACCTGTTGTTGAAGATTTTCTCGCTTCAAGTTTATGATTAAAATTAGCTGGGGTTGACGAAGAAACTATTGTATTAGGCAAGCTATTCCACGTTTTTGTGGCTCTTACTAGAAAAGAGCCAAGCAACTGTTGGAAGCGAACTCTTCCTATGAATATGCGAAATGGATGACCTCTTGTTCTTTCAGCAATATCTAAGAAATCGAATATTTCTCTTTTATCAATATCAAAACAGCCAAAGAGAATTTTGAACTCGAGATTTTGATCATACAAAATTCTTCTCATTTTAAGTGAGTTTTTACCAAGCGTTGCACGTGTTACCAGTCAAGGTAGGACCAGTAATGGGGAGCGGTGAAGGATGGTGGTCCAGTAAGGAGGGACCGGGAAAGGGTTGACCAATAAAGGTGGACCAGTGAAGGGGGACCAATAAAGGGGTACCAGTGAAGGTGGGACCAGCAATGGGGACCGGTGAAGAGGGGGCGGGGTCCAATGAAGGGAGACCGGTGAAGGATAGGGGACCAGTGAAGAGGGGAGCAGTAAATCGAGGTGCAGTGAAGGTAAGAGCAGCAGTAGGGACCGACGAAGGGGGGGGGGGGACCAGTGAAGGGTGAATCGGAAAAGGGTGGCAATAAAGGGGAACAACTGAAGAGGGACCAGTGAGGGTGGGACCGGTGAAGGAGGGGAGGGAGTCCAGTGAAGGTGGGGGGGACCTGTAAAGGATTCACCTATAAAGGGGAACCAGTGAAGGTGGGACCAGTAATGGAGAGGTGAAGGGGTGTGGGTCCAGTGAAGGCGACCAATAAATGGGGTGCGGGAACTTTTACTCACTTTCTGCCGCGCGCTCCGGGCGCGACGCCGCCGTGCAGAACGCGGCTTGCTAGCGCCGTGCGCGTGGGTCCTGCACCGTTTATCGACGGCTGGCAAATTACCAATCGTCGTCCCGGCCTTGCTGGTTGTTTACTGTTGAACCATGTTGCAGTCTGCACATACAATTATCACGTCAAGTTGGACACTATTCTAAACAGGTCTGACGCTTTTGAAAAGAAAAAAGAGAAAAGCTGAAAGTTTTCCTATTCAGCTTCTTCCACGTTGAACTGGAGACTCTACAAAAAAGTTAGAATAATTTTTGTTCAAGGAAAATTTTCAGAATGATTTCTTTAATACTTAGTTTACCTGCTCAATAAGTGAAGACGTTTGAAATTTTATAAAATTTTATTTTTTTGAGAAAAATAATGGTTTAAAGCCTGTTCTAAAGGGCAGAAAAGCGGTCATTTCTGTGCCATAAAAGAAATTACGCCATGCCCACGTCTAAGACGTCGCGATGTTTGGTTGATTGATAACAGAATTTCTGCTTGTATGCAATTTCACACCTGTAATTCACAACAAAAACAAGTAACGAGCACACATATCTTCACCTTGAAACTTCATGTAAGCATCATTCATACTCTCAATCAAATCTACGCGACGAGCTGTTCGGATGCATTGCGCTATCCTTTTTAATGTACTAAATGATGCTTCCGTATTGCGCTATAAAGCAAAATTAAATCTCAAAATATAAAAATGTCTAAGAAAATTATTACACTGATTCGGGCATGTCAACTAAAAAAATTTCAGAGAAAATTTTACCAAGATTTCCTTGAAAAGAGAATTGTTCTGCTCTTCTTAGAGATGCACTAGTTTGACCGAAAGAAGGTCGCTTTGATTTGGAAGATGTTCACTTTGATTTCAAAAGCATCATGCTTGTCTAGGATAATTCTCGATTCGACTAGAGAAGTGTCAAATTTGACGTGAAAATCGTATAAATAATATTTCTACTAATTAACTTAGACTATCAGATATACTAATATCTTCCTACTAATAGTAAGACCTCGTCACAATAGTAGTT
Source organism: Heligmosomoides polygyrus bakeri (assembly GCA_947359475.1). Lineage (NCBI taxonomy): Eukaryota > Metazoa > Nematoda > Chromadorea > Rhabditida > Heligmosomidae > Heligmosomoides > Heligmosomoides polygyrus. The sequence goes on along the minus strand of OX375867.1, from coordinate 44,677,493 downwards.
ACAGTAATAGTCAGCTACTAGTGTTAGTTAGTTTGATGTTAGTAACAGCAAAAGTTCGCAGTAGCCAGTTCCCGTTCGCACGTTGATGCAATACTAGACAGCATGAAGCTCATTGATGAAACTCTTGTGAGTAAATCTCGTGCGCACCGCCTGCGGGTGGCTGGCGACGTCGCGCTCGCGCGCGGCGGTCGGCGCGGCCAAAAGTGAGTAAAAGTTCCGCCTCCCCAATAAATGGGGTACCAGTGAAGGACCAGTCAAGGGGGGACCAGTAACCAGTAAAGCAGGGAGCCAGTAAAGGGAACACCAGTCAAGAGGGTTCAGTAATGGGCACAGTAATAGAACCATTAAAGAGGGACCATAATTAATGAATAGAACGAGTACTTTAGAGAATGAATCGCGTACGTGTCATAGAGGGTGAGGCACCATAGGAGCAGTTTTGAAGATTGTGCCTTACCGTATTCTGCTATACCATTCTGTGCAGCAAACCCAGTTTTTTTACTGTAATGAATGAGAGGAGGCCTAAAGAGGACATGAAGACGTTCGGGGTGTTCTATTCTCCGGGTTTGGGGTGAAGCCCCCAACCAAACAGCAGGCTGTTGAACTTCTGGCATGCCTGTAATTGAAGACTCTGATTTCTTTCTATGAAATCCCTGGTGCCAAAGCTGCACTGCACATTCATCTCAGGTTTTCTGCCCATGTTCTTTTGGCGTTCACGATTCGATCACTTGAATGTAGAGCCAGTTTTAAACTTGTACAGAAAAAGTCGTGTATCCGCATTTCTGCGTTTCAGAAAAGACGCTAAAAATTATGAAAATTTTGAATGCTTTCGGAGTCGTTCTACTGATGTAATAGCAAGCTTTACGTACTCCAAAATTTTACGACATTATTCTAAAAAAGTTTCAACGCTTTTGAAGTTTTAAAGTTGTATGTCTTAGAAAGTTTAGTTGTAAAATTTTTTTAGAACAAGGTTCAATTTTTGCTAAGAAGTGAATGTCTGGTCTAAAACTAAGAAATTGCTTATATAAAACTGTAGGTGAGGAAAGAGCTCAAGCTCTAGAATAAAATCTTCAGGAGGTAGTTCTTTAAGTGCCAGTGGAAAACAACAAATCGGCGGTTCAAGCTATATATCATATACTTTAATAAGATCGCGTGCAGTCAGAATATGGTTAGATGCCAAATTCGCACGACAACATTTGACGTGTACAGTGTGGCGTAATGAAGCTCAGTCAACTTTGCAGAACCTGAAACATCGTTGCAGAGCTGCCAATTGGCGATTGCAGGCTCCGTGACCATTTGGCGATCCTCTCGAAACAAGCCGAGGTGGAACCGTGTCATGGGAGGAAGCGATGCGGTGGTCGTGGAGAAGGTGAAAAACCTGGCGAAATGTATCAGCAAGTTAGACAGTCGACGGTAAGAAGCTCATATAAGGGGTGCACGAAGATGCATGTTGTGAAAACAAAAGAGTGCCTAAAAGAGTCAGATGGAATATTCCGTCCTTTGGCTAAATGGTTTGCTCGCTCTACGTCTCTATTCATACCAGGGATGAGCGGACAATAAAATTTGGAATCCCAGATAACAGATAAAGGATAATTTTGCCTAAAAGTGGCCGGATAACAGAAAAACGGATAACGAACAAACAACACGAATTAAAACTATTTTAAGCCATTCCTTCTCCAATAGCAGATCGGGGTTGTAACACTGTAATCGTCACGCGTCAGATATGCCAATCTCAATAATCTTGTTGGCGTTTTTTCAATCGCTGCTCGTGTTGTTGCAGTCGGAAGAGGCGCCGACTGTCGCACGCGCTCCAACTCAATGTTCGTTCAGGACAACAAAGCTTTCCCTTCTTTCAGGCTCAGTGAATTGGTACTGGGGTTGTTCAGGAAAGATAATGCACTGACTTGTTCGTCCGCTGGCCGCCGCTAGTCATAGGGCAAGTACGTATCCAAACCATCAGCACAATACATACATATCTCGTAGGAGCAGAGTGCGTGGCGCATCCAGCAAAGAAATTGACTGACGTCGCTTTCTATCCTTTGTTCATGTTTTTCAGTTGCAGTGGAGCCACTGAAGGACCTGAGTGGGGCAGTCGTTAGGAAGGGTCGCTTTTTGTATACCGTTTAAGCACTTTTAACACTAGTTCTTTCCAGATCGAACAAAACTCTCCCTATATTGCTTCGTAGAGGGTGAATTGCTGCTAGTTGTATTTGGGGGGAATGGTAGTATAACTTCGTCAAGTCGTGTAACCAACGCTGTTAAACAGACCTCTCTCGGTCGCCGAAAACGTCTTTCTGAGCGCCTGGATAAGGACAGAAAAGTCAGAGGAATTGCTAGTCCAATGATCATTTCATGTACAGTAGTTGATGCGAAAAAAGATGAAAGAGGTGTCGAACAACGAAACGTCGCTTACGAGGATTAAGGAGAACCTGGTAAACATCATGGCATAGAAATAGATTTGACTCATTCACGTCATTCCCTAGCATCTGCATCATCCACGGGCGGGTCAAGCTTGAGGTGCGAGAATCGCAAGGGGGTCTTACTGCGACCTTATTTAGTGGGGAAGGGGTCGTACTTTTTATTAGTTTTGGGAAGATTGGCATTTATTTTTCAGTTTTAAAGGCGATGCTTGTATCTCTTAATAAGTTCTTATTTTTAGGTGTGAATCGACACTGAAGAAATTGTTCACTGAGGAAGAAATGTTACTACTTGATTGACTACATAAACTAATTGATCATTAATAATTAACACTTATAGTTTTATACAATACAATTTTGGACGTAGATGTTGCTCCTTTAGGTAGGAAGTCACCCTTTCCATAACATCCTAAAAAATCTGAAAAATTCAACACCTCTCATCCATTCGAAATCTGCTGGCAGAAAATCTTTATTTTTGACTGTAAAACAATAAGAACTAAAAGCTTTATTCGAAACTGTGCTTTAATCAATCAAGTCATTGAATCAATCAATACTAACATGTCTTCTTCAGTGAACGACGCTGCGCGCGAATCTCTACAGTGTCGAAGCCGTACCCGGAATGGAAACAACCTATAAATGGATAAAAATCACACAAAAAATTGAAAAAAATCACGACAGATAAGAAATAAACCGGTGATGGAGACAAGGGGTCGTATCAAACCCGCTTCGGAAGGCGGGGGAGGGGTCGCAAATTTCTTCAAAAATCGCATCTTACGCTTGAGCCTGTCCACGGGTGGCTTACCAGCCTTTCGGCCGTTTCCGTAGTCATGATCGGCCAGGCTGTTTTGTTCCTCGTCCTTCGTTTCGTCCTCCCATCAGCTTAAGAAACTATTACAACTCGCTCGAGCACTCCCTGAAGCTTTCCTTGTCTTTTTCAGACTCAGAAGGTGGTTGTGCCGAAGCAGCAGCCGAATCAATGATAGGTTTATATACGTGTGCATATTGTACCCACAGCCCGTCGACAGCTACGTCTACCGTTCAACAACTACCCGGAAACCTACAGAAATCCTGGAACTATTTGGAAATATTGAATTACTGGCTTTCCGTCAAGCAGTCACTGGGAGCTATGCATATGCCAAACATAGTTTCAAAGAGCTAAAAAATAAAATGCAGAAGGTGAATATCTTGCACATCCTTAAAACGAGGTGATTCATACGAACCCTGTTTTTTGTTGCATATCGTACATTATGCTGGAAGGAATTTTGGTGAGAGCCCTACAAATAGAATTGAGCAAGGCAGTGTTCTACATTTCAAGACACGCTATTAGCAGGTAGATGGGTGACATAATAATATTTACCATTGGGAACTAAGAGAAGAAACCGACCTAGCACTGCAAGAGCATTTCGACTATAAGTGGAAAAACAAAACGATTTTAAAAAATTGTCCTTATATTTAACTAAGTAATGATAAGGGTGCCAGATTTTGTTGTTCGTTATCCGGCCAAAAATCTGCGGATAGCGAACAACAAAACGGATAGGCAAAGCCTGCCGGAAACCGGATAACAGATAACGGTTAATCCGCTCATCCCTGATTCATTTATTTATTTTTTTATTTATATGCCTTTCAATATTTTACAATATGCGGCATCTCATTAGATCGATCCATTCGCGTTTCGTTTTCGTTCTTGCTACTTCTTGCCAATTGCATGTTCCCAAGGCTTTTTGGAATACATCTCGCCATCTAGATTTAGGTCGTCCCACTGTTCGTTTGGAAGGCGGACACCACTCCATAATCTGACGAGACCACTTATTATCAACAGTATTAGAGATCTTCCAGCAATAAGTCCACTTTCTTACCATGGCACAGTCAACCACATCTTTGACTTTAGTAATTCCTCGCAGCCACACGTTTCGCTTTCTATCTCGAAGACTCACTCCAACCATTTGACGTTCCATGCGCCTTTGTGCTGCTGCAAGTTTATCCTTGGCTAACTTTGATAGAGTCCAGGTCTCGGCTCCATACAGCATTGACGGCAATATGCACATATTAAAAAGGCGTCGTTTCCACTTCATTTCGACCGTCCTTGATGTTAAAAAGTTTGCATATCGACAGAAGTTGCTCCAGCCTGCACGAATCCTTCGAGTGATTTCTTTGGAGGGATCTCGAGTGAGGGAGATATCTTGTCCCAGGTATGTGATAGACTTCACATTGTCGACGTCTTTTCCCCTTAGGGTGATGGATGTGTCAGATGTCGCCATTATCTTCGTTTTTGAGGCACTTATTTTCAAACCACAACTAAGCGAGTTTTGATCTAGTTCGTTGATCATGGTTTGCAGTTCTTCCTCGGTTTTTGCAATTAGAACAACGTCGTCAGCAAAGCGAAGGTTGGTGAGCCAAGTTCCATTAACTGATATTCCATAACCATTCCAAGTAAGTTTTCGAAAAATATGCTCCAACGTAGAGGTGAATAGTTTTGGTGAAATTGTATCACCTTGGCGGACTCCTCGACAAACTCTTATTGGAACATCTGCTCCTCCGAGACGAATTGCAGACTGCGCCTTTGAGTAGATTTCACGAAGCAGTTCTATAAGCTGATGATTAGCTCCTTGTTCTTGAAGGGCCGTCCATAACGCATTCACTTCCACTGTATCAAAGGCCTTCTCGTAGTCAATGAAAGCTATGAAGAGAGGTATTTGGTACTCGGTGCATCGTTCAATCAGCTGATTTACAGCATGTAGATGGTCGATAGTGGAGTAGTTTTTTCGAAAACCAGCTTGTTCAGGAGGTTGTTCTGCATCCAATACCTGTTCGAGTCGCTTAAGAATTACTCTCGTAAGAAGTTTGTATAAAACAGACAGGAGAGAGATTGGACGGTAGTTTTTCAGCTCAAATGGGTCGCCTTTCTTATGTAGAAGTACGGTTACGGAATCTGTCAGCTTCTCGGGCACAGATAAAGTGCACAAGCAGTGGTTGAAGAATTCAGTTATTAGCGGAACAAGACTATTTGTGCCTAGCTGCAGCATCTCCGTAGCAATACGATCATGTCCTGGGGTTGTCCCTGGTTTCATGGATTTGATGGCTGCCTCTATTTCACCTTGAAGAAATAATGGGCATTCAATATCCGTATCGATTGGAGTATATGTGACAGTAACCGTAGATGCGTATAGCTGCTCGTAGAAGCGTTTCGTCGCCGAACTAATCTCGTCTTTGGTTTTGCACAAGAACCCCTCCTCGTTCCTCAGTTGGAACAATTGCTTTCTTCCAATCGATGCTTCATTTCTAATCCTCTTGAGAGAGCGGTTTGATCGAATGGCCTTCTCAACGAGTTGACAATGGTGTTTGCGGATATCATCTTTTATCATTCGCCTCAGCAATTTACATGTTTCTGTGTAGCTAACACGGTCGACCGCTGTTGCAATGTTTTTCTTTAGGGTTTGTCGATGCTTCATCAGTGATACCGTGTTCACTGATAGGTAACCGCTGTACTCTTGTTGGCGTGTTGCGGCCTTCGCCGCACTGTTGATGTAGTGGCAAAGTTCATCATATCCATTGGAAGGTGAATGCAACTGAGAAGGACAAATGGTCGAGATTCCATTTTGGTACAGACTAGCATCAAAACACGAACGAGAGTGTGGCTTTCTTTTCTTCTTCGCTGTAAATTTTGGACAACGAAGCACACCCCTGAGTAAGCGATGGTCCGTCTCGAATTCTATAGTTCCTGTTCTTACGCTCTTGAATTGAAGATGTCGGCATGCAAAAATGTGGTCGATACAATTCCGTGTTTTTCCATCCGGGGCTCGCCATGTCCACTTCCTTCCTTTGCGTATTTTAAAGAAGGAGGCCACTGCTCGTATTCGGAATTTTTCGCACATCTCTATGAGAAGCTGTCCCCTTTCATTTCTGTCACCAAATCCATTAGGTCCGACAGAGTTCTCGATAGAGCTTTCCTTCGATCCCTGATTCATACCCCCTTATAATCGGAGCACCGTACTCCTCCCTATGTGATCCGTCCTTTCTCCGCCTTATCGGTGTCATTTATGTAGTAGTACGACCTCTAGCGAGGTTCTTCTTGACTACGTCCTTCTTTCTCTTCTTTGGGCTCCTCGTGACTGCTTCACGATAGAAACTTATTGCGTGACACACTGGACTCCTCACCCGTGTGACTTCATGTATGGAGTACTGGGAGAAGCACAGGAGCATGTCACTGCTGCTCATATTCGTGTCCCGAGGAGCAATGCTCCCCTCTGTATGGAAACGTAGACCTGAATATTATCCAATGAAGCTTGTGGTTAACTCTGTTGTGCTTAGTCGTCTCTGCATGGCCGCAGTCGTATTTGTTGTTCGAATAGGTCTCTCCCAAGGTATTGGAATCTCGATAGCCTCTCTTTGACTGTCCACAATGGGCAGCAAGCGAAGGTTGCCTTACGAACAATAGCACTACAGATCTTACCAGGCATTATGTTAAGAGTCATTTCAACTTGGAATCATGAGCAGAAAAGAAGACACCTTTAAAGGAGAACGGCTCTTATCGGTTTTTTGGCTGACGCAGATGAGAACTTATTCCTCAATTTCAACATGGAGTCAATGTGGGTGGGACGCTAACGCTAGACGTTAGTAGGTGAGGTGGGTAGATATAATAGCTGGTGTATCCAGTATTTTGGTTGGCCAGCGCCTTCCTTGTCGCGCCCTCTGCAACACAAAGTGCCCGAAATTTGGGCGGCGTCAGTGACACCCATAGTTGTAACGAAAAAATATGGAATAAAAGCGCACTTCCCTTTCACGGATAATCGATCAATACGTAAGCAGAGGCGTCGACCTTGAATTATGACTTGAAGATAATCAGACATTTATGAGGGAAGGAGGTGAGGTGGGAGGGAGGTGTGTAGTGGAAGTGGTTGGACGAGCTGTGTACTACAGTTTCGAGCGAAAAAATTTTCCAGGCGATCGTTCCACTCGATTAACTCTTCCGTCAAATACAGATATTTGGTCGGGAAACACCTGTTCAAGCTCCTTCACGGCCGCGCGATCTGTAACTGAGACGTTTCTGTTGTGTTCTGTTCACTTTTATTGATACCACCATGCACCAGTTTAGAACAATACTCATATCCCCTGATAGGATCACCTCCCTTGTGTGAAAGGGCGCCGTCGAATTTGGGTAGCGGAAGAGCGTCGAGCTATAATATTAAGGAGATCAACCATATTCGAGTAGAATTCTCGCACGTCGGCTTCGGAAATTCTAGGCTTTTCCTCATCGACAATTCCAACATCCGAAGTTTAGTTTTGCGGTGAGTTCTCTCGAATGACTAGCTGGCAGGTTAGCTACAATTTGAAGCGCATGTTTGGGCCGGGACTCCAAGCATGTGTGCACGTTCTTGCAATCTTGCATGTTCGACCACTCCTAACCAAGATGACTTTTTTATCCTTCAGGGTTTGTCCTACATCGAAGCAGGATCCGCTTGCCTAGAATATGATCGCCAGTTAAGCTGCTTAATCGAGGTAGAGAACGGCAACTGTCAGATCGCTATGCAACGTGTCCATCCAGCGTCACCTACAGTACGTCTTCCTCAACCTCTCCTGCTTTGATATCCAGCTGTAGTCTGATCTTCACAGCGGACGCTTCGCTAGCACTCAGAACATGACGAAACTATCCACGCTTCTTGAATGGGATGGACGTCAAAGGTTGTTACACCGTCGCTGTGACTCATTCGTGTTATGCCAACTCTGCAACGCTGCGTCTTGATCTCCATGACGTTTAGTCGAAGCTTCGCATCTTTCGTCAGATACCAGAATTCTGGTTCGTACTACACTGCAGGTCCAATTACCGTACCGTACACCTTTGACTTCAACTCGCATTGACTTTCGGGTCAATGTAGTGGTGCTTCACTACATGAACTACGCATAGTTTATGCGATGATTGATCTCGCTAAGCAAACCTCCGTTGCTGCTAGCAGCTGAGTCTGGGTATGTTGGTAACCAAGACGACTGCTATCGTCCAATCGGTTCTGCCACAAAAATACAATTCTATCGAGTTCCAAGTCGCATGCCAATTGCCCACTGCAGCAGCTAATAGCAAATAGACCACACTGAATTTATCGCTGTAGAAGAAGCTCACGTTCCGTTTCTGGAGACACGATCTGTGCACTATGATGCTATTTTCCTGTTTTGTTTGCATCATACTCTATTTCTTTCCGTCTTTCATCCGATTTGGAACACCTCAGCCATACTGTAAGACAATCTTTGGATTTGGTTCTATTTCATTATCGCAGCATGAGGCATCGTTCGAAGAAGAAGCGGAAACCCAGAGAGCGCGTTCTGAAGAACGCATAGGCGAGTCAAGCACCACGCGCATTATCCGGTGGAGTCGATAAGAAGTCCCTTCGGCTTTGTTACCTTCAGACGGGAATCGTGCAGGTTTCGGACGACGCGCGGCCACCGGGAGGTTCATGTAGGTTACGTAAGCTAAGAAGCGGAGAACTGGTATCTACACCGTACCCCACTGTAATGGAAGAGCGAGGAACTGATGTTTTCGAATTCTTGTCCACATTTTCAAAGCCTTCATGACTTGCAAGCTTTGTTTTGCATTCAACCAGGGAAAATCTGCCGTCGCAGAGGATTCACACCATTCTTGGTTACAGTTACGCTTGGTAAGAGGTTCGCAGGCAGGCTCACCATTTCTCATAGGTCTTAAAAGACACCCAGTTTTTAATAGGTAGATCTGGACCTGTATTGCTGGGGATAGGAAATACCTAAAAAAAACTGTGCTCACGATGAGTAACGTCTTCTGACCTTAATCATCATAAAAAATCTAAGTGAAAATGAAGTGTTCTTTTTAGTCTCTTCTTGTCTGCTGAAGAACCAGTTGCATCCGTTTTAGTTATATTTATTATTATTATTATTATTATTATTATTATTATTATTATATTTCTCTATAACTATTTCTCTCTAGTCATCGATGTTATTATAGATTGGTTTGGTTATTCCTGGCTTTCCTTTTTTAAGCACGTCTCTAGCGTTCATAAATAAATAAATAGACAAATAAATAACTCCTTCGTCACAGAGTCATCCCACATCGGACGGGTCCGTGGTAACCATCTCGGAGGCGCAGGATGTAAAAGTAGAACCGATTAGTTCTGGATATTCAGAGCCACCAGAGCAGGTGTGTCTTGCAGACTTGAAAGAGACTCTGTTTGCTTCAACTAAGCCCGTTAACCTATTGTATATATATATATATATATATATATATATACAATCACGGCCGTAGCCTTCGATCAAATCCCTAAAAAGCCGAATTTTCGCGGCTTTTCGGGATATGAGTTCAGCAGCTTAATTTTTATCAGATAGCGTGAACAAATGTCAAAAATCTCTCTAAATTCCGAATTTCTCTAAATTTGAATTTTACTTTCAAAGGATCCATTGCGACGGACGAGTTATCCGCCTCAAACCGTCGCATGCTTACAATTCTTCTAATTTTAGGCTTTTTGAGAAACGGTTGGAACAGTTCGATTCGTCTTCTAGAGACCTATATATTAGGTCATCCAATAAGTAATGTCGTTTTTTCGACCTTGTCTTCAATTGAACAAATTTTCAACAAAACTTTATTTCAGCCATCAATGTAATCACCATCATTATCAACAACCTTTCTCCACCTAACGAGCAAATCTTCAATTCTTGAGCAATAAAACCGTTGTGGTTTCTGAGCAAAATATGTGAACATAGCATTTTGAATATCCTCCAAACTTTCAAATTTTTTGCCACTAAGAAAATGCAGTAGAGACCGGAATAAGTGGTATTCCGAAGGTGCGAGATCGGTAGAATACGGTGGATGAGGCAGGACCTCCCATACTAATTCGTTGATTTTTTGCAGCGTCCGTTTTGCACAGTGCGGTCTTGCATTGTCGTGATGGAGTTAGGCCATTTTTGTTGACGATCGCCGGATACTTTTCCAGTAAAGCTTGGTTCACTCAATCCAATTGCTCACGGTGAAGGTCTGCGTCAACGGTCCGTCCAGATTTAAGCACTTCAAAGTGGACAATTCCACGGATATTCCACCAAACACAGAGGAGTGCCTTTCTGAGATGAATGTTCGGCTTCGCAGTACTTCTTGGTTGTTCATTTTTGGAAAGCCACCGCGTTTTGCGCTTTAGATTATCGCACAAGATCCATTTTTCGTCTCCTGTGATCATCGATCAAAAAACCGGTTTGTACGGTGTCGCTGAAGCAGTGCGTTGCAAACGTCGATCGGTTGGCACGGTTCTCGGCGGATAAATCGTGCGGTACCCAAACACCTGCTCTGCATACCTTGCCAATTTGGCGTAGATGAAGATGAATGGTTGATTTAGGCTCGTTGAGAGTACTTGAAAGTTCCTCCACTGTTTGACAAGGATTCGCCTCCAGTTCTGCCATCAGCATGTCGTTGTCAAATGTTACGGGTCCTCCTGATCGAGATGTGTCAGAGAGGTCAAAGTAACCGGATTTGAACTTGGAAAACCATCGTTGGCACTTGCTAACGTCCAATGCATCTGGATATACATCGCAGATATTTTTCGTAACAACCGTTGGGTTACTATCCTTCCGAAATTCGAACAGCATGCAATGCCGAATATGCTCCTCTGAGATTTGCCGAGTCATTCCACCTGAACTTGCTAGCTAACAATTCAACGAATGGTAGATTCTAAAAAAGCAAGTCTCATTTACCTTAGAATCACTTTAGTCACCTTCGAAATACACAAATCTGGCGACAAGTAATGAGCTAAAACCGTAGTGCACAAAAAACGACATTACTTATTGGATGACCTAATATATCATCGTTTTCATTAGCGTTTGTCCCGCTTGGTGGCAGGGTCCGCTCTTCAGGTGTGGTGACGCCAATTCTCCCGACGAAATGCTTGATCGGGGTGCACACCAGCCATCTTTAAGTCCAAGTGCAACGTATCTAGCCAACGTTGCTTCGGTGTCCCCTGGGCCGCTTTTCAGGGGCGTCAAGGTTCAGGCCAATCTTACGGACGGTGTCGTCGTTAGCGCGAAGGGCATGGCCGTACCATCGAAGACGAGCTTCGCGCAGCCTCTCGGCTATCGGGGCGACACCGAACCTCTGTCGTATGGCGTCGTTGCTAACGCGGTCCAAACGCGTAACTCAAGCCGTCCGCCATAGCATTTTCGTTTCCATTACACTGAGGCGGCTTTCACTTTCCTTCGCCGCGGGCCAACAGTCACCACCGTACGTCGCTACTGGGCGGACGACTGTTCTAAACCTTCGATTTGAGGTGCTCAGGTATTGTCCTGTAGCAAAGCACCCCAGTCAAAGAACGCCATTTGGACCAGGCTGCACTCACATGTGCCTTTACTTCCAACTTTAGGCTGCCATCGGACGTGACTGTTTATCCGAGATACTTGAAAGATGTAACTCGTGAGAGCTCAGTGCCATTGATCTTAATAGATCCGTGCTCATTCACATCCTTCGTCAAGTATTCCGTCTTTTTGACGTTTAGCATGAGTCCGAACAATACCAAGCGATCGCACCATGCCTGTGCCTGTCGCTCGAGTTCGGTGTTATCTTCACATGCAAGCCTGACGTCGGCAGCATAGAGCAACGTCCAAGGTGCCGTCATTTGGAGATCTCGTTATATTGCATCCATCACCACGACGAAGAGCAGTGGGGATAGCGCAGATCCCTGATGCACATCTACAGAGATGGGAAATTCCGTCGAGGTGCCCGCTGGCGCTCGCACTCGACTCCTTGGGCAAGAGTACAGAAAAAAATTGCACCCACTCAATAAGCTCTTCAGGAATACCATGTTTTCGCAACGCGTACCAGATAACATCTCACGGAAAGCGGTCGAAGGCCTTCTCCAAGCCCAGGAAGGCAAAATGCACCGGTTTCTGTTTCTCGCTGTGCTTCTCTAGCAAAAGACGAACAGCGTGAACGGCATCGATAGTGCCACAGCGAAAGACGAAACCACACTGATTCGTGGAAAGCTGAACGACATCCATCAGAAGACGTCCGTTGTTATCGTTAATGCCAAAGAACTTCTCGATGTCTTCTGCTTGGCGACAGCGAGCTTTCGCAAGTCGGTAAAGATAACGCTCACCATCGCGCGTTTCCAATTTTTCGCTTACATCAGTTTAATATGCGGCTTTAGCAGCGGCCGCTGCCTTCTTTGCCGCCTTCTTCGTTTCTCGATAATTCCGCCAATTATGGACTGTTTTATCACCGATGAATACGTGATAGAGCCGTTTCTTTTCTCTTTCGCTTTCTCTCTGACACCATCAGTCCACAGCCAAGCCTGCTTGTCGACCCAACGCCGTCCAGGCTTCGTTGTGCCAAGTTCGAGGCGCGCAGCCCGAGTTATTGCATCGGTAGCATCCTTCCAGGTTTCGTCGACAGTTGTCACCGTCGGCAACCGAATGCGAGAAATAACTGTTGCTTCCTTCTCTTTCAGTCGCCACCGTTTGATTCTAGCCGACCCGCATCGCTCGGCATGTTTATGCCTCGAAGGTGTGATCTTCAGAGAGCAGACGAGTGGGCGGTGTTGCGTGGCAACCGTCTCATACGGCACGGTCTTCGCGTCTGTGACAAGGCCTTGGTCGCGACGCCTAACAAGGACATAGTCAATCTGCGTTTTAGCGTTCCCGCTATAAAACGAGATGAGGTGGGAGTCACGCTTTCGAAAGTTGGTATTCACGATGGTGAGATCATGTGAGTCTGCACACTCAAGCATACGCTCACCATCGGCGTTGCGCGACCCATGTCCAAAACCACCATGACAGCTGTAGCCGTCTTTCGTTGCTCCGACGTGACCATTAAGGTCATCTGCCACAACAATAGTATCTTCTGACGGCACTTGCGCTGTCTTCTCATCAAGCAGGGACCAGAACTCGTCCTTGGTTTGCTCGGAACATCCTGTCTGCGGAGCATACGCAGAAAAGAAATGGCATCGTCGCTCTTCTACGGCGACAAAAATCTTCATCAAGCGGTCATCGAAACGTTCTACGCTTGCAATTTGTCACGAAAACGTTCGGAGACGCTCATACCGACACCACTGGTGGTCCTAGGACTGCCGCACAAAACGGCCTTGAACCCACGGCCAATGTCCCTCGACTTGCAGCACGACCACCTCGTCTTCTGCACCGCACAGAAGTCTATCTTTCTTCGCTCCAGTTCTTCAGCCAACTCGCACGAGCGGCCCGTCAACATTCAATGTTGCTACGCGGGTCTTGCCTACGTTACGGGATTTTCGGAATAGCTCAGTTGCCCCCCGATGCCGTCCTCGCATCAGGGATCCTCGCACACTTTCCACACTCGCCGGGCTTTGCCAGTGCGCGTCGGCTCCCGCGGACGCCGTAGCATTATCTCGAATGCTCTTAAACGTCATTAAGACAATATATATGTATATGTAAACATGCATATATGTGTATATAAAATATTTATATATGCATATATACATGTTTATATGTATATATGTATATACGTATATATACATGCATACATGTATGTGTATATATACATACTACTTGACCAGATCACCGCATTTTCGTTGTGGGTGGCAAAAGAAGACCGGAGCAGGCTCTTTGCGATTGGAGCCGCTTGTTTCCCAGGACATGCATGTTTTGCATGTTTGAGTATCTCATGCATGGCGCACGTCGCCAGCGCTCTGTCGTGCCAACAATGCTCCGAGAGCGCGCCGTGAACAATGCATATATAATCGAACCTATCAATCCTGTTCAACTCAGCACGAAAAGCTCTGTCGAATAATATCAAACTCGGCAAATTGCGAAAATGTCGATTTTCAATGGCGTCATCGTCTGTCTGCAGCGGCCTAGAGCGACCTTGTCCAAAATGTGAAATTGTCAAAAATCGGTGTTTCCATAGACTTTCCAACTGAACAGAATGGTACCATTGCGTGTGTCGGGAGCTCAAATATGGGCGAGAAGGGGCGGAAGAAACTTCACCGCTGCCCTCCGCCCCTCTAAACTGGCAGATGGGGCTAAAGCAGTTCAGGCAGCCGGGAGCTGTGAGCATGTCATCGCAAAGTGCATTCAGTGTTCTGCTGGCCCATGCATTTACATGCAGTTAGCTTGCCGCGTCTTCCCGTAGCGGTCGACCGAAATCGGAAAGAAATTGGGTCTCCTAAGCCTCACCTGCATTTTCGCACCGCTGTAACTTAATCTCTTCATGAGCTGTACCGATGTGCTTTAGTGTGTGTCGTGGATACCCAACTAGATCTATGTCTACATATATTAATGTAGTACTAGCGTATAATAATATATATGGTGAGAATATAGGACATCTCGCTTTGAATGATAAGACTCAAGATACTTAGATGAACATATAAGATAAGCACCATATAACCTCCGCAGGCATAACCTAGCGATACCATAAGTAGGCACTCATGAACGTAATCTCCTGTGGCGCTCGAGTCCGTCATTTAGGTTTACATTTGTGATACCGATTGCGGCCAGAATGTCACCATATCGTGGCTACGCCCACTGAAATTGTGGTACATATGCGATGCATTGTAGGTTCTACTACAACAACGTGAGAATAAACTTTGTTCCACTGAACAGCAAAGCAGTCCCATTGGTTACTCACCAAAGTGTGCTTCAAGAACCATGTATACCCTACAAAACACTCGAATTGCATCTGGAAAGATTAACAGAGTTATCACGCTCCGAACACGCCCGCGCTGCAATTTCTGAGCGGTCGCCATTGATAAGTTGCAGTGTGTAAATCTTGAACATGGGCGAATAAAGGGCTGGGCACACTCGCCATCGGTTTTTGCGCGTCAAAAACGGGGCGAAGCGACGCTCGACAACGCAGCTTCACGGAATGACCGAGCTCATTCCGTGAAACGCTGAAGCCAGCGTTGACGAGCGCTGTCGCCGGGCGCCAAATATGAAACGAAGTGTGGCATAAGCGCGCCGTCACCTCTAACGCAGAGACACGCACACCGCGTCTCTGCTCTATCTTTGCTCTTTGCATCATTGGAGCTGCGTCAAAGATCCCGAGTGTGGCCAGCCCTAAGTTCAGAAGAAACGTCATCGCTCCAGACATTTTTTGGCCACCCAGAACCAAAATGCGGTGGTCTAGAAAAGCTGTATAAACGTTTATGTAGACTTCGAGAAGTCGGATCGAACTGTGCCAACCGTATATCAAAGTCTAAAATTAGAGGAATTGCGAGCATACAAAATCGTGCTCCATTGCGACGGACAAATCGTCCGTCGCAATGGAGCACGATTTTTAAAGAAAATTAAAATTAAAATTTAGGGAAATTCAGTTGAATTCTGAAATTTTTGGCATTTTCCACGTTGTCTGACAGAGCTCGAGCTGCTGAACTCAAAAACGTGCTTGTTAGTTGAGTTATTTCAGAGGTCCGAAAAACCCGCGAAAATTCGGCTTTTTTGGAAATTATGAAAAGACTACGGCCGTAACTGTAGTTAAATGTCCAGACTTTGCTTTGTGAAGAGGCATTTCAGGAACAGGAACTTGTGCTTCCCATGAATATAATGACGACAATACAGAAGGTGCTTCGTGATTCACTTGGCCTTGAAGTCACATTCGACTAGATTGGGAACCTATTGCGCTCCTGCAGAAATCTCATTTGTTATAATTGTATTTCGCCCGACGTTTGTACACGAAGAATATTATTTCAATGCTTACTACTAATGCTAGTCCCCCTTTTATCTCCTAGAAGTGTTGCTTAATAATGTTAATACAATGTTTTTGTTAAATCGTTTGTCAGTGAAATATTTCCAAAAAACACCTCCAGTAATTACAGACTATAAGCCAAAGCAGTTTAGAAAGTCTCACTTGTACTCATATCTGTACACTGCCTGCTTCCATCTCGTATCGAAAAATTATGCGTTTCGATTTTTTGCCAAGCCACTACGATACATATGACACCTAGAGAGCGTGTCGGGGTGCGTTACGTTAGGCGAGTTTTATACTTCCGCCGCGACGCGGGGCATTAATTCGCCAAGTTGTGCGACTAGCGGCGCTGCGTGGCGAATTTGATGCGCCGTTGCGCAATTGCAGTTAAGGCCCCACACGCTTTTGCGGCGAGCGGCGACGGCGAAAACGATGAGTCACGTCGCTCCCGCAGTTTTGCGGGCGGCAAGCGCCAGAGGCACGGAGCGGCGAGGTACTATACTTGTAGTCGAAACCTACTGCTGCTATTCGCCTTCCCGCCTTCCGTCCGCACTCCTACCTCTCCCTGCCGCGAGAGGCTAGTGCGCAGACAGTCTCTGCTGGCGACGAATCGGTGCACAATCAGCGGCCGCGACAATAATGATGTGAATCATTATTGCCACTGCCGCGCTTAAGGCCCATGCACACTTCTGCGACACCGCGGCACGGCAAAAGGGGTGACTGTCACTTCCGCTGAAATCCGGCGGTCGCGGCGCGGTCGCGTTAGAGCATCGTTATAGGCAACGGGACCGACGTCCCAGTGCATGTCGCGCCACCAGGAATGATTTGAACCATTCCAGCCTGCGGCACTCAGCGCGGCATCGCTGGCGATAGCCGCCGCGATAGCTGCAAGGTGTGCATGCCCCCCTCTGCGGCACGTGTCGCTGTGTCGCGCCTCGCCCGTCGCGGCCCTATCCTTCATCATGGCTGTGCCGCGCTGTTGCAGAAGTGTGCATGGGCCTTTACAGCGCCGCCGCCCGCCGCTCGCCGTTCGCCACGGGGGGCGAGCTCTGCGGCCCTGCCCTATGGTTGAAGATAGGGCCGCGGCGTTGCCGCAGAAGTGTATGGGGCCTTCAGAAAGGAGCGTCAGCGACGCGCGGCCACGAGCTTCTGCGTGCAATGGAGTTTACGCCGAGGATGACGGCGGAGGCGGTCCGACGACGAAGAACTGCCCTTGAACATGCTCTTCAACACATGGTCTTCTGAAGGTGATATATTTGCATAGGTTACGCTGAACCAAGATAACTACTCAATGTGACAGAAGAGCTATAACATTGCTACCCATGCTGTCCAGAAGAGACTCGAGCCTTCACAATCGGAGGAGCTCTTGCGCATCCGGCTGGTTCAAGATTATGATCCCAACCAGAGGGCGGAAATTTTAAAAATTTTCCCAGAAAACAGAAAATCTCTTTCGTCAGAAAACAGAAAAGCCAAAAACGCTAGAAATCAGACAATCAGAAAACAGAAACAGAAAATTTCAAAATTATCAGACCACCTAATTATTCTACCCAAAGATCCATTTTTCCGGTAGCAAATGCTTTTGTATGACTAGAAATGTGGTCGAGGACAAGCGCTTTAACTCGTAGGCATTTATAAAAATTTCCAGTACACTGAAAATACGATACAATCCTTGACTCAAAGGTCCTAGGATCCTCGTCATTTGAAGTATGCAGCATTACTCACCAGCTCCATTTCACAGCTAACGCCCTAACGATTACATCAATAATCGCAATACTACGAATGTTTCTGTGAAAAATAAATTCTTCGATTCTTTCAGGTTAGGTCTAGAGAGGAGACACAGACACACGCGCCTCGAAGTAGAGTGAGAGTAGAAGAGAGAAGAGTACTCGTGAGAGTAGAAGCTGCCGCTGTGCCTTAGCCCTAGTTAATAGTTGCGCCGCTACGCGGCGCGGCACGATGGTCGGGATGGATACCGACCGGGCGGCGCGAAAAATCGATATCTATGGCGATCGTGGTGCCGCGCCGCGTGGCGGCGCAAGTATAAACTAGGGCTTACGTTCATCGACCTGGAGAAGGCATGCGATTCCGTCGAAACTGCAGCGTCGTCGAAGCCCTGCTCACTCAGGACGTTCCTGCACAGTACATCAGAGTCCCTCGAGAGCTGTGCAGTGCATTCACAACCAAGATTCACCATTCTCCAACGATGTCGCCATCAATAAGGGAAGGGTTTGGCAAGGGGATGCCATATCCCCAAAGCTGGACTTGGACGTTGTACTGCATTTGAATCTTTCGAAGACAATTCATTCGTTCATTCATTATTGCACCCATAGTGCGCCATTTAAAAAAAAACACAGAAAAGATACAATAAAAAACAGAGATCGGCTTTACAACAACTAACACCAACAAACTGTTGTGAGCATTTCGGACGAAACTATGAACTGCATTTGGATTAAACAACATTATTTCTGCAGAACTTTCAGACGAGCCAGTGCAAAGGCTTGAAAAATAATTAAGTAAAAAGAAAGTGCCGGTATGGCAAAACAAAATATAATGTCGAAATGTTTAACTACAGTACCGGACATGTCTTTTCGTCATTGGCCGAAAAAGACGCGCCGGCCAACATAGGCCGCTTTGGAGCGTTCCAAAGCGGCCTTTTTGAATAACTTCTTTAGAAATCAAGTACTTGCAAAAATAAGCATATATTTGAACTCAGCAGCTCGAGCTCTATTTTCCGGTATATAAATCTCAGTAGAGTTGAGCAATGCATATAGGCCCGACAGAATCAATCGAGTGGTCGCGACAACCTGTAGAGCGATCGAGCGACAGCTTGAAGAGTGAGCGTTTGGGGAGCCTTATCACAAATTTGCAGCCGCTCAACTTAGAAGTTGCTTTAAGACTGTCCAGCGAGCCTTTGGAGTGCGCCGTGCACAATGCATATAGGATCGAACCTATCAATCGAGGGGAACAGCTTGTAGAGTGAGCGTCTGAGGAGTTTTATCACAAATTTGCAGCCACCCTACTCAGGAATTGCTCTAAGATTGTCCAGCAACCCTTTGTTTTGCGCCGTGCACAATGCATATAGGATCGAACCTATCAATCGAGTGGGAGCGACCGCTTCAAATTGCACGCGCGGCCGAGTTCGGAGCGCAGTAACTCTGTCAATTCCGAATCGTTTCGGCTGCAGCTCGTGAGTTTTATAGGCAGTGAAACGTGTAGTGGTACGCTAAAGTGGAACGGTGTAGCTTATGATTATGTAAAGTTACAGGGGCGCGAATATGCAGGTTAGCCTTGCGTGACACGATTTTTTCGGATTTCAGTCGATCTCTGCAGGAAGACGCGGAGACCTAACGAACTAAAAACGCGTAGTTGAGCAGAACAATTAATGTACTTTACGATGACATGCTAACAACTCCACAGCTTCGTGAAGTGCCTTAGCCCCATCAGCCAATTTAGAGTGGCGGAAGATAGCGGCTAGAGTTTCTTGAGTTCTTGCACGCCCAGATTTGAGTTTTCGACACTCGCAATGGTAATGCTCTGTTCAGCCGCATCGAGGACAAGACCGCTTCTGGCCATGGCAGATGGACGATGACGTCATCGAAAATCGATGTTTTCGAAAGTGGCCATGCTTGATACGATTCGATAGTACATTTCCTGCTGATTTCAATAATGTTACTAGAAGTATCGAGAACTGTGATCTGGACGAAAAGAGCGCGGAGAACATCGACCGTTGTTGTGCCAAATAGGACGCAAGGGCGTGTTCGGAGCGCAGGAACTCTATCGGGATCGAATCGATCTGGCTGCAACTTGTCGATTTTGTAGCCAGTAAAACGTTCTAGCAGTGTGGTAAAAAACTGCGATATAGCTTGTCAATGGACGAAGTAACAGTGGCGCGAATGTGCAGGTGAGGCTTGCGTGACACATTTTTCTCCGATTTCGGTGGACCACTGCGAGAAGACGCCGCGAGCTAACGGTCTCAAAATGCATATGCGAACAGAGCACTTAAGGCACTTTACGATGCTCAGAACGTCTCAGCTGCCTAAACTGCCTTAGCCCCATCTGTCGTTTTAGGGCGGCGGACTTAGCGGTTGAAGTTTCCTGCCCTCTTACTCACCCATATTTGGGTTTCCGACACTTCCGGTAACACCGTTTTGTTCATAACCAAAAGCTCTATCAAATGGTGTCACTCTCGACCAATTAAAAAAAAATCGATTTTTTTGACAATATCAAGGACGTGGGCGCCCTAGGCCAAGCTGCGCGGACGATGATGTAATCGATAACCGGTATTTTCGAAATTGGCCAAATTTCCTCGTGCAAACTTCGTACAAAATCGTCTAGGCGTTATTCAGGGCGCTGATTACGAATCCGACGTCCTTTTTTGAAAATTCCGTCAACTTCGGCAGGTTTTGGATTTTCTTCTGGATAAATGAGGGTGGTCGGGTCAGGATCATCGATTCTGCTCAAAATTCGTGTAGGGTCGGAGACTTATTTGGGGTGCCGAACACGATGCCGAAGTACATTTGAACGATTATTGCAGGAGACCGCTCATACCGATAACTGAGAGGGTGATCGGTGATCCTGACCGGACCACCCTCAAACGGGAAGTAACCTCCCGAAGTCGACGGAATTTTCAAAAACGGACGTCGGATTCGTAATCAGTGCCCCCCCCCCCCCCCACCAAATAACGCCTAGACGATTTTGGACGAAGTTTGCACGAGGAAATTTGGCCAATTTTGAAAATACCGGTTATAGATGACGTCATCGTCTGCGCAGCTCGGCCTAGGGCGAACACGTCCTCGATATTGTCAAAAAATCGATGTTTTCGAAATTGATTCAGAGTGACACCGTTCGATAGAGCGTTCCGAGCTAAACAGAACGGCTCCATTAGAACTGTCGAAAACTCAAATGGGGGCGAGTAAGGGCGGAAGAATCTTCACCGCTGTCCTCCTCCGCTCTAAAATGGCTGCCGGGAGCCAGGCGGGTTAGGAAGCTGGGGAGCTCTGGGCACTTCTTCGCAAAGTACCTTAACTGGTTTGCTCGCTTATGCATTCCTAGACCGTTAGCTTGTTGCGTCTTCCCACAGTGGTCGACTGAATTTGGAAAAAATCGTGTCACACAAGGCTAACCTGCATTTTCGCACCGCAATAATTTCGCCCGTTTAGAAGCTACCACGGTGTTCTTTTGGGGCCTACAAAACCATTCTACTGCCTACAAAATCCACTAGCCGCAGCTGGAACGATTCGATCTCCACAAAGTTATTGCGCTCCGAACACGGCCGCGCATGCAATTTGCGAGCTGTCGCGCCCACTCGATTGATGGGTCCGATTCTGTATGCATTGTTCACGGCGCACTCCAAATGCAAGCTAGACTGTCTTAGAGCAAATTCTGATTAGGACGGCTAAAAATTTCCGATAAAACTCTCCAAGCGCTCGCTCTACAGGTTGTCGCACCCACTTGATTGGTAGTTCCTGTTCTGTATGCATTGTTCACGGAGCACTCCAAATGCAAGCTAGACAGTCTTAGAGCAATTTCTGATTGAGACGGTTGGGAATTTCCGATAAAACTCCCCAAACGCTCGCTCTACAGGTTGTCGCACCCACTCGATTGGTAGGTCCGATTCTGTATGCATTGTTCACGGAGCACTCCAAATGCAAGCTAGACAGTCTTAGAGCAATTTCTGATTGAGACGGCTGAGAATTTCCGATAAAACTCCCTTAACGCCCGCTCTACAAGTTGTCGCGCTGCGCCTACTCGATTGATTCTGTCGGGCCTATATGCATTGTTCAACTCTACAAAGATTTATATACCAAAAGATAGAGCTTGAGCTACTGAGTTCAAATATATGTTTATTTTTACAAGTACTTGATTTCTAAAGAAGTTATTCAAAAAGGCCGCTCTGGAACGCTCCAAAGCGGCCTATGTTGGCCGGAGTGGCTTTTTCGGCCAATGACCAAAAGACATGTCCGGTACTGTAGGGTTGATAAAAAAGTATGATATAGGCAATAAAAGTGCAGCCGTTGGCATTCAGTATACCTATGGTGTGAGTTCCAGTATGCGGAAGTCACTCTCGAGCAACCTGAAAAGAGGATAGCACCCAGGAGTCCGGCCGTATTCCGGTCATACCTAGGCGAGCACTTGCTACATTGCGCTACCTCTCCATGATGCTTCCACAGGAACTGAAATCAGACCAACCGCACTTGTATGATCTATCTAAATTCGGAGATCGAGCAGAAGAAGAAAAATACTTTAAGCAGAAAAAGGCTGAACGAAATAAGTTCAAAGAAAAAAATGGTATTTTGTATTACAGGTATAAATCCTTTGCGCTGGGGCTCTGAAAACTGCCAGACGCTAATGCGCGAGAATAGCAGATATAGTCATCCTAACAATAGAGTTATCGTAACAATAGCTGCGAGGAAAAAAAACGGGATAGCATAAGGAGTTTTTATTGCTCTAGAACACTAGGAGTAACCACTGCTGCACAGTATTGTTGTATTGTTGTATTGATGTAGCGATAGTGTCATACTTGTAGGTAGCGCGTCATCACTGTTGAAATGAATAGCGGGCGGTTGGATCTGCAAGCAAGATGTGAATCGACAGTAAATGATTCTCGATGAATACCGATATTAACAAGAAACGTCCCTGAGATATTGAGAGATGGCGTATCATCTATCGCAGCATGGGTTATGCCCTCCCATGCTATACTGCCAGGTCACGATGCATATCTGAAGCCATAAGTGCAGAACAACATGCTCTATAATAAAGTTATAATAAAGCTGATGACTGCAGCACTGCAACATCGACGATTTTCAACAAAAGTGATCAACCCTAAGTAAATGTGGAAGATCTAACCTTGATATTTTGTTTTTAAAGCTTTTTGACGTCGTAGCGTTGAAAAGTTCTGCGGGCAACTTGCTTATCCACCTTGCACATCGAGCAAAAAAAGGAATTGAAAACACTTGAAAAATGCTTTCCTTTCGTCCTATTGTACTGAATGTTTATAGTACCTATTCTCGAGCTGATCATGAGGAACGGACAAGCTTCTGATGCCCAATTCTGTCTCAACGGAACGATCCCGAATGCTCCAGCTAGTGTACCAGGGTCGCGAAGTCAACATAGATAACGATCTAGTGCCAAGCCTGGACCGCAGGAAACGAGCGGCTTGGTGAGCTCTCAAGAGCGTCGGGGAAGTCGCGAAGAAGACGAAGATCATCCGACTCCGTGCCCACCTATTCGGCAGCGTTATTCTCCTTGCCCTGAAGTACGACTCAGAGACCTGAGCCATACGAAAGTGGGATCAGCGTCACGGAGCGGGGAACCGAGAAGACGAGTCTCGGAGTGCCACGACTCACGCAAGTGAGAGAAAGCGTCCGGAGTTCCGAGCTTCATCGACGTTTGATGATCAGGCACGCTGTCGTTGTACCAATTCGTGGAAAATTAAGTGGGCCGGCCACATTATGCGCTTCGCAAATACCCTCTGGACGAGAGCCGTCACCTACTGGATTTCGCGTAATGTAAAGAGAACTCTTGGATGCCTACCAACACGTTGCTCGGACTTCTTCGTGAACGCCCTGAACGAACGATATAACGCTCTTCGGTATTTCACGAGTGAGAGGATCCATTGGAGCCTGGCACTCGACAGGCACGAATGGAGACGCTGCTGGCGCACGTTCGGCAATTTGACAACTACGGAGCGACAGCTTATACAGGTGATATATGAAAATTTCGCGTTTCACTACCGTACATCAGTGAAATCAAAGGTAATCGTAACTTTTCTGCCTCTTAATAATTTTTTATAGCCAAAAGCTGAGCAAGATTCGGAATTTCAAAAGAAAAGGCTCCCCAAGGCTCTGTAGGAAGCAATCATTGGGGATGACCAGCCAACAATTTTCAATTTGTAAACCGGAGGTGGAGAATAATCATACCCATAGTTACTATAGGACAAGCAGTTAGTTAATGGGTATTTAAATGTCCCTCAAAACACCAGTTTTGTAGCTTTAATATAAAGTTTTAAGTAATGGCAGTTGGTGCAAATTACTGTTTAAATTGGGAAGAAACTCTATGAAAGGACTCCATGCCTGCAGCACTTATACAGCCAACCAAACAAACAAAGCGGCATAGTTCACGAGTGTATGGCGCAATTTCTATCTACACGTCCATATCCAAAAACGCCACATGCTTGCAAATTAAAATTTTCTGGAAACGTTTTAGGACGAAACTCATAGTTCTACGATACTTTTTGGATACTTTTGTTGGACTTCCATGATATAATTTTGCTCGCTGCTCTATTTTCTGTTTTCTGGCCAATTTTCCGGCAATTTTCCCAGAAAACAGAAAACAGAAAAAATTTGCCCAAAATGGGCAGAAAATCAGAACACGGAAAACAGAAAATCCGCTCATCCCTGATCCCAAGTAGGTCAACCAAGCCTTCCATCCCCAAAAAGCCTGCGACTGATCGTGCCACGCCGCGATTCGTCGAATAACGTAACCCAAAATTCCGTCAAATTTAGTGTTTTGAGGCGGCGAAGTGTCGAGATGCCGCGAAAAATCGATAGAAGAGCCGAACATCTAGCTGCGCCGCGCAGCGGCGCAAGTATAAAAGGTACATTAGACACCAAGTATAGCGACACCTGTGCCGCTGTTACCAGTCATCTGGCTGCTAGCTATCTGTCCACAATTCGCAAGTGTTCAATTGTTGAATCAATGGGCCGTATTGGGACTCTTGGCGTCGCTCCCATGCTTTTTCTAAGTTGGTCACTTAACAGATCGCGTCCTCCTCTTACTGTAGCCGAAACTGCCATGCTTTTTGTATGCTATGCAACGCTTTTTCTCTGTTGATCACTAAGCACGGCTCGTCCTCCCTTCACTGAAGCCGAAACTCCTAGCTGTTTCTTTGTGGATCACGTAACTCTTCTCGGCAGCATTACCTGTAGCGTAAACAAACGAAGCCTGTACGGCCGCCTCCCAAGCGGCCGCGCATATGTCTGGCCTCCTCGATATGTTTTAGCCTGTCAATTTAAACCTTGCCCGTCAAATATGACTTGCCTGTCCAATACGTTTTACTTGTCACATATTTTTTGGTCATCCAGCATACTTTGTCATCTATTGCGTCCAACATACTTTGCCTATCAGCTGTATTTTATTATTCGCTCGTTTCAAATGTAAAATCATTAACATAAAGATTTAATTATTTAAAGGTTTAATTACCCAAGTCTGCGTTGAGGAACAACACACCGTAATCGCTCAAGGTCCACAAGGTCGAAATCCGAGTGGCACTCTACAAAAAGGGGAAGGCGAGCAGAGGATTCGAGGGAATCCTTAACCACCGACCAGAGGTTCTCCAAGGCAACAACAGCCAGCCGCGATACCAGCGGTGTAATACACGTCTTTCACAGCATTTACACTTAAATTCCAATTGATTTGATCTTTGATCTTTGAACCCCTCGGATATCCGAATCGGATACGACATCAGATTTCTGATCAAAATCAGTTATATAAATTATTCGAATCACCCGAAGATCTGGGCATTTCAAAAATCCAATTGTCAGCACAATCCGTTTAACCAATGTTTGAAAAAAGACGGATCCGAGTTATCCGAATCGGCGTTGGATCCAATGTCTACCATGTACTCAGTGAATATTAGCCTTGGTAGGAAGGCACATGCATGCCTATCAGAAATGGCCTACCTCAGCTCGCTATAGGGGCAAAACACACCAGTGCTGTATAAAATTTTTAGTTTCGTAAAAAATACAAAACGTTGTGCAGGGCTGTCGCACCCCTCTCCCAACCCCATCTGCGCTGGCTTGAGAACAAACGATGGAAACGCAGAGGTTGAATAGGGCAGAGTCAGTTTTATACGTTAGTTTCAGCCTGAACTCTTTCAGAGCGTTTGTCCTAGTTTCTCCTGGATAGATTCAATTTTTCCACGCACACTTGTTAAGTATTAGGGTGCCCCATAATTTTCTGGGCTATTTGTTCCATGAGTGTTTGGCACGTTACAACTTCTTTATATAAAATCCAAACGCGATGTCCTCTTGGCACAACAAGGTGATTCGAATATATTTCGCAATAGCACATCGATTAGCACTATCCGCCAACTGCCTGCACTTTGGTAATTTCTTGAAAATGAAATTGCCGACTTCCGAAATCTGACATGCTTCTTCAAACATGCTTCTTCATCACTTTCGTTCTGGACTGTCTGCCTACGCTGCTTACCAAGCTATCGTTGCTTTGTTAGGTCCAGACGTCTGCAGCAAGTCAACCTTTGAAACTTGATTTAATCGTTTCCGGAAGGGATGTACAGCATTTTGCTGCTCAAAGAAGATTTTGCTTTCATTTTGGTTCACGAGTCGGGGAGTCGTGCACTACTCGCTTTCACCTGATGAACAGACGATTACAGCAGATTCATTGAGGATATGCTGGAAATGGAGCGCAAGCTGCTTGAGAAGTTTCCGAGATTCGGTACTATTCGTGTGTTAATTTATAACGCACAACCGCATTGAACGAAATGAACGCAGGGGCGATGAGAAAAGAGTCTATCGAAATTGTGTCACATCCTGCGTATTCATCAGATATCAGCCCTTGTAGCTACGCTGCGTTTAGATGTCTTGATCACTTTTTCATGAACAAACGATGTTCGCAACGTTAAGAGGTTCAGTGCGCAATCGACGAAAAGATCGGCAGCAGGCCAGCTTCATTCGGGGAGAATGCAATCAACTCTCTGCCCAATCGTTGGAGAAAGGCTGTGGCCACAGATGGGGAATATATCGATTGACCACCCTTTCTCATTATCTTGTTGTAATAAATTTCAATAAAAATGGTGTGATAGCCCAGACAATTATGGGACACACTAATAGTTTGGGTCTTTGAACGAATTGCGCAGACTAAGCTGCGACTGCCCCTCTCCCTCGTATTCCTCATTCACCATAATCGTAGACGTAAAGCTCACCATTATCGCCCGCTGACGTCCTGACGTTTACCTTACGTGTGGAGGACGTGGATTACACCGGTCCAGCATAACTGACCGCATGATGTTTGCGTCCAATAACGTGTACCATACCTGTAGCGGACTCGCCGGAAATTCCAAAATTTCACGTGGTGTCTAAACGGGTCAAGCCCATGACAACTAGCAAAGCAGGTCATAAAATAAATAAAGTTCACGATCCACACCTTAGGCACATGTTATACTTCGGCGACACTTAAAAAAATTTCCCATAACATACGTGTCCCCTTCAATGAACGAAGCTGCACACCAAGGATGAGCGGATTAACCGTTATCCCCTATCCATTATCAGGTATCCGGGGGATCTGGCCTATCCGTTTTGTTGTCCGGTAGTTTTTGGGCCGGATAGCGAACAGCAAATTAGCAGAATCCTAGGTTTGGACGTGGTGATGGATGGACTATGTAAAACACTTTTCACGATCGTTAGAGCCGTCGTCAGAAACAACAGAAGTCATTCAAATCCAGGGGCCGGATTCGTCAACGACTTACGTAACTTTAACGGAGAATTGTAAGCGAAAAGCTCAGATTACGCGGCTTATCGCTCACCATATCGCTTGATAAGCCGCGTTATCTGAGCTTTTCGCTTACAATTCTCAGTTAAAGTTACGTAATCGTTGATGAGTCCAGCCCCAGAAGGGTTAGTTAAGGTATTTCCTTATTTCCTTTTGGGAACTAGCTACGTCGTTTTAAAGGAACACTTTAACTTCGGCGACACTGCGATCAGTTATGCTTCTGTTGTTTCTGACGACGGCTCTAACTCCCATCCTTCGAGAGTTGCTGAACCTGCATCATAATCTATGAGGCCTACTAAACAGCGTTGTCCATTCATCTCAAGCCATGTGCAGACAAAGAATGCATACAGAATGCTATTGGCGACTGTTAGAAGTGTAGAGCCTGGCACAACCTATGGCACAAACTATGAAGGAATAACTTTCCGTTGTATCATTTGTGGTTCCATGATTGCATTACGTTCGATTTGTTTGCATGCGGTAAAGGTATCCTTTTAGCTGTATGCTGTTGTGAATCATTGAACAAATACCACACTACAGCAATGAATGCGTGCAAAAGGTAAATAGGTTTAATCCAGATACATAGAGCGACTTCTTCATTGAAAATTTTTACAAAGTTTCCAACAAACTATACTGAATAACTTTATCATTGCGAGTACTGCAAGACATGCAAAGGCGTTCTAATTTGTGCGTTTTCCAATGGAAGTTTTCTGCTACATAGGGAGCCACTCCCTTTTAGGGATGAGTCGGACATTCATCTCCTGCCCTTATGGAGCCGAATTCATCAACGACTTACAGCAATTTAACAGACAAAAATACAGCCGAAATCCCTTATAGCGCGGCTTATCAAACGATATGGTGAGCGACAAGCCGCGTTATCTGAGTTTTCCGCTGTGAATTCTCTGTTAAAGTTATGTAAGTCGTTGATGAATCCGACCCTGGATGTCATAACTCTTTGAGTGTGTGTTTGGCCTACACAATTGCTTGTAATATATTGCTAACATGGAAAAGTCAAGAGACATCGGAGGAATTGCTTTTCCAAGAACCAGTCTGTTTTTCAGCGGCTTTAATTGAAGAAAAAAACTAGGCGGCTGAAAAATAAATCAATCCACCCGAGCTTCTGCAAACAGGTGAACGGTGGGAATGATGCTGTTCGTTTATGTTTCTACTGATACCAGAAGGTCCCATAGAGCGTCATTAATGTGTCCACGGCACGACGTTTAAAACACTATTAAAATGTCTAGGAATGGCTTATAAATTAAAAGTGGTTCTGCTCCTGATCCGCCGTTGAAATTGGAGCAATTTAAAATGAGTTTTATCTTTTATTGTTTGTCCGTTATCCAGTCATTTTTGGACAGAATTATCCGTTGTCCGGGTTTCAAAATTTTTTTATCCGTTCATCCCTGCAGGACACCATTCTCATCAATGTCGATGCAACACCTGGGGCCGGATTCATCAACGACTTATGTAACTTTAACGGAGAATTGTAAGCGAAAAGCTCAGATAACGCGGCTTATCGCTCACCATAGCGGTTGATTGATCGTTGATAAATCCGGTCCCTGGAACGAACAACCTATTAACAGGTAGAACCATTACATAGACTTTGAAAAATCAAGACATCCTATCCTACTATATATAAAGCAGCAAGCGTGTGTCACTGTGTCACTGTGTCACACTGTCCGTCCGTCCCACTTTGAGTTGGGGCGCGGGAGCTGAACACGTCGAGAACCGTGCATGGCGAGCCGGAGAGGTACCGAGCACGTCGGCAACCGTGCATGGTGAGCCGTAGACGTGCTGAACACGTCGGCAACCATGCATGGCGAGCCGTAGACGTGCCGAGCACGTCGGCAACCATGCATGGCGAGCCGTAGACGTGCCAAACACGTCGGCAACCGTGCATGGCGAGCCGGAGAGGTACCGAGCACGTCGGCAACCATGCATGGCGAGCCGTAGACGTGCCGAGCACGTCGGCAACCATGCATGGCGAGCCGTAGACGTGCCAAACACGTCGGCAACCGTGCATGGCGAGCCGTAGACGTGCCAAACACGTCGGCAACCCTGCATGGCGAGCCGTAGACGTGCCGAGCACGTCGGCAACCGTGCATGGCGAGCCGTAGACGTGCCAAACACGTCGGCAACCCTGCATGGCGAGCCGTAGACGTGCCAAACACGTCGGCAACCCTGCATGGCGAGCCGTAGACGTGCCGAGCACGTCGGCAACCATGCATGGCGAGCCGAAGACGTGCCGAACACGTCGGCGGCACGAAACTTCAGCCCTGGGGGTAATCGAGGTCGCTGAACACGAATCTGAAGTCGACCAATCGATATCGATCGATATTATCGATTTTTTGAGGATGGCGCTCAAGTGGCGCGAAACTTCGGTCCTGGGGGTAATCGAGGTCGCTGAACACGAATCTGAAGTCGACCAATCGATATCGATCGATATTATCGATTTTTTGAGGATGGCGCTCAAGTGGCGCGAAACTTTGGCCCTGGGGGTAATCGAGGTCGCTGAACACGAATCTGAAGTCGACCAATCGATATCGATCGATATTATCGATTTTTTGAGGATGGCGCTCAAGTTTCGCGAAACTTCGGTCCTGGGGTAATCGAGGTCGCTGAACACGAATCTGAAGTCGACCAATCGATATCGATCGATATTATCGATTTTTTGAGGATGGCGCTCAAGTGGCGCGAAACTTTGGCCCTGGGGGTAATCGAGGTCGCTGAACACGAATCTGAAGTCGACCAATCGATATCGATCGATATTATCGATTTTTTGAGGATGGCGCTCAAGTGGCGCGAAACTTTGGCCCTGGGGGTAATCGAGGTCGCTGAACTCGAATTTGAAGTCGACCAATCGATATCGATCGATATTATCGATTTTTTGAGGATGGCGCTCAAGTGGCGCGAAACTTTGGCCCTGGGGGTAATCGAGGTCGCTGAACACGAATCTGAAGTCGACCAATCGATATCGATCGATATTATCGATTTTTTGAGGATGGCGCTCAAGTGGCGCGAAACTTTGGCCCTGGGGGTAATCGAGGTCGCTGAACACGAATCTGAAGTCGACCAATCGATATCGATCGATATTATCGATTTTTTGAGGATGGCGCTCAAGTGGCGCGAAACTTCGGCCCTGGGGGTAATCGAGGTCGCTGAACACGAATCTGAAGTCGTCCAATCGATATCGAGCGATATTATTGATTTTTTTGAGGATGGCGTTCAAGCGGCGCTAAACTTCGGCCCTGGGGGTAATCGAGGTCGCTGAACACGAATCTGAAGTTTGTTTTTGAGGTATGAAGGTCTAAAAGTTGGGAAAAGAAGATGGTCGGAGTGTTCTCTTCTCGGGGTTTGGGGGCGAAGCCCCCAACCAGTCGGAGGCGGCCGCTAGGCCGCTGAACGACTGGTATAAGAAATAAAGCAGTGGCGGAGACAGGAACCATACCAAATCCACTCCGAAAGGGATGGGCGAAGCTTCCGGTAAAAATCGAACCTCACGCTCCACCCTGAATAGGACTGTGATGGTTCGGCCTGGTTCCAGAAGCTCTAGTGAATCAGCCGACGACCACCACACTGTTACCATGGGCCTTTCCTGGTGGGATATCGGCTTTGATAAGTGTCCGGGGTGGAGGGGAGGGGCTCATCGACATCAAGTCACTCTCCTGATCGCCTTCGGTTCTCGTGAAGAACCCATTTTTTTGTCACATGTGACGAATCGATCCAAGAACGGGTCGTTTCGATTCCGGAGAAGCAAAGAGGAGTTTCTTTATTCTTTAGTTTCTTTAGGAGCAATTCGAAACGAGACATTTTCTGGCGATCACTCAAATCGTGGAGCACCCATTTTTCAAGCTTTTTCACCTTTCCGAGGCGTTTCAAACCATTTGCATCAGCTGTTCCAATGACTCCTTGACCCTCCGCAATCTCGCGGACTGTTTGCGTTGGATTGGGTTCAAAGAATGCCTGCAAATCGTCTCCTGAATTGTTGAAGGTCTGCCGCTTCGGGATGCATCTTCAAGGTTGAAATCTCCAGAGCGAAATTTCTCGAATCATCGTTACACGGTCCTTCCTCAAACGCTATTCAGCCCTCACACATGGCGAATTTGCCTGGCTGTTTCTACGAAGGATTGGGCCAGTTTGAGGTTAAAACAAAATATCGTTCGGAGTTGCTCTTTCGACATGCTTTAATAAGCATTCGAAGAATCGTTATTAAGCAGGTGAAACACGAATTATTTCGTAAGATAGAGCGAAGAATTCCGTATTAGACGTTATATAAAAATGCGAAGCAAATTAAATATTGATTCTGTAGTAAACGAACGATAAACGGTTGGAAAAACCGCCAGAACTTTCCGGCCTCCTAGTAATTTACATCAGAGGTTTACCTTATGGGCCCTCTATCAAGCTTAGGTTTAATGGTGCAGAGCTGGAGAATAAATAACAAGTCCAGCCGGCGTCAAATGAAAAAGTGGTCCGTGAAGTGCAATTCGATTCGAAAACTTTGCATCCGATTGAAATTACAAGCCCTTCTGTGGCTGAAGATCCTGAAGGTTCATGCTCTAAATTCAAGCTTCTTCTTATTTGTATGGTTTTGTGGAAAAGAGATTAGGTGGTGATTTGGAGACTGCATCTCACATAGAGCAAAACGGCCCCGTCGCAGCACTTATTCATAATTATTATGCTTCCTACGCAAAATATTCATGTTTAATATAAGAAGCTCTTCAAAGCAACGCGGGTCCTGTAGTTTGCCTATCGTGCTGTATCTGCAGTGTCCAAAAGGAGATCCAACATTCGAATGGCATTCGTTGAGTATTCGAATAATTGCGGCTTTTGATAAGTTTCGAATATTCGGATGGTTTCAATTGCTCACAAATTCCGAGGACCATTCTATTTCGAAGTAGAATGTATTTAAAAAACGCGGTTTTTCTGGATATTCGAATTTGAATGCATTCGAAAAACGCGAGTTTTTGAGAATTTGAATGCGAATCCATTGAAAAAAACGCGATCTTTTTGAGTATTCAAATTTGGGCACGTTCGAAAAATGCGTTTTTGAATACGCGAATTCGAATATAAGAATTCTGATTTGAAAATCATTCGAATACCTATTCGAATACGAGCACAACTATAACGCGAACAATCACAAGTTTTCCAAAATGTTTTGTTGCAGCATAGATTGGAAACGATTAAATCACTCGACTTCCGTCTTCGTAGACTTTCAGATGGTTCGGGATTTCCTGATGAATTGAAAACATGAAAACAGTTAGGTGTCCTATCTGGCGATCACTATTTCTCGTGCATTCTGTGCAGTTTCGGCTTCCCAGCCATTTCAGCTAGCGGGTGAAAGCATAGTGTTGCTATGCTTTCACCCGCTAGCTGAAATGAGTGGGAGGTATGCTGCCGAGCAATAGCGGCGAATGTCGTTGAAATATTTATCCAGATGTGGCCGATCGATCTTCTTGAACTCCAGTCCCCTGCCTTCTCTTTCGTGCCATTCACCCGCATGTGACTGCATGTGCTCTGATCACGAGTTATCTCTGTCCGTGTGCTACACTGAGATCGCATTTTGAAGAGCGGAACATATGGTGGTACTGAAAGATGAAGGGCCTCCAGCCGGCGAGAAGGTGTGTTCGTAGGGAAGACTGAATCAGATCAGCTCAGCTCCCCCCACTAACGAAAATTACCGGAGTTGGCGCTCCCTGTTAACTTTTATTTATTTATTTTACTAGCTTATATCTTAATTGCTTTCACTGACTTATATCAGATGTTGTATCTTGGAACGCTGATTTTGGATATCTGCTCCTTATATGCAACGGATATCGGGATCAGAGATATGGTATACAGTCTCCTTCTGCTTTGTTTGCGACATGCCTATGCTCACAGTCGGTAATAAGCCAACTAAACAAAGTCAGGGGCCGGATTCATCAACGACTTACAGCAATTTAGCAGAGAAAATTCAGCCGAAATTCCTGACAGCGCGGCTTATCAAGCGATATGGTGAGCGATGAGCCGCGTTATCTGAGTTTTCCGCTGTGAATTCTCTGTTAAAGTGATGTAAGTCGTTGATGAATCCGACCCCAGGTCGCAAACAAAACAAAACGAAAGTGCTGATTAACATTGCTCTCTGATACCTGCTGCAGATAAAGGATAAAAATAAGGTCAGCGCTAATAAATTTCCTTTGTGGGATGCGCCAGACATTGCTGGCCAGCGATGGAAAAGTCTTATCCTTCCAACTTTAGTACCAATTTATTCATCCCGGAGTGCTTAAGCAGCATGAGCGAGGTGTGACCCAAGAAGTTCGATTCAGAATGTACGCAACAGCCGACTCCTCCTCCGACTGCGTTACCAGACGCTTTGCCGCATTTACTATCAACGTTCGAACCTGCATCCTCTGATAAGGTCTCATCTCAAAGTGCGCATTGTGTTCTTCTCTCGTTAGATGAACACGAGCTTCGCGGCTTCCCTTTACTTTGCTCAAGTTGTCGATAGCGTAAGGAGGAACAAACGACGGGTCTTTAGCAAGCCTCCTTCCGTTCACAAATTTCGTGCCAAGCACTTTGCGAAAGGTGGGCCGAGGGATCTGCCATAGCCTTCTTTTCTTTTCCATTTGCTTTGCCTGTCATAAACGCTTCTCATACATTTCCACTCACTTCTCATCTCCACTTATAACGGCAGGAGGCCAATGAAAAGCTGATGAAAGTGAGAAGAAGTTGGATGACAGTGTACAGCATACCTGTCCACTCGGCGTCAGCACTCATTATTCAGGCTCCTACCATGTACTGCGGTCATATTAAAGAATCCGGAAGCATACGTTCTTCCAATTTCTGAATTCCCCCCCACTAGTGTGATAAGGATAAAGGATACAGTTTGGTGTCAGTGGATGCCTCCGTGTGAGGCGCCGCTCCTTCCAATTCTACGGGAAATCGTGGAGGCAATTTGAATCTCTATTTTATGCCTATACAATGGCTTGAGAAACCAGTCCCGTTCAGTGTTTTATCCTTCCCAGACAAGCCTCGCTCCAGTTCACTGACCTCGGAGGGATGGACGGCTTGGTTAGCCTGGCGGAACCCGGCCCGAGAAACCCCTTGAACCTGGTGTGCTCGCGACTCCGGCACCTCCTAACGTCTGCGCTGTCACACGCTCGTCTAGTGAGATATTTGCAAGGAAATCCCGCAAAGCTGTGGTGAGCTGTCGTCACTCTGTTCTGCATTCGCTACGTCCGATTGCAGATGCGCTCAAGTGTCAGATCTCCCCTCATTATATGCGTGACGCACTTCCATCGGTCGCCTCCGACTCGCACGCAGTCATCCGATTACGTACCCACGTAGGCCCAATTTCCTGCTGCAGCTCAATTGGTACAGATCCATATCACTTAGTGGCTGTCCGAACTGTCCGAACTCTGACAGTTGTTTGTCATTCCGCAGATTGGTGTTGAAAACAATGAGTGGATCGAGACGCTGCCACCGACCGCCTCGCGAAGGGGAAGTATCGCGAACGACTCGTGATTTTAAGTACAACCAGCGACCGCTGCTCTTCTCGTGCGTAGCAACTAAGAGCTTTCCGGAAGCCTTGCCGGAATGCTCGATGTATGTATGAGTGAGCTATAGCATATCGAGGTTGCGGGAGAATCTAACGAGAGGATGAAACTATATCAGAACGAGGATAATCGCGGACAAAACTGCTCCCGTGCCTTTGATTCTTGGTGCCATAAAGAGCAGCCAAGGGCTCTAGAGTATCAGAGTTCACAAGGCAGTACTGCATTACATTTGCTGTATCGTTCGAAACCGTTCTTTCAGTGACTAGCTTTGAACAGGAACGAAGCGAATTCACAAACGCTTAGATTCTAGATATCTTTGCTAATAAAAACCAGCAAAAAGTACTCCTTTAGAATTCTGGGACACTCTAGTGCAAATCAGTCTGAAACTTTCGGAAGGGCTCTCTTCATGTAGTTCCTTTCTTTTGAAGTCCCTCTGGAATAAAACATCATCGACCAGTTCATACATTTTCACATGGCTGTCCTTGGGTGGGTTTCCCTTGCCGCGGTGGGAAATGAGGTTTCCGAGCAACAGTGCCCGAAACCTCATTTCCCACCGCGGCAAGGGATTTAGCAAGAGACGTTCATACGGCTTCCTTAGAGCTCTTCAGGCGAACCCTGTCGTAATGGAATAGATTGCTTTTTAAATATTTTTATAAAGCATTCATACAGCAGATCGGAAGACGCATGGATGGCCCGTTCTGTACTGGATCTAACAAGATACTTGGAAAACAAAGGCGCTTGCCCGTTCTCACTGCAACTGGCAGCACTGTTTTCGATAGCGGTGCTTTGTCAGAAGTCACTTTCTCTTGGAAAATGATAAATTCTTTCTCCAACGGAAAAGGGAGCCATAAAGAGCCGGCGCGATCCCATCATTTACCACGCATTATAGAGTACGACGCTAGAATTCGATAAGTGGGATTCTCTATGGTTTAAAAACAAGCCGAAAGACAAAGTTCTGCTAGAAAAGCCGTAAAACATTTCATATGTATCTAAGTCGATATGTAAGTGTCCATCAACGCTGTGAACAACGGAATCAGGATAATGGACACTAGAATTTGAAACTGTCTTGGAGAAGTAGACAAGAGGTTTTTCGATTCACTGCATGTCCGTGGCAGAACTAACATCAAGAGCCAAGATTTTGGTATGGTTAAAGAATACAAGACGAAATAACATAGATGCAGAACGCATAACAATCTCAGGAGCAGTTTGATTTTTCGTTGAGCTTTCTGTATCATAGCGTAAGGACGAGTACGTGCGACGCGAAACAATTACCGCAATTCATTTCATAAATGCGTTCTTTTAAGTCGCTTGATAAAAATGAGACAGCGGCAGCCTTGCATAAAAACCGAACTAGAACTCTTCTTGTTTCACTTGGTGAAGGCAAACCATTGCTCCGCATGGGTATTGCAGAAATGCAAATTCTTAAGGGCAGGCAGGGGTTGATCAAGGCATTTGTTGCTACATCCCTTGCCCTCTGCGGCATAGCTGTTCTCCTAACACTCGTCCCCTTCGCAGCCTTATCCAGTGAAGGGGATAAGCGCCTTCTGACCAACAAAGCAGCCGGAATGCAGCATTTTGCGAGCTGCAGCTTTTGCAATTTTTGAGTCAACACGTGTTGCTAGAAGTGTGTTGCCCACGTTTTTTACATCGTTTTGCCGCGGGTTTTGCTAAAACACTGGTTTCCATAGCGGTCCATTGCAAGGACGCTGCGGGTGCCCGAATATCATGTTTAGATATCGAGGAAGCATGATTCGTCTCATCATGGTCGTGAGGTATGTAGATGGTGATCCGTAAATGTTGGGGCGCGGATTCTTTTAATCTGAAACTGTCTTCAAAAATTCAACTAGAAATGTGCCACAGAGAACTTTCGAGTAACAATTGGTGCAACTAAAGTAGTGTGAAGTGACCTGTTTTTGCTTCGATGGTGGTCCTCATTTCGCTGCTCGGATACTGCTGCACTGTGATCCACAGGGTTTCAAATTTTCCAACCCTACTTCAGAGGCTTCTTCATCTTCATCTTTGATACACTCTTACATTTATACATCTTCGTTTTTTTTTGCACATGACGCCTGCTTTATACTTTAAACGAAAGGGTCGACGAGTTTCAAGATTAGAGGAATTAGTCACATTTCATCATCTGCGGCGAAAAAAGAAAGTTCTGGCAAAATGGCATCTCGAACTATCTGCTGAGCAGCGAAAACATTTCGGTCGAGGAAAGCTGTCTGCATCGTGGAGCACTCCGCAATACTTTATTTTTTTAACTTTATTTTTACACTGTTTTGCCGTCAACGATGGTATTCTGCAGCTCTGGAGAAGTATCCTCAGTTGCTGTCTGAGCATGGAGCTCGAGGACGCAACATCTTTGCCATTTCCTACAACAATGCTGGCGATGTAGCTCTGCGTAGCGCAGGTGCTCTCCAATGATGAGCAAACTCCCCTATGTTTCGCTTGGACTTGTTGCTGGGTTTACATTTGAGTTTCTCTAGTTTTGTTAACTAATTGCAGCGTCGAGAATAAAAATTGTATGTGCTGATTCCTCCGCACTCACCTCTTAAGAATTTAGTTGCCTTTCTACTGGCTTCGAGGCGGAATCCAAACCTATGGCAACGGAACTTTGCTTGTTTGACTTTTTGGACAGTAGGCGTTATTTTTCATTTTTCAGTTCTATACTGCGGAGAGTATGTTTGATAAAGCAACACAGAGAGCGGGGACCAGTCATAACACAAGCAGCGCATTAAAGTTGCAGGTTCTTCACAACTCTTTTGTTTCCTTTTTTGAACCAGCAACTTCTGGAGAAATCATCGTGCTTGGACTTTTAAAGGACCCAGGATGGACCTCGCGTAACACGCCGTCGCTTTTCACCACAATGATAGCCCGAAATCCGATGAAGCAGCAGCATGACCCTCAAAATCGCCATAACTGTTCGGGCCTTCAGTTACCTGCAGCTCTGGCCATCGTCTGTAACCCTCCAGTAGACCAAAAGGAAGATCGAGAGCAGTGACGTGGGCGTGAAATCATACACTGGATCCGAAGGAATCGTTTCCGGATATCCCGGTCCGAATCATTCAAAAATCCGGGGTCCGCGAAAATAGCCTTCCGAAAAATTATCCAAGTTTTTCGAGCGGATCCAATGTATAGTGTGAAATCACTTCACAAGCGACTTCATTTAACTAAAAACCCGAGTTAGCTGGCTGCACGTGGCCGGTGGCATTCGAAGGTGTACTCCACATACCGAAGGTATGTTAGCATGGCTATATTAGCTGCCCTGGGCATATTAGCTTGACTCGCCAGGTGAATCGGAAAACCGGTCCCACTCTGTGTCTGTGTATCACTGGTGGTAAACTTTTATATACCATTATCTTGGATATTGATATTTCTTATTGATTTATGGCTAAAAACCGGTCAGTAACAAACAAATGGCAACGAGGTTACTTTCCACACAGCACAGATGGAAAATGTGCAGAAAAGGACCTGAGAATATGCGGACGTCAAGACCCTCCAAATTTCAGCCGACCAGTTGAAATGCGAAAATGTCGGAACGCACGAGAACCGAACGCAGAAGCTCTCACTCGCATGAAGCACCGCCAGCATCCTCTGCGTGCCCAACCGCATACCGGCCCGGGCATCGCTGCCGTGAATGTGGCCCTGCCAGCGCTCGTGAGGCACTGTGCACCGCCGCGATTCCATAGCAAACTTTAAGGACCCTCTCCTCGTTTGGTTTAATGACACGACAAAAAGGAAACACACTTTGACACTAATTGAGTGGTGCAGACTCTCCCTATATGACATGCCTTCCCCGTTCGGACATAAGCCTCAGACGTACTGCAAGACCTTGCTCTAACGCCTCGCGAACTAAGGGGAAGAAAACAGCGGGGTTCGGACTTACCTACCGCAACGACAAACGCGGCACCGACATGACATAGTTTTGAACCAGTGCCTGCCTCCTGATTTCGGACCAGTTGTTTCGGTGAGAGTTGGAAGTGAGCGACCGTTCGACCACCTGGCTGGCGCAGATCAGGTGACTCAAGCTGTAGGAATGAGCTGATGTGTCGCTTCTAACACTTTTTCGGTTGAAAAAGAGAGTTAAAGAAACACCAGCACTCCTTTTTGCACGAGGAAGTCCATTTAGTCCATTTATCCAAGAGAGCTAATAGCATGGAGTGTAACTGAGTCCATCGGACAAATTTATTGGAGGGGTGGGGGGGGGGGGGAACGGATCAAAGCATTCACGTCCGTTTCCGAGTAGGATGGATCGGAAAAAGGTTCCTGGAAAATCGACAGCATGCGTGTAGGGATTCGAAAGAAACAAAAAGGCACATTACTATGTTAATAAAAAAAAACCCCTTTGCGAATCAGCCGTGTGGCTGCCAATGATTTGTGCTGGTGTGGCCGTCGCTAGTATCGAAGTTCATAACAATCCGGCAAGTTTCTTATTGTATCCAGTTGCAACTCTATTTAGACGTGATCTTTTCGAAGTCGCTGACGACTACTCGTGGCACCCCAGTTCTACCAATCCATTCAGAGCTTCCCTGATCTGCTCTCCGCCTTCCCTGATATTGAGTTCTAAAACTCTACTTACGGTTAGTCACTTCTCCCGAAGTCTCCAAGAGACTAAGGTGATTTGAAAAATTGAACGACTCAATCACTTTCTTCTTCTGGAGGCTTCAGGAGGGTAGGCCACATGGAGCGAGCTGCTGATGCGTGCTCGGCCTCAGCCGCCTTCGTTGTCATGTCAGTTAATCCGCTTTAACTCATCGGCTCTTACAGCATTGACTGGATTCTCAAGTCCGTGGTTTGCGGCACATGCTCCACTTTACTTGGCCACGCATGAATTACCGCGAGGGTCAGTTTGCAACTTTTTTTCGCCGCTGTATCTGCTCAGTTAGCTGTCCACTAGTAAGCATTCCGAATAAGAACGAAAAACCTAGATCATCAGGATCCATGTTTCTAGGGACTAGTCTGTGGTGCAGACCTCTTACCTCTTCAGCCGATTATGTTCTGGTTAACTCTTCTTCTTCTTCTTCTTCTGCTTCTTCTTCAGCGTTGGTCTCGCATCATTGCGGATCCACTTCTTTGATGCCATGTCGCCATCTTTTCCAATCCTGTCCAAGGTCAAGGTGGACACTAGCTACTTTAAATGTCTTCTATAGCGTATCAGCCCAACGCTGGTTCGAACGTTCTCTGGGCCGCTTTCGTGACACTTCCAACTCACGGGCTATCTTGCGGACGCTGTCCTCTTTCCCACGCAGAACATTGCCGTAGCATCGTAAGCGAGCTTCGCGCACCTTGTCCGCTATCGACGCGACACCGAACTTCTGCCGAATAGCATCATTTCTGATGCGGCCCATGCGGGTGACTCCAGCCGTCCAGCGCAGCATCTTCGTCTCCATGACGCTGAGGCGCGTTTCAACTTGCTTAGTCGCAGGCCAACACTCAGCGCCGTACATTGCTAGCGGCCGCACGACTGTTCTGTAGATCTTCGACTTCAGGTGCTCTGGTATCTTCCTGTCGCGGAGCACGCCAGTCAGTGAACGCCACTTGGACCAAGCTGCGCTCGCTGCACTCACGCGTGAGTTCACTTCAGCCGTCAGACTGTCATCAGACGCTAGTGCTGATCCCAGGTGTTTGAAAACTGAAGTTTGTAAAAGCTCAGTGCCGTCAATGTTAATGGATCCAGACTCATTTACGTCAGTCGTTAGCTACTCGCTCTTCTTTACGTTTTGTTT
This sequence comes from Heligmosomoides polygyrus bakeri, assembly GCA_947359475.1. Classification (NCBI taxonomy): domain Eukaryota; kingdom Metazoa; phylum Nematoda; class Chromadorea; order Rhabditida; family Heligmosomidae; genus Heligmosomoides; species Heligmosomoides polygyrus. The sequence continues at coordinate 44,636,671 of OX375867.1, read as the reverse complement.
GAGTACGAACCTCTATCTCTAAGCGGTCACACCAAGCCTGCACCTGGCGCTCGGGTTCATTTTTATCCTCGCATGCGAGCATTGTGTTACGTCACCAGCATAAAGCAACGCCACGGGACTCGTTTATTAAGATACCGTGTAATGACACCCATGAGGACAACAAAGAGGAGTGGCGAAGAGCAGAAACTTGGTGCACTTCGACAGACATGGGAAACTCCATGTGGTGCTTCCCGAAGCTCGCACTCGACTATTTGGGCTAGAGTATAGCATTCGCACTAACTCCACAAGTTCTTGAACCACGTCGTGCTGTTGTAGGACGTACCAAATAAACTCACTCGTTACACGGTCAACGGCCTTCTCCAAGTCGAGAAAGGAAAGATGCGCCGGCTTCTGTTTCTCGCGATGTTTCTAAACCAGAAGACAAGCAGCATGTATGGCATCAATGGTGAAACAACAAACCAGCCACGAAGCCACAACATGTGGATAGCTTGACGATTTCACGATTTCTTCTATCGAGGATTCACTCTAAGACCCTTATACTGTGTAAAAGCAAACGAATCGGATGGTAATTTTAACAGTCTGCAGGGCTGGCTTTCCCCCAAATCGGGATCGTCGTACTTTTCTGCTAATTGGGCATCTTCTTCTCCGCTACAACTTGGGTGAAGAACTTGGTCAACCACTCAGCAGAGCACCAGGACTTCGGCTTCCATAAATTGGCTGACAAGTCATTTGGACAAGTCGCATCGCCCTGATTTAAACTGCCGTTAAGGCACTATTGTACTTTCACGACTCCAGAGGTCGAGGAGCTGTCAAAAAACTTTTCGCCCAAAGCCCCCCCCCCCCAGGGAGCTGATCAAGAATCTGTCATTCGTTTTCGAAATTTCGGCCGATTACGATTAGGTTACAGCAGGTACGGGTGACTAGGGCTATCGAGGTCATGGGGTGTTAATCACGAATCTGGGAGTGCTGATCACAAATCTGACCGTTTTGACAAATTAGAGTGAAATAAATGTGTAGAAGATGTGTAGGAAGCAGAGTGGTGAAGGAGGCAGCGGTAGTGAAGAAATGTAAAAATAGTGCACAGCACGGGAGTCGAACACCCGGTGGTGCACCTTTGAAGCAGCCCCGCACCCTTCCGAGTCACCTACTCGCTTGCCACAGAGCCTTTCGCCGCTACAACAGCGCGCGCATGCACGTGGGCACGTGCTGAAGGTGCGCTGCTGTACCTCCTCCCCCTTCGCGGGCCCTTAGCTCGTCTGGTTCAAGGACTCAGCAGAAACGAAACATGTTTTTCTACTATGTGAAGGGTGGAGATTCTCGCAGTACTATCCATTTCTCCCGTTCAGACCTACGCCTGAGACCCTTCTCTGGTAAGTTACAGCGGTGAGGAGATGCAGGTGAGGCTTGTGCGGCCCAGTCGACCACTACGGGAAGATGCGGCGAGCTAATGGCCTACGAAGGCGTAGACAAGCAGATCGGTTAGGGTGCTTTACGACGAAGTGCACACAACTCCCCATCTGCCTAACCTGCCTTAGTCCCAGCTACCATTTTAGAGCGTCAGAGGGCAGCGGTGAAGTTTCTTCCGCCCTTACTCACTCAAATTTGAGTTTTTGATACAGGAGATGGTACCGTTTTATTCAACTCGAAAATCGTTATCGAAATTGGCCAAGTTTTCTCGTCCAAAATCATCTGGGGGTTATATGGGGGCGCTGATTACGAATCCAACGTCCGTTTTTGAAAATTCCGCCGATTTCTGTAGGTTTTGGATTTTCTTCTGGATAATAGAGGGTGGTCGGGTCAGGATCACCGACTTTGCTCAAACTTCGTCTATGGGCAGGGGTTATTTGGGGTGCCGAACACGATGGCTCCACCATCCTCGAACGGCAGGTAATCTACCAAAATCGGCGGAATTTTCAAAAACGAACGTTGGATTCGTAATCATCGCCCCAAACATCCCCTGGATGATTTTGGACAAAAAAATTTGACCAATTTCGAAAATATCGATTTTCGATGACGTCATCGTCCGGGCAGACTCGGCCTAGGGCGCCCACGCTCTCGATGGGAAATTGTCAAAAAATCGATTTTTCTGAAATTGGTCGAGAGTGACACATTTCGATAGAGCTTTTCGGGTTGAACAGAATGGCGCCATTGCGAGTGTTGGAAACTGAAATGTGGGCGAGTAAGGGCGGAAGAAACCTCACCGCTGTCCTCCGATGCTCTAAAATGGAAGATCGGGCTAAAACAGTTTAGGCAGCGGGGAGTTGTGAGCATGTCATCGTAAAGTGCCTTCCGTGTTCTGCTAGCTCTCGCATTTGCATGCCGTTAGCTCGTCGCATCTTCTCGTAGTGATCGACCGAAATCGGAAAAAATTGTGCCGCGCAAGCCTCACCTGCATTTTACACCGCTGTTACTTAGCCTCTTCATGAGCTACACCGTTGTGCTTTAGTGCGCTTCAAGAACCTTGTGCTGCCTACAGAACTCTCGAGCTGCAGCCGGAAACATGACAGAGTTATCGCACTTTGAACATGGTCGCGCGTGCAATTTGCGAGCGGTCGCGCCCACTCGACTGATAGGTTCGATTCTATATGCATTGCTCACGGCGCACTCCAAAGGCAAGCTGGACAATCTTACAGCTATTCCTAAGTAGGATGGGTGGGAATTTCTGATAAAACTTCCCAAACGCTCACTCTACAAGCTGTCGCTCGATCGCTTAACAGGTTGCCGCGCACACTCAATTGATTCTGTCGGGCTTATATGCATTGCTCAACGCTACTGAGATCTATAGGTAAGATAGAGCTCGAGAGCACTTGTGAGTAGAAACATATATTTCAGCACAGCTGAAATATAAAATTCCAATAAATTCTAATAAATTCCAAATAAAATGTATGTAAGCCCCACACATATTCTTAAAAATAAATTCCACACTAATAAAGCATATTCTATTAACTCACCCGAATTCGATGGCCGTCCTCCAACTCCGACGATCCAAACCTGGATGGCTGTCCTCTCGTTACCACGTCCGATAACAAGCTCCAGCTGACTTTGAACAGCGACGATCCTTCAGCTGAAAAAGACAGGTTAAACAAGGTCGAATAACGAAGCAAACAAGAACCCAGGCCCACTCCTATCGACAACTTTCAATTGTGTGCAGTGCAGAACGGACAATACGGTTCAAATTCAAACTTTAAAAAATGTATTTAGGGGTGTGTAAGCAGCCCTATGGCTGCTGCTAACACAACCCTAAATACCTTTTTAAAACCACATCCCAAATCACACAGCTGGCTGCGATGACCCGATCACCTGAAAAAGAAAGGTTAAACGAGATCGAATAAGGAAGCAAACAAAAACCTAAGTCCAATCCTGTGGACAGCTTTCAATTGTGTGAGTGCAGAACAGAAAATACGGTTCAAATTCAAACTAACCCTCGCCCCCCCCCCCCCCTCCAGCCACTTCCCCCAGCCCTTTAGCGCCCACAAACTCGTGCACTGCAACTAGAAATGTATTTAGGGTTGTGTAAGCAGCCCTCTGGCTGCTGCTTACACAACCATAAATACATTTTTAAAACCACATTTCAAAACACTAACACTTAATCCACTAACTCACCAATCTTGGATGACTGTCCTCCGACGTTGATGACCACGTCGTTCTTGGACGACTCGTTCACCTGAAAAAGAAAGGTTAAACGAGATCGAATAACGAAGCAAACACAAACCCAAGTCTACTTCTGTGGACAGCTTTCAATTGCGTGCGGTGCAGAGTGGCGAATACGGTTCAAATTCAAACTACCCCCCATTCACTTCCCCCTGCGCCTGGCTGCTGCTTACACAACCCTAAATACATTTTTAAAACCACATTTCAAAACACTAACACTTGATCCACTAACTCACCGATCTCCGAAAGTTTGCGTCCGACGCCGATGACCGCCTCGCTCTGCAGCGACTCCTTAACCTGAAAAAGGCAGGATAAACGAGTTAAACCTTTCAAACAGAAACGAACACCAACGCGATCGACGCCAACCATCGAGAAATACCGACGAAAACCAAGGGAAGTCATCAACAAACAAAAGTGAACTCAAAGGACGTGGCGCAACCCTTCGCGCCAGTCGGAACGACCGCTCACACCATCACGAGACGCATTGCGTCACATCAGGTTACTGTGCTTACACACGCGGAAATTCGCCGCGGGACCCATGTGCGCCGCAGTTCTTCAGCGGTACCTGGGACAGTACTTGGGCAGTTGGTTTCCGAAACCGGCAGTACCTTGACAGCACTCCTCTTGCAGTTGTTGGGCTGTAGGGCGTGTCCAGCCAATGGTCGGCGCCGACGGGAAGAGCGAACATACTGCAGTATTTGCGCTGTGCCTCCGCTGTAACCCCGCTGTACCTGTCGGTTCGGCAAGTCATTTCGCAACAGTGCCGTACCTCGGCAGTACCTGTTGCAATTCCTGCTCCGCCACGCCCCCGCCCCACTGACCAATCGTGATCGAGGGGCGGTCCCGCAGTATATACTGCCGAGCGACAGACCTTTCGGAAGGGGCGGAACCTACAGACCAACTTCTCCCGCGCCGTCAGAGTTCTTCTAACGATGAATTTCTTCGACAGTCGTAACTGTCAACAACTGCACGCGTGAATTCACAGCTGCTTCCTTCTCTCCCATTCACCACCACGTAATTCCTGCTGCACCGCATCTATCGACCTGCTTCAGCCTCGGAGGGGTGATTATTAACGTGCAGATCATCAGTCGATTCTGTTCGTCTGTGAGAAGTCTTCGATCACGACCTTTGACAAGGGCAAAGTCTATCTCCCTCTTAATGTTCTCACTATGAACCGAGATGAGGTGGCAGTACAATAAGGTCGGCTCGTACGAAGGTTACCATTGCCACAAGAATTTTGGCAGTACTTTAGTACGGCATGGACAAGCTCGTCAAAGGAATACATGCTTCAAAGTGCTTCGTCAAACTAACCATTTCTATTTCTAGCGTAGCCGTTAGGGATTTTCCTCGCCTGTGACATCATTATCGATTCTGCAGATGCAATATAAGCATATCCGCGTGACCCGCGTAGCGCTTGTACGCACCCAAACTACATAAATGTAGTGAAGTGGTGCCAGATTTGTTTGGGAATTGGAAAGCCCTCCTACAGTGGCCGTCGAAAGTCGTAGGGTAGCAATGGTCCCTGAACATGAAAAATACCTGGATAGCGAAAGAAAAGCTCTGTAGAACCAACCCAGTATTCGCTTCAATCTGCTCCTCGTTGGTGTTATACCTTCGCATTTCATTTCTTCTGAACACCGAACCAGCAGCGTCGTGCCTGTTTATATCCATCTCCATACCAACTTGGAATAGCAAATGTTATCAAAGCGAAGGTTTGCGTTCTAACGTTCTAATGGCATACCTACCATTTGCAATGATAAAATCCTCCAAACGGTTCGAAATAGTCGCGAAGGCTTAACATCTTCCAGTAAGGGAAGTTATTAGCGCAGTGGAGATGCCGGACTCGATTAGTAGGTTTGATCCTATGTGCATTCTGCACGGCGCGCCCTCGGAGCATTCCTAGCATGCAGAACACTGGCGACGTACGCTGTACTTGAGGTACTTCGATACTCTTGGAAATAAGCTGCTCCAATCGAATCACAAAATCCTGCTCCAGTCATTTTTTTGGCCACCTTCAGCGAAAATACGGGTGCTCAGGTAATGTTGTATATATATATATATACTTTTGTGAGAAACAAGCTCTTCAATTTACGCACCCTTGCCTCTCGTAGGAAAAGATGTGATCTAATCACTGTCTATAAGCTAATCAATGGTAAGTTGGATCTTCCTCTTCAGGAATTTTATTCACTATCTAACTCAAACACTAGAGGAGGTCAGATGAAGATTCAAATTCCAAAAGCCAGAAGTAATATAAGGTCGACATTTTTTACAAACCGAGCTGGAACCGAATTTCAAAAATTTTCGAAGAAAAACATCCTACCAAAATCGTTAAGGCAATTCAAAAGACTTGTTGACAGGTACCTTCAGGATGTTCCTTAATAGTTTACTTCCTACTGTTACTGTTGTTTGTCGTCTGTGGCTAACAGTATATGTTTTATTCGTTCTGTTCTCTTTTTAATGGTCATGTTTTGTTGTGCCATTTTTTACGTGGACCTGCACGTATAGATAAATAAATATATATAAATATATAAACAAATATATATATATATATATATATATACGTACGTACGTGTTTGTGTAGATCTCGAGGAGACGAATCGAACGGTGCCAACCGTTTCTAAAAACCTTCAGTTCGAAGAATTTTGGGCGTGCAACTGTTAGGGACGGAAAACTCGCCCGCGGCCGGCCTTCTCAATGGAGCGCAAGTTTTCAATTTCGACTATTTTTCATCTTTCATATGAATATGTTTAGCAAACGATAAAGCTCGATCTCTTGACCTCAAATTTGCCCTTGGTTTTTCAAATGGATGACCTTTAGGCGAATTAAAGGAAAAAGACCTAAAAGACGCAAAATCGCGGTTTTTGCAGCGTCTATTCAAAAGACGCGTCCCCTACCGTATTCCATCGAGACTCTGGGCTCTCAATTTTTTTTAATCAAAACTGAACTCGTACTGATCCCTCGACCAACTGTGGTGTTCTGCACTGAACTCGACTGGTAGGGACCAAAAAGTTCGGTCGATTGGGACCACGGATGAGCGGATAATAAAATTTTGAAATCCGTATAACGGATAACGGATAATTTTTCCCAAAAATGGCCGGATAACGAAACAAACAACAAAAATTAAAACTAATTTTAAACCATTCTTTCTCTAATAGTAGGTCGGGATTTGTAATATCGTCCTCGTCACATGTCAAATAACCCACTTTTGACCTTCTTATCGGTTTTTCTTCGAGGTGCGAAGTAGCGCACTCTGAGAAGGCGCCCACTCCGACTCGATGTTCTTGGTTCGGATTTCCAGTCTGGGTATCAGGATTGCACGGGAATGTTAATGCACTGACTTGTCCATCGTCTGGTCACCGCAAGTCATTGCCCAAGTACGTATACCAGTATTGAACCTGCAGCTCGTCAACAGCTGCTGCTAGTGCTCAGCAACTACCCGTAAACCTATCGGCCATAAAACGTCTGGTTGGGACTTCGGCCCAAACTCCGAAAACAAAACACCTTGCACGACGGTTTATTGACCATTCGGCCCCATTAGAGAAGAAAAAACTTATCTTGCTTAATACACAGAATATAGTAAGGGAAGATCCTCAAGGCGATTAACGTAAGCATTGACCGCTGCCCACCGCATTAGTGCTATTCCCACTACGAAGTGTCTAATCCGCAGAAAAATTGATATTTGATCGGTTATTCGGTCAATCGATACTGTTATCTTGTTCTAGAAACTGTCTGAATCTCTTTATACTGGAGTATTTCCTGCAAGCGGGAGTAATTCTCTCGAAGAAACTGTCGTGTGACTCCCACTCCAATTGGTCAAATTTAGGCTAAACTGCGGTCGAAAAATCGATACCATCGAAATATTGGTCTCCTCATCCGGAATAATCATAATCGCATCCCGATTGGTCAAATTGTGGTGTTGAACGACAACTCCGATCGAAAATTGATACTATCGATCAATGTTGTTCGTTCGAATACTTCCACTCATTTGTCCAACTTGGTCATTTACCGCTAATTTTGGTTCGTTTCCATCCACTGCACATGAGGATAGCCTTGACAGGTTTTACATGCACGTACGGGTCACCTTTACACGTTTGACATGTTTTACTGGTTCACACAGGTTTGGACACACATGCACACACGGACAGACTAACGCTTTTATATATAGTAGGATAGGATAGAATATTAAAGTAATGGCTAGTTACTAACCACTCGAAAGTTATGCACATGCCAAGCATAGTTTCAATGAGCTTAAAGACATACATAGAAGATGAATATCCGGCGCATCCTTAAAACGAAGTGATTCTTATGAAGGTTTATTCCTTTCTCCTCTAACCGACAGGTTTTTTCCAGACAGTGCATTATGCTAGGATTAATTTTGGTGAAAAACCCACAAATAAAAATGAGGAAGGCAGTGCTCTGCATTCAGAACACGCTAAGAGCGGATTGATAGTTTGGCTTAATTATGCCATTGAGAAAGAAAAGAAGGCACGACCCTCATTGCAAATGTATCTCGACTATCAGTGGAAAAAACACAAAACGAAAAAATTGTCCTTATATTCAACTAAGCAATCATAAGGATGCCAGATTTCGTTGTTCGTTATCCGGCCAAAAACCACCGGATCAGGAACAACAAGACGGATAGGCCAAAACCCGCCGGAAACCGGATAACGGATAACGGTTAGTCCGCTCATCCCTGATTGGGACCCCTCATCTGCACTGAGTCTGTGCGACATGGATAAGGCCCACTTAGCTGCACCCTTGATTGGCCCGCTTCTGATAAAAAGTGGGAGCTCTACTCTGACGTTCATCTCACAGCCAGTGAATTAACCAAGGAGACGACGCAGAGTGCATCCACAATCCTGATGTACGCGCAAAAAAGTGGTGTTGCGAGCTAGGGCGCTACGCGTACGTGCATATCTCCTAGATCTATGCACGGCAGTAATATAAAACGCCTACTTCAACAACCTACAAATTTTGAAGGCTCAGCTTGGACCTACAAGTACACAGCGAACTAAAGGGTGCTTTCAACAGGACAACATTCAACAACATAGAAAAAGGTGGACGGTAGGCTAAGTTGGCGAAGTGTTGTTCCACTAGTACCCTTCTCGCTAGGCCTTGCCCTCTCAAATCATGTAATACCTCTGCTCTCAGTTTCATTCGAATGGTCTACACTTCATAGTCTGCGATAATATCGAAGAGACACTTCGTGTGTCATTGTCTTCACGGCGCAGTACTTTGTGTTCTGCAGTACGTGCACCCATGAGCTACCAACAAATTTGCAGAGGACGACCACCGTTGGTGGGACTTGTTTCAGATGGCTGGCTGTTGTTGCTCGAATATAGTGAAGTGATACATTTTGTGCTGCGAACGTAAGCGTAAGCGAACGAAGCTTTTGCACATATCTGTCAACCCAACACTTGGCCTCGAGGCAGCCGAGGTAATGAATGTGACATGGACGTTCGACCGAAACTCAGACGGATCTCGAACTGGCATTCACTGACACTAGAAAGGATCTGCACAGTTACACTTCCGTCCTCGTCGACCTATTGCGAAATCCACGAGGTTGCTCGTTGCAGTGGCCCTTCAGCACTCATCCGTGGCGTTGAGTTGTGTTGGTGGAAGGCAGACATCCTTGTGAGAAGAGCTCGCTTGCTGGCAGTATGTGTAATTAGCTAGAGAGCTGGGAACAGGTGGCGAACAACAGTCGCTATCAGATTAGGATTAGGAGATGTTTTGCTGCAGTCGTCATAGGGGGCATAGGCTTCGCTAGTGTTGTGTAAGCTACCCCCACACGTCGCCTCTTTCTCAGACGCCAACGTTCATCGTTGTCGTTAATTGTAGGTTTCTGGTCTTACCCAAGAAATGAACGAATCTGTTCAGCTGTCAGTGAAACCGAATCCGAACAACACGGGCACCGCTAATCTCTGTAGTTTTTCTCCGGAAAGGTAACCCTGTAAGTCGTACGTGAAACACTCTATACTGCTAGATATTTATTTATTTATTTATTTATTACAATGCACATATTTGTGCGCTATAAAAAATATATATATGTAGATATATAGGCAGTATAGTCGTTATAATCGCGAGAACAGTCGAGCAATATGGATATAGATAGTGTCGTCATTATAGTCCGTGAGAATAATTGAACACTGTCGAGATAAATATCGGGGCCCATATATGTGTAGTAAGGCAAGGTGGGGTACGTCTGAAGAATTATTATTTTTTATCCGTATAATAGGACGTTATGTAATAATAGTAAGGTTGTCTGTCTTCGATATTGAGAAAGAAACGATATAATTATTGTAGCCTGTTTTCTTCTTCGAATGATTACTTGTTTCCTTCGTGTAGCTGCATAAATAAGGAGCGAACGCCGTGCCTCATATGCCGGGATAATCAAGCTTTCTTTATTCTAAACTTCATTGACTCATATAGATGGTGTTTACAGATCTGGAATGTAAAGAGTTGATAGCAGAGCTATTTTTTTCAAGTCTCTTTTTAAAAGTCGGAACATTGGGTGCCCCTATAACATTGCGTGGAATTAATTGAAACCATCTCGCGGCTCGAAAGAACAGTGAGTAGCCCATTTCTGTGTCTACTATGAATTCTTTCACAGTGCAGTGATAGCGTACTTATACGGCCTCGACTGGGTCTGAAAATCCAATATTTACTAGCTTTTAGTTTAAGCTTCAATATTTTAAAACAAAATGTTAGATCGTTAACCACTCTTCGATATAGAAGACTACGAAGGTTGAAAAACCTTAGCCGCTCCTTATGGTTAGGCATGCTCCTTGGGTAATCTGCACTTTGAAAACATTTAAACATTAAGATTCGTGTGAAAGTTCTCTGTTCACTTTCTAGTTTTATTTGTCTGTTTTTAGTATGGGAACTCTATATTTAGAAACCATATTCCATAATTGGGATTACATAAGTTCTATAAAGCTTCAGCAGTAATTGGTGTATGTATTTCTGCAGGATCATTAGTGTATGTATTTCTTAAGATAGAAAACATGACTGAAAAGGCCTTCCGAACGGTAATGTTGATTTGATAATCAAATCGTAGTCCTGTATCGAGATGAACGCCAAGATCGCGTGGAGTACTGTCTATGCCCAAAACATTATTGTTGCTTTTATATTCCATCATAAGTAAGTTCCCCATGTGAAAAGTAGGCGTTTTTGAAAGATTGATTGGAATTTCCCATGCAGAAGCCCACTCCGTCATTTTTGATATAGATTTTATTAAAGCATTATAAACTTCTAACTGATTCGAATTATTATAAGTTCCATTTTTTTACGTCATCTGCAAACATCTGTACCTTTACTAAGGGTTGAGTTATTAGTCTTGCTGGCAAGTCACTGGTATAAATGAGAATCAGTAAAGGTGAAAGAGCACCTCCTTGTGGCATTTCACTGGTGCAGTCATAACGTTCAGAGAAGGAGTTTCCTACTTTCACCGTCATTTTTCTGTTTTGTAGGTACGAGGTGATCCAGTTCAGTAGTGGACCTCCTATACCCATGTTTTTCAATTTGAAAAGTAGTTTCGAATGACATACTTTGTCGAATGCTTTCCAGAAATCGAAGTAAATTACGTTTGCGGAGTTTCCTTTGTTTAGGGCAGTGTACCAGTCATAAACACAATCAGCCATTTGGGTAATAGTTGATGCTCCAACAGTAAAGCCATGTTGTTCTAAAGGTATCAGATTATTCTTATTAAGCCATGAGTGTAATTTATCCCTTATGATTTTCTCTAAAACTTTGATCGGTGGTGCGGTAATGCTAATTGGCCGAAAATTAGTTGAAAGAGAGGAGTTCTCTTTTTTGGAATGGCAGTTATAAGGGCTTCTTTCTAAAGGGAAGGAACTTCACTAAACAATAAAGACGCATTTAGGATCATTGCAAGAGGTTTGTATAATGCCAAGGCACATTTACTATACACAATTTGAGGTATGCCATCGTAAATGACGGAACAGGAACACTTTAGCTTTTTCAGTACTTTTACCACTTCCTCAGAAGAAATCCTAATTTCATTTAAATTTTTGGAAGGTTGGGATGAAATAGAAAAATTGCCATCGCCTTTTTGACTGTCGGGTGAGAAAACGGAAGCGAAAAATTTGGCTAGGGCATTGGCCTTTGCAGTGTCTTCCACATATTTGTTTCCAGTATCATCATGTAGCACCGGAAGGTAACCTACTCCTTTAAGTGTACGACTGACCCAACTAAATAGACGTTTATTATCTGGCCTCCTAGCCACGCGTCTTTCCTTATTTGCTAGGAACTTTTTCAAGTGACTATCCAATCTTGAGCAGCAGCATATATTGAGGTTTGGATAATGGATCTGGGAGGATTCGAAATAATCGGCATTTCTGCATGATGAGCATTTGTAATATGTTTATGATATCTTTGTTTCGGTGCTTCCACGGGATGAAAGGGTACATACATTTGAAACCCACGGTACGCTATTAGGCAAATCGTTTGTACATGTCTTCAACAAATGTATAGTTTTGGAACACATCCCACCAATTCATGGAGGAAAAGTAGGACGATAGGACGATGTAGTCGGCTTGAGCGAAATCAGGGAAAGGTATCTTTAACGGAGTTGGCAAGAACGATTCAATTTCAAAATTAATAACGTTGTGGTCAGAAAATGCGAAAGGTGCAGATATTGAAACATTTTGCACACTATCCCAGGATGTAAGGATGATATCAAGAACGGATTTGCCACGCGTGGGTTCACATACGTTTTGTTTTAGATTGCAATCAAGAAAAATATATAAAAAAAATTTTTGAACTTGGAGGGAGTGTGCTGAGAGTTTTCTGGTTAATGCCAAGATTCAAATCTCCTAAGATCATAACGTGGTTATGCGAAGAACATACATAACTTACGATTAGATAGTCGATGAGTGCTTCATCATCAAGAGTGCTTGAGCTGAGGTCTGTATGTCAAAATTACGGTGAAATTCAGAAGACTGGTGGACTCTATCACTTCAATGCATAGGATATCTGAGTGAAGACTGGAAGAAGAAGCAATGGGGAATACATTGATGTAGTCCTTAGTGAAACAACATACTCCTCCTCCTTTATGATCTATGCGGTCTGCACGGAAAACTTTGTATGGCAAGTGTCCAGTTAAACCAGGGTTGTTCACCTTCGAAGAAAGCCACGTTTCTGTGACGAACAGAAAATCTGGTTGACAGCATTGTAGAAAGATATATGATCATATATTTATGTTCTCTCGCCAAAAGTGTCCATCTGACGAGGGAAGGTGCGAAATTGCTCGCGGACGTTTCAGTGGGACATATCTTTTCTGGTATTCTCCAGACCGATGAATCCAAATGTGGAATAGCAATTTACTGGGAGCAAATTTGATCATGAGACAGCTGAAAGTTCATTGACACAAGCGGAACTGCGCAGTCAGTGCACACCTTTCAACTGCAGTCGTGTACGAATGGTTAGTGGGCTAGACTAACGATAGATCCGAACTTCTTGGATGGATCAAACGCGAGTTTATCCTACCTTGAATGGGTTTTCGGGCGGCTTTCCTACAGTCCACCTGCTTTGCTTTCTTGAGCATCTCCGTTGCTCGTTAACAGTGTGATGCTTTGCCGTAAATCATAATGACTTCAACAGAGAAATCAATAGTTGTGACATTGCTTGCTGCCGTGCCGCCATCCTATCGTGGCTCTCTCGCGAAAAGGTTGCTTCTTCACATCTAAAGCGGTTCATCCAGTCGAGTGCTCATCGTGGAGCTAGTCGCGCTAGGAAGATCGCTGAACTTTTTCCCCAATACTACTTCACGAATGTGCCATAGCGGAGTTCAACGTGAATATGGAAGAAGACCTCGACCATGACGAAGGCGACGATCAGAAGTGAGACTATAACGATGAAGATGATGTTAAGAGAGGGATACAGGCCCTGTACATCTTTTTCAACCCTGTGAAAACAATCGGCAAACGTAGTCCTTTTTGTCAGCGACGCTCACACCAAAATTCCTAGCCGTTTTCGTTTTGCTGGCAGTGCCACGGCGTCGTCTCCTTTCTTTTCGATGTCTCACCATCGTCATCCAGGTTTCTGTTGCCATTCGACCTCGGTGAGGATAAAGGGAGCTTGGTCGATCCCAACCGAAATGCCAGTTGGGTCGGCCGTGCGACGAGGAGGACGGTCAGGAGGTACACCCCTTGCTCACCTACCACCAATCCCCTTCACCGAGAGACTAACGGTTGCCTTACAAAACACTTGACACGCAAAACAAAAGTTTCCGGTCCGCAGAACAGCGGCTGTACCTCCTGACGCCACGCCCCCCAGCCGGGGGCGGGTGTACCTCCTGTCGCGCTGCCACTTAAGTGCGATCGGAAAAGTAAAGAATTTGGACAAACGGATACCACACCGAGCAGATGCTGAAGCGCCACAACACATGTGCTTCGTTAAGGCTGCGCAATCTAAGGGAGTCTTTTTGGACAGGGTCGTGACACGCGATGAAAAATGGATCCTTTATGGCAATTGTCGTCGCTCTGCACAATGACTGGACAAGAATGAGAGCCCCATGGAGATGTCGAAACCAAGTCTTCGTCCAAAGAAGACCATGGTGACCGTATGGTGGAAAATGGTTGGCGAGTGCATTACAAGTTCTCGAAGACTGGAGAGACTATAACAGCGGAGAAGTGTTGGGCCGAAATTGAAGTCATGCACCAGAGGTTGATTGAAAAACAGCCGGCGTTGGTCAACCGAGGAAGCTCCATCCTACTGCATGACAACGCGCGTCTGCGCGTTCCAAAAGTTGTCCAAAAACTGGATGGATTGGGATACGAATCTCTGCCACATCCAGCATATTCACCAGAGTTGTCCCCTACCTAGCATCATTTTTTTCAAGCATTTACATAAATCGTCATGTGAAGGATAAAAAATTCAGCAACCAAGATGATGTCGAAAATGAGTTCTTATGTTTTATTAAATCTCGTAGTTCTGATTTTTATTAGGATGGAATGTCTAAGCTACTGTCGCGTTGGGAAAAGTGTGTTAATTGTGATGGTGCTCATTTCGACTGAACAAATTGGTTCCAAGCAAAGCTATGATCTGTCAAAGTTTTCAGTCATAATCGATCATTTCATATGCAAAGATGTAATGGTTTGACTTTCCTTGAACTTCCTCTTAATTCACCTGCCCAGGAAGTGCACACATTGCAGTAATTTTATGAAGATTCTATCTTTCAAAAAGTCGTAGTTTAAAGTTTGTTTTAAAGCACAGGAAGGTAGAAATTTTGTAGCCTCAAAAGAGGATGGTGTGCCATGCACTCGTTAAAGGATTTGAGATTTTTATTTGATTGATAGAAAAAAATCCGCTTGCATGGAATTTGTCAACGTTACAGCAAAAACAGACTCAAAACACTCACCCCTTCACTTCGCTGTTTAAAAAATGAAGGAGCATTATACTGTATTTTCCTCGGACTATAAAATACTCCAATCTTCTCGGAAACACCGGTGTAGTGTGAAGGAAGCTAGTTTTAATTCTGAAGATGTTCAGTACGCCAACTTGCTTAGAAGAGTGTCCAATTTGATTTTAAAAGTGTCCAAAGTTTGGCAAATTCGCAGCTTTTGAGCTGCATGTTAAAACGCACATTGTTACGACCAAGGTCATGCTACATGTCAAATCTTTCACGTATATTTATCTATCTGTCAACATCAAAGGGGCGGGCCTAATGCTTGGTCAATAGAAATTTAACGGCACCTAAGATGGTAGAAAAAATACAGTATCGAGCATGTCCTTTAGTTAATTGCCGAAAAAGCCGCTTTGGAGCGTTCCAAAGCGGCTTTTCGAAATGACTTTTTTAAATGAAGTACTTGTGAAAACAAACATATATTTGAGCTCAGTATCTCAAGCTCTATCTTTTGTCATATGAAACTCAATAGAGTTGAACAATGTATCTAGGCCCGACAGAATCAATCAAGTGGGCGCGACAACCTGTAGAGTGAGCGTTTGGGGAGTTTTATCAGAAATTCTCAGTCGCCTTATTTAAAAATTGCTCTAAGACTGTCGGGCTTGCGTCTGGATTGCGCCGTGTACAATGTATGTAGAATCGAGCCTATCAGACTAGTGGGGCGACCGCTCGTAAATTGCACGCACGCGCATGTTCGGAGCACGATAACACTGCCAAGTGCGAGTCTTTCCCGCAGCCGCCTTACTCAGACATTGCTTTAAGACTGATTAGCTGCCTTTGGAGTTGGCCGTGAACAACGCATATAGAATCGAACCCATCAATCGAGTCGGAGCGACAGCTTGTAGAATGAGCGTTTGGGAAGTTTTATCTGAAATTCCCACCCGTCCTACTCAGGAATTGCTGTAAGATTGTCCAGCTTGCCTTCGAAGTGCGCTGTGAACAATGCATATAGAATCGAACCTATCAGTCGAGTGGGCGCGACCGCTCGCAAATTGCACGCGCGAGCATGTTTAGAGTGCGATAACTCTGTCATTTTTCCGACTGCGGCTCGAGTGTTTTGCAGGCAGCACAAGGTTCTTGAAGCGCACTGAAGCACAACATTGCAGCTCATGAAGAGGCTAAGTTGCAACGGTGCGAAAATGCGTGTGAGGCTTGTGCAACACAAAATTTTCACTATTGCGGGAAGCCATGACGAGCTAACGGCATGCAAATGTGCGGGCTAGCAGAACACTGAAGGTACTTTACGACGACATGCTCGCAACTCCCTAACTGATTAAACTGCCTTAGTCCCAGCTGCCATTTTAGAGCGTCGGAGGGCGATGGTGAAGTTTCTTCCGTCCTTACTCGCCCACATTTCAGTTTCCAACACTCGCAATGGGCCATTCTATTCAGCACGAAAAATTCTATCGAACGGAGTCACTCTCGACCAATTTCAGAAAAATCGATTTTTTTGACAATTTCCCATCGAGATGGTGGGCGCCCAAGGCCGGGCGTGCCCGGACGATGACGTCATCGAAAATCGATATTCTCGAAATTGGCTAAATTTTTTCGTCCGAAATCATCCAGGGTTATCTAGGACGCTGATTACGAACCCGATGTCCGTTTTTAAAAATTCCGCCGATTTCAATGGGCTACCTTGAGGATGGTCGGGTCAGAATCACCGATAACCCTCAGTCATCGGGATGGGTACTCTCCTGCCATAATCGGTCATATGGACTTCGGCATCGTGTTCGGCACCCCGAATAACCCCCCCCCCCCCCTTTAGAAGAAGTTTGATCAAAATCGGTGATCCTGACCCGACCACCCTCTGTTATCCAAAAGAAAATCCAAAACCTACCCATATTGGCGGATTTTTCAAAAACGGACGATGGATTCGTAGTCAGTTCCCCATGCAATCCCTGGATAGTTTTGGACGAGAAAATTTGGCCAATTTCGAAAACATCGATTGTCAAAAAATCGATTTTTCTGGAATTTGTTGAGATTGGAATCATTCTATAGAGCTTCTTGTGCTGAAGCTAATAGTGTTATTGCGAGTGTCGAAATCTGAAATATGGGCGAATAAGAGCGCAGGAAACTTCAACCGCTAAGCCCGTCGCCCTAAAATGGCAGCTGGGACTAAGGCAGTTTAATCAGCTAGGGAGTTGCGAGCATGTCGTCGTAAAGTGCCTTCGGTGTTCTGCTAGCCTTCGCATTTGCACTGATCGACCGAAATCTTAAAAAAATTGTGTCCCACCAGCCTCACCTGCATCTTCGTACCGCTGTTACTTAGCCTCTTCATGAGCTACCCGTTGTGCTTTAGTGCGCTTCATGAACAATGTGCTGCCTACAGAACCTTCGTGCTGCATCCGGAAAAATTCGCATTGACAGAGTTATCGCACTCTGAACACGCCCGCGCCGCAATTTGCGAGCTGTCGCGCCCACTCGATTGATGGGTTCGATTCTGCATTATGCATTGTTCACTGCGCACTCCGAAGGCAACTAATCAGCCTTAGAACAATTCCTAAGTAAGGCGGCTGAGAATTTCTGTTAAAGCTCCCCAAACGCTCATTCTACAGGTTGTCGCGCCCATTCGATTGATTCTGTCGGGCCTATATACATTGTACAACTCTACTGAGTTTTATATGACAAAAGATAGAGCTAGAACTGCTAAGCTCAAATGTTCGTTTTCACAAGTTCTTGACTTTCAAAAAAGTCATTTAAAAAAGCCGCTTTGGAGCGCTTCAAAGCGGCTTTTCGGCAATTGACCAAAACACATACGCGGTACTGTAATAGAAGATTGTGTGGGGGTGCAGCATGCATCTTAACGACACAAAAATATTGTAAACGTTTTATTTCCCAAGCAATTCAAGCGGTTTAAAAGCAAATCACTGCTTAGGTGCGACGCTGTTTTTGAGATTTGTCAATCCGTACAGACTTTCGAAAAGGTTTCGGTTGCCTTTACGGTTTTCCACGTACTCTATCTGTAGAACATCTTCTTTGAGAGGCGTTTCTTTCTCTATCCCATTTTCCTTCTGCAAATGTGATAAACTGATAACTGAAACGGATGTGATTTGTTAGACATCAAGAACTGGTCTGACAGACCGTCGGCTTGACGACGGGAAAGGTAGCGAGATGTCTCTCGAGACAGAAAAAAGGATGACAAGTGAATAATGAATAAATGAGAGAGCGTGTACATGTTTACATGAAGTTGCTGAAGGAATTGTTCTTGAAGATGATGTCTTTTTGAGTGTTACTCAACGAGACAAACCTATAACGCAAACGAAGCGAAAGAAAGGAGGCGCCACTTTTAGTTTGGAGTTTGCTGTCTTCGATGTGCAGAAGGAAGTTGGTCCGGAGCAGTCTGGAAAAGTTAAACTACAACTGAGACACTCACGTTGCCACGATGTTCTCGGTGTCCACAGGTCTTCCATTCTCAGAGAGTAGTCAGAAAGCACAGTCACCCCGCAAACTTGGAGCAAGAAATTAAGGGCCCACACGGGAGAGGAACACGACCTTCGTAGCAGGAAGCCAGCTGGCTAACTCTTGTCGCGTTGTTAAAATTCGTCACGTATCTCCTCATACTGTAGCGCAGTGAATTCAAAGCATGTAGCCACTGTGAATGATCGTGTGCACGTCGCCTCCTTCTCCGTTTTCAACGCGGAAATTCGTGCATGAGGAAGAGTTCGGTCCTCTCCTTGGAACTCAATGAACATTCGACATTTCGTTTTAATTTTGTTTCAGAAGGCAACATAGCTTCGAATAACGTATCCTGAGAGAAAGACCAGGGAATCACAATGGATAGCATATCGCTTCTGGGTCCTCCACCCCAAACTCGAGCACTGACACAGGTGGGTTAGAACATTTACGGAGCAGCCGTTCCACTTCGGCCTACATTTGTTGATATTCGGGTTTTATGTGTTTCTTCTTCGCCCTCCAAATTCCCTCTTATAATGGCACACTGCGTCCGAATTTTTGGTCACTTCGTCGGCCTTAAAGGAAGCTCGAAATGCGGTCATCTTGGATTTGTCAACAGCAACAACAACAACAAAAAGAGACTATTCACAAACATTCTCAGGTTTCAAGACAACCCATTATAGACATTTATATTTGTTGATTTTTATTCGGTTTCTCTTAGATGACCAAATTTCGCCCACCGGAGCTTCTCACAATTGTGCGTGGTGTTGTATTTCTTTGGTGCAGATTTGATATTAGCTTGTAAAGAAAGCTTCCTGTCATTCACTTTTGCCTTCCGAAAATTTTTTGAAGTGTTCTGGAACCTTCCCCCAATACCGCATATATGGGCTGACCTATGACATTCATTTACCACTATGTACTGTCGTCATATGCCGTTAGGACGATGGCAGAGAAAATCGTTCTCGACTGGTGGCAAGTTCGACTGCTGCTTTCCCAATTTAAAAAGCAAAGCAGTGCAGGAGTCGCAGTGGATAACATGTGTGGAACGACGGGTCTCCCACAGCCTCCTACGACACATCGAAAATATGATCCCGGAAGCTCAAGAACGGAGACTTTTGCTTGAAGGACCAACCACGGTCTGGAAGGGCAATTTCAGTGAATGAGGAGCGTCTTCTGGAGCTGGTCAGTAGGATCCCCAGCGTTGCACCCGCGAAATGGCAGTCGAGTGCAGTCGCACCACTATAGCTCGGCGTCTACGTAGCCTTGGGAAGACACGTAGATATGGTGCATGAACTTCTTGACTTCACGGCGGAATCTTTCTTGGCTCGAGAACCCGGTCAGGGGCGACGAAACGTGGGTAGTCTACGTTAACCACACGTGAAAGCGACAGTGGCTCAGTCGCTGCAATGTAGGAATTCCCGACCGGAACTTCACCCAAAAAGGCGATGCTCAGTGTCTGGTGGATTTGCAGAGGGCTCATTCACTGGGAGCTGATGATGCCTGCAAACACTACTGTCACTAGCGATGTTGTCGCGATCAACCACGACCTTCGTTCGGCTTATCTCTGTATGTGTTGCATTCTATGATGGAAAGATTATTGCGAACGCCTTTGTTGTAATGTTTTTGCTGTATTTAACGCTCCTCGAGAAGAGCTCGGGGCCTTTTGGCTAAGGTATGTATTGCGGTCGATTAGGATAAAGAGATCACTGAACCATCGTTGACAGATGTCTACTGCAGGCAGCTGAATTGCGTTGTAGCAGCCCTCCGTGGTAACCAAGACAAGATCTTCTTCCTTCACAACGAGAAGCGTCCACACGTTGCAAGGGAGACTCGGAAAAAATGCAGTGTTTCGGATGCCATGTTCTGGCCCACCCACCGTATTCACCCGAGCTTGCTCCAACGGACTACCCTTGTCGATTCATTCGCCTGAGAAACAAACAGTTCGACGACAGGAAACACCTTGAGAAGTGCCTCGCTGAGTTTCATCCGTCGAAACCCCAGATATTCGATAGAAGTCGGATCTGCAAGTTATCTACCAAATGTCAATGGGTTGTAGATAGTAGTGGTGCATGTGTTCGTTAGTTGTTGTATGTGTGGAAGGAGAGAAATAAATTTGAAAAAAATGCACAAGTGGTGGGATACTTTCCTTAGAAGCTAACATAACATATTGTATTAGTTCATCTCTGTTTTGTTGTTTTCTTTCATGCATCTGCCTCATACAAACGTAGAAAACTTAATCTTTAATTTGCTAGATGGATGCCCTTCTAACAAAGAAAATGCGGGTTCGAGTCCCGCCTGGCGCAAGAGTTTTGATCGTAACTAGACATCCATCTAGCAACTTCTATCTTCTATAACACCCGACTAGACTCAAGCAAAAAGTTAGGAAGTAATATTCAATAGTTGAAATGTTGTAGGGCTCACGATCCATCTCAAGGATTCTTGAATTGAACACTTAACGACCAGCCTTACTTCTCCGCTAATTTAGGATGAGTTCGACACTCGATTCAACTTTGTTCGGCACAAGAAGAAGAAGACGAATCGTCAGGTTGTTCGTGGCATTTTCGCCGAGAATTTCCGCGATTATCAGACGGCCGGCGACGTTGTACCGTTCACGGTCTGGATTCGCAGCTACGATTACAAAGGTAGCGCGATTCGCGACATCGCCGGCTCCTTGCTCATCGCATCGATAATGCTGCCACAAGGTTCGTCCCTTCGGCCGTGAAGCTCTTCAGATGGTGCTAGATTTGTGAGGAAACCTTGCATAGTTACTGTTTTTTCCCGTCAAAAGCTCTCCACTTGCCTCCCCCTCTATTTTCCTTGCAGATGTTACGGTTGTCATTCGGAAATTTATTTTGATAAATTCACATCATGCCTTCCATTCACGGCGCGTGACGTCGTTGCTTAAAAACGGGGTGAACAGACATAGTAGACAGACAGAGAAGCAGCAGACAGCAATGACTAAATTAGGCAGTAAAATTCCTGAGTTTTTCGTTCGTTTATTGTTTGAATGTCCTCACGCTATCATTCCTTTGCTTGCCCTCACGTGGTGCGTCCGATATCTGCTATTACGAAATCGTCGAGACTTACAGATGTGTGTCTAATACAAGAACTTATTCCAGGACTGATGAACGGCATGCTGTCATCCGACATCTCGAGCGGACTGTGGTCTCTTCTGCTTCCTCATGTTCTCTACCCATTCTTCGGCTCTGCACGGCACTGCTCTTTAGGTTTCACATCCTTTTATACCTTCTTGGCAGGGGAAGTGCGGCATTATCCAAGTAACGACTGATGGATTTGTCTCTACATTTCCACGTTCGTATTTTGAGTGCTTTCCACCTAATGACGCCACTCTGTGCCTGCCTTCCAGTGACGATTGGGAAATATTTTGGAGGGAGGGAGAGTCTTGTAGGGGAGTAGTACGGTAAGAACGAATAGTGCGGCTGGTAGAATATTAGCGGTTCTATAGGCTGGACACAGCAAGTCAATGAATGGATCGAATCCTCATTGCCTGCGTTCACGATTTCCTGCAGGAGCGCAATAGCGTATAGCAGGTGGGACATCACCGCGATTCCCTTTCTGATGACGGAATGCACATGTCGTATTGAGGACGAACTGAATAACTGCATAATAACAGAGGTCTCCACTATTCCCTCCACAAGAAAATCACAGCTGCAGAGATGCGAGGTGGTGAAGAAGTGTCGTCGCTCTTGACCAGGGATGGGCGGAGACTTTGAAAATTTTCCCGGAAAACAGAAAACAGAAAATCGACTTTGTCAGAGAACAGAAAAGCCAAAAACGTCAAAAAAGAGAAAAAAGGAAATTTCGAAATCCTCGCTCTAGCTATCTACTGCATTCAAAAATGCGTTTTCACCAATAACTAATAGTTTTATACTATTTCACATCAAACAGTACGCTTAGCAAGCTAAAAGTTTTGAAATCAAACTGAACTTAAAAATACGATATATTATTCTTTTTACAAAAATTAAAATTTCATAAAGCTCCAAACACTGTGTTTGCGTTCTGAGGATAGGTGAGTTATAAGTTTTCCAAGAAAGTGACTGTGAAATCTTCTGAGACAAGAATTCCGACCTTCATAGTGGCTGTCAGGTTTAATGTGGAAAGCAGGGGAGCAAGTTGTATTAATATGAATTACTGCCACCTACACCGTGCTACCCTTCAATTGAAAGAGCTAGAAAACGGATAATCTTAACCTTTCATCATAGGAGATCATGAAATTAGGACGCAGCGCCGCTACTTACGACTTAGCTTTCCTATGTCCCTTCTGCATGACTGTCCTATTTCGAACATTGTAAGACTACCAGGCAACTGTAACAACCAGCGAATTGGCTCATTCACATTTGGAGCGGAATCTAGTGAATTACATCTGAAATGACTCCAAGTTATAGAATTGATTCCACAACTGATTTCTGGTTCAAAGTTGTATAATAGAACGATTGATGATTGCATCGAGATAAAAACATATGCCGATAGGCCTTCGTGCTAAAAGGAGCTCATAACTGCACGTGCAACTAGGATGTCCCTCTGAACCGATGGTGTCATGAGAAGGAATTGGGCATTTGAAGTCAACGGAGTTCTCCTTCACTATTGCTCATATATTTCAGATCACCTTGCATGATTGTAAGGGTTTCTAGGCACATTTTAAGAATTCATGTTCACGCGCTACACTTGTTCTGACCCAAGGTTTTAAACAGCTTCTACAGTAAATTGTTGCATAGAGGTGAAAAGATTTAAGGGGAACCGTACATCCTTCCAACGAACGTCTTCATGTGAATGTCTCTCAAACTACCAATCTAGTAATCGTCGCGCTTCATCGGACGATTGAATGAATCTCAACATCAATTTTTTCTTCTCTTCTTCTTCAGCGTTTGTCCCGCTTAGTTGCGGGGTCCGCTTTCCTGGAATGTTGGCGCCACTTTTCCCGATCCAATTCCTGATCGGGGTGCAACCTACCCATCTTCAAGTCCTGATGCAGCGCTGTTTTGGTCGCCCTCGTGGCCGCCTACCGGGCACATCAAAGTTAAGACCAGTCTTTCGGACGGTGTCATCTTTTGCGCGAAGGATGTGGCCGTACCATCGCAGACGAGCTTCGTGCATCTTCTTAAATATCGGGGTGACACCGAACCTCTGCCGAAGGGAGTCGTTGCGTACTCGATCCAAACGCGTAACTCCGGCCGTCCTCCGCAGCATCTTCGTTTCCATTACGCTGAGGCGCCTTTCAATTTCTTTGGTAACGGGCCAGCACTCAGCTCCGTAAATAGCTACAGGTCGGACAACTGCTCTGTAGATCTTCGACTTTAGCCGCCCTGGTATCTTCTTGTCGCAGAGCACTCCCGTCAGAGAGCGCCATTTGGACCACGCTGCGTTCACGCGTGAGATGGCTTCAACGAGTAGACCGCCATCGGACGCGATTGCTGATCCCAAGTACTTGAATACCGTACTGCGTGGCAGCTCAATGCCGTTTACCTTAATGGAGCTGGAATCATCTTCGTCAGTCGTCATATATTATATTATATCTTATCTTCGCTTGCGAACATTACATCTTCTTCTTCTTCTCCTTCTTCTTCTTATTCAGCGTTTGTCCCGCATCGTAGCGGGGTATTCTGGTGTTATGACGCCACCTTTCCCGATCCAGCGCCAGATCAGGGTAAACACCAGTAATCTTCAAGTCCGTATGTAAAGTATCTAACCAGCGCTGCTTCGGGCGCCTTCTAGGCCGCTTTCCTATTACCTCGAAGTTAAGGCCCGTCTTGCGGACGCTGTCTTCCTTTCCACGCAGAACATGGCCGTACCATCGCAAGCGAGCTTCGCGTATCTTGTCCGCTATCGGCGCGACACCGAACTTCTGCCGTATGACATCGTTTCGGATGCGGTCCAGGCGCGTGACTCCAGCCGTCCAGCGCAGCATCTTCGTCTCCATGACGCTGAGGCGGCTTTCTGTTTCCTTTGTCCAGGCCAACACTCAGCTGCGTACATCGCTACCGGCCGGAGGACGGCTCTATATATTTTCGACTTCAAGCGCTCCGGTATCTTCGCAGAGCACGCGCACTACTTGGACCAAGCTGCACTCACGCGTGAATTCACTTCAACCATCAGTTTGCCGTCAGACGCGACTGCTGTTCCCAGGTACTTAAAGGCCAAAGTGCGTGGAAGCTCGATGTCGTTAACCTTGATAGAGCTGGACTCCGTAACATCCGTCGTTAGATATTCGGTCTTCTTTACGTTCAATTTGAGTCCAAACCGCTCCAAGCAATCACACCAAGATTGCACCTCTCGCTCGTGTTCACCTTTATCTTCGCTAGCGAGCATTACGTCATCAACATAAAACAAGGTCCAAGGAACGGGCTTCTGAAGATCTGTGTGATGGCATCCATGACGACAACAAATAAGAGTGGGGAAAGCGCAGAACCCTGGTGTACCCCAACAGAGATGGGAAACTCCATCGAGGTTCCAGCTGCAGCTTGAACTCGACTCTTTGGACAAGAGTAGAGAATTCGCACCCACTCTATGAGCTCTTCGGGAACTCCATGATGTCGCAACGCGTATCATATCACTTCACGCGGTCAAAGGCCCTCTCCCGTATCATATCACTTCACACGGTACGCGGTCAAAGGCCCTCTCCAAGTCGAGGAAGGCGATATGCACTGGCTTCTGTTTCTCGCGTTGCTTCTGTAACAGGAGGCGGGCGGCGTGTATGACATCAATGGTGCCACAGCCAGCTACGAAGCCGCGCTGATTGCTGTAAATTTGGACGATGTCACGAATTCGTCCGTCGACAATTCACTCAAAGATCTTCATTCGAAAGCAAACGAATTGGACGGTAATTGGAGCAGTCTGCAGGACTGCCCTTCTTCTTCCAAATCGGAATCGTCGTGCTTTGGCGCCAACACTCAGGCACCTTTTTCTCCGCTACAATCTGATTAAAGAATTTCGTCAACCACTCAACAGGGTGCCAAAACTTCGACTTCCACAGTTCTGCTGCCACCTCGTCGGGCCCAGTCGCTTTGCCTGGCCTCATCTTCTTCACAGCCGCTTCTGTCTCCTTCATGGTGATCTACTGGGCGGGGCCTTGGGTTGGAGCCGTTGAGGGGATGGCTGGATGAGGAAATTCTACTGTAGAGATTTCCTCAAAGTAATCGCGCCATTGCTTCGATACCTTTTTGCGGTCCATGAGGAGATGGCCGTTATCGTAATTGATGCCGAAAAACTTCTCAATGCCCTTGGTCTGCCGATGGTGATTCTTGGCAAGTCGGTACAGATACCGCTCACAATCGACTCGAGCTTCTCGTTGACATCTCCATAATGAGTGGCTTTTGCAACAGCCACGGCCTTCTTTGCAGTCTTCTTCGCTTCTTGGTACTTCCGCCAATTATTGGCTGTCTCTTCGCCGAGAAACACGTAATAGAGCGTGTTCTTCTCTCGAACTTTGACTTTCACGTCATCTGTCCACAGCCATGCCTGCTTGTCGACCTTCCGTCTCCCAGGCTTCGTAATGCCGAGTTCCGACTGTGCAGCTTGATGTATCGCGTGGGTCGTCTTGTTCCAAGTTTCGTCAACAGTCGTGACTGCCGGTAACTGCACGCAAGAAACCACAGCTGCTTCGTTCTCTCTCATTCGCCATCACTTGATTCTCGGTGCACCTCATTGCTCGATCCTCCTTCAGCCTCGGAGGGGCGATCTTCAAAGTGCAGATCAGCGGTCGATGCCGTGGGGCGACCGTCTCATACGGCGCGACCTTCGCTTCTGTGACGAGACTTCGATCACGATCTTTCACAAGGACAGAGTCTATCTGAGTCCTGGTGCTTCCACTATAAAACGAAATGAGGTGGGAGTCGCGTTTTCAGAAGACGATGTTCACTATAGTGAGGTTATGTGATTCCGCATAATCAAGGATTCGCTCACCATCTGCGTTACGCGACCCATAGCCGAATCCACCATGACAGCTGTACCCGTATTTCGTCGCGCCGACGTGCCCGTTAAAGTCACCAGCGACTATGATGACAACGACGGTCTTTCGACGGTAACTCTGCTGTCTTCTCATCAAGCAGGTTCCAAAACTCATCCTTGGCTTGATCGGAGCAGCCAGTCTGCGGAGCATACGCAGAGAAGAAGTGAAAGAGTCGCTCCTTAGCGGCGACAACGATCTTCTTCAATCTATCGTCAAAGCGCTCGACGCTTACAATCGAGTCACGAAATCGTTCGGAGACGATTATTCCGACACCACTGGTGGTCCTGGGACTTCCACATAGAACGGCCTTAAAGCCTCGTCCTATGTCCCTTGACTTGTGGAGGACCACCTTATCTCCTGCGCAGCACAGAAATTAACTCTTCTGCGCTCCAGTGCTTCAACCAACTCGCACGAGCGGCCCGTCAACGTACCCTCATTCAACGTTGTTACGCGGGTCCTGCTTACGTTACTGGACTTTAGCTCAGTTGCTCCACGATGCCGTCGGCGCATCAGGGACCCTCGCATACTTTCCACTCTCGGTGGGCTTTGCGAGGGCGCGTCGGCTCCCGCGGACGAAGTAGCACTCACGGCTCACATGTCTCGAAAAACGTGAACAGTCATATACCATGTGATGTGACATGGGTCTTCGTAGGCCGGCCTGTCGCCTGCAATCGAGTGTCCGTGATCGGCTATCTCGCAGAGCAAAAAGGTTCCAGTGGCACCACGTGGAGGAACGGACATCGCCACCGCCAGGCATTCCATTATCAGCATACAACAAGGCCCAGGTACTGGCTGCTGTATATCACACGATATGGCATCCATAACGACGACGAAGAGTAAAGGGGAAAGCGCGGACCCTTGATGTATTCCGACTGAGATGGGAATCTCCACCGAAGTACCTGCTGCAGGTTGCGCTCGACTCTTTGTTAGCCGTACCCACTCAATGAGCTCTTCGGGGACTCCTTGTTCTCTTAAGGCATACCATACCACTTCACGCGGAACGCGATCAAAGGCCTTCTCCAAATCCAGGAAGGCAAGATGCACCGACTTCTGTTTCTCCCGGTGTTTTTCTATCAGAAGACGAACGGTGTGTATGGCATCGACTGGCCACAACCAGCTACGAAGCCGTACTGGTTGGTAGAGAGCTGAACGATGTCACGAATGCGCCCGTCGGCAATCCGATCGATGATCTTCATGCTATGCGAAAGCAATCGGATTGGCCGGTAGTTTTTGCAGTCTGCCGGACTGCCCTTCTTTTTCCAAATCCGAATCGTCGTGCTTCTCTGCCAAATATCGGGCACTTTCTTCTACGCAATAACCTGGTGTAGAACGTCGCCAGCCACTTCGTTGGGCACCAGGATTTCGACTTCCATATATCGGCCTCTAAATCATCGCCCGGCTTAACCTTCTTCAGAGCCGCTTCTATCTCTTCTACGGTTTTCTGAACGGGACCGTATTCAGGAAGAGAAGATGGAATGCTCAGATGAGCAAACTCTACTGACGAGACTTCCTCGAAGTACGAAGCCATCGGTTCAAAACCATCTTGCGGTCCATGAGTAGATGACCGTTCTCATCGTTGATGCCAAAGAACTTCTCATATTCGTCAGTCTGGCGATGACGGACCTCCGCGAGTCGATAAAAAATCGCTCGCGCCACTCAAGCTTCCCGTTGACACCATCGTAATGAATTGCTCTTGCAACGGCTACCGCCTTCTTACGATTAGTTGGCTTCTTGATACAGACGCCATTTATCGGCTGTCTTATCGCCGAGAAATGCGTGGTATAATCTCTTCTTCTCTCGGACTTTTTCCTTAACTTCGTTAGTCCATAGCCATGCCTGCTTACCGACGTTAGGCCGTCCCGTTTTCGTAGTGTCGAGTTCGGAACGCGCAGCACTGAGAATCGCTTCGGTGGCATTTTGCCATGTCTCGTCTACAGTCGTGGCCGTCGGCAACCGAATGCTCGAAGTCACAGCTGCTTCCCTTTTTCAGTCGCCACCACTTGGTCCTTAGCGGATTTCAACAACAAATTGAGCTTAGATTTCTCCTTCTTGCCATTCAAAACAAGCCACAATGGTTGTTAGAAACCTAAGAGTTCATGGCCGTTCAAACACTGACAACATTCTTTTAGGAGAATCTATGTTGATGCACTGGTTTCATACCACTATCATAAAGTTTTCATATGATCGAGACTGCTATTTAAGCTGGAGATTCAAGCAATCCAATTTATGAAAGACGTGAAGCCTTCTACGGAAGAACTACGTGATAGTAGCACTCAAACCATCAACCAAACGATTTAGATGAGGTTATGGCGCAATGTGTAATGAAAGGCAACAGTTTTTTTTTTGAATTTGGAATAGCCTAAGAATTTTTTTGCTATTGAGGCTGCGATGTTGTGATATAATTTGAATTCTGGCGATCGGGCACTGGTAGGTATAACAAAGTTTCTATGCTATTTTCTGTTTTCTGACCAATTACGCGGCCATTTTTCCAAAAAACAGAAAACAGAAAAAATTGCCCAAAGTGGCAAGAAAATCAGGAAAAGAAACAGAAATTCCCACCCACCCCTGCGCTTGACGCACTACCTAACAGTCGGTACCGAAATGGACCGTTCAAGAGTGGAGAAAATCGAAGCTGAATTTCTGCAAGGATTCAATTTACTGTAGTGAACAAAGACCAAGGCAACAATGTGCTCTGCACAAGTCTGGGACCTATACATGCGGCTGAGGAAGCGCTGTTTGTTCTTTGTGCTTTCGTGCTACCTTTCTGTGACGCCGAAGGAGGAGTTCTTCAAGGAGAATCGTTCCCTCCCATCTCTTCTCAGACTGTTTGGCATTCATCACAAATTGTTCACGCTGCAACTCCTCTCGGTATCATTGAGTTATGATCCCCAAATTCTGCACAAGTTGCCCACAAGGCGAAAGGAATCAGCCTCCGACTCCCAAACAACATTTCAAGGCAGAAGTTCATGCATAACGCGCTCCACGATTGAGATCCTTTACTTTTGCGAAGGCTCCTTAAAACGAATTGAAGAAGAGATGTACCTCGTTCGGCAACTTGACATCAGGAGCGTCAGGGAGCCTGCAAAGTGAGCAGTAATTCAATGTGTGCTATGTGAACAATAGTCACCGCATTGGTACTTCATGCATAGAACCGAATAGGCGTTCCTAGGAATTCCACAATTCGATAGTTTAAGGTTCATTCTCGATGGCATCGTTTCTCGTCTACTCATCTCTGCAGTCAACGAAGTCTTCGATAAGCACAATCACGTTTTGCTGCGGCACGTTGCAGGTGGGAGCAACCCTTTCGAAGTATGTTCTTCAGTCTAGGCATTGATCTGCATAGGGATCGGCAGACCTCGTGTTATAAATTCGACGCTGGTGGGTATATGCCGATGGTGCGCAAACTGTTTGCTTCGAAATTTCATTGAATAGAGTGAGTAGTGAATAGAGTGTTCTGAGAAGGATGGAGCTGACGGGCAGACATATTCCAGATCTTTGTAGTCATTGCGCAACTGTGTGTGTGGGGTGGGGGGGGACTGCTCAAGTTGAAGTCGAGAAGATGCCCGTGCATGGTCTTGAAGCGCTTCGAGTGTTTCTCCAGTTTCTTCACACAACACATGTCCCAGCAGCCAAATGCAATACAGCAGAGGAAACCTCCAAGGGTCCAAAGATCCGCGTGCCCTGCATTCAACAAGTTCTGGGACTGATGCTGAGTATCCTCTCGTGTGGTCCATCTTTGGCTCATCGCAGATTAACAGTGCTTTGGTGAAAACATGTAGGGCGCAGCCTTGCAGTAGTTCTTCGTACTGGCGCTTCAGCTGCATTGTGTCGAATAGCTAAATCAAGCGCCGTGCTGCGGCGATGAGTTGCTTGTAGTTCGGCTTTCGTATCGAGCGACCCCGTCCTTACCTTCCAGAACGAGAGCGTATGTATGTGTTGCAAAACATTTCCCTTTCAGTTGCTGAGTTTTCTCTTACCACTCGACCTTCTGCTGTCGCTGGTGCCGACGAATCTCCTGATAGGATTCAGAATCGGAGTCGCGGCCCGCGTTCTGCTCCTTCTCTTGCCGACACTTTTCACCGCGAATACCGAGCTCTGCAAAAGCGTCTCTCAACAGCTGGTGAGTTCCTCTACGACAACCACGTCGCGACTGATGAAAATAGGTACCACGCCCCAGCCCAATATGAATGTCGTGAAGGGAGAAGATTGGAAATTAGATGCTTGTTAGAATGGGTTTTAGTCGTGTATTATTCCCTGCACTTTAGTCTCATCCCTTTGCTCATTTTTATTTATTAAACCACTAAGCCCTAACCACCTCAAGTGGAGACAAAAAACAAAACCTTCATAGCGATCAAAGTCTAGCGATCATCAAATCAAGCTCGGCAGAACCTCATCCACAGCTTGATATGTTTAATAGGACGTGAATTCGACATCACTTTGCTCCACAATCATTGTTTCCCTATGGAGAGGCTCCGGGCGTTGTCAAAAAGCATACAATTAGAGCTGGGTTCACTAAATACCTCACGTGGCGATGATCTTCAATTGCTAATGTTCACTTCGACTGGTGGATTACCTTTTGCAAAACGGACCTTAGAGGGTGCATAGAGCGGAGGAAAGAAGTATTGCACCTTCATCAAGCACAGGCTCCAAACTCAGCGGCTGCAGTTTCGCGTGAATTTTCGTCCTCTGTTCTAGAGCACTGTGCGGTCGTATGCTCTGTTTTGAAAGGAAATCAATCCGATGGTGGATTTCAAAGTCGCCACGGATGAATTCCTGCTCCGGAAAACATGCTCAAAAAGATACCCGGAGGAGGTGTTGCAGGGTGCGGCAAAATTACCCGTGCACCTAAACATTTTAATTTTTTCCTAAGTTCCTAGAAATTTTTTCGCTTCATTTGTCTAATATAGCCTATTATAGCCTATTAAGACCCAGATGCTTCTACTCTTAGTCACATATTTTTTATACTGTTTCATATACAGATATAATCTATAGGTTGCTACATTTAGATATGCTTTATTGCAAGTTGGTTAGGCTAACTCAGTTCCTATGGAAGCAGCTTCGAATGGAAGCGTAATGAAGGCCTGGGTATGACCGGAATTAAGACCGGACTCCCAGGTGCTTCCTTCTTATAAGCTGCTCGAAAGTGATTTCCCTATTCAATCGGAATCATGCCATAGCTATACTGGTTGCCTAACCAACCTCTGCACCGTTATACCAGAACAAAAATAATTATAAAACAATTACGTAACTTTGAGTGATTAAATTACTTATTACTATAATATTCTCACGCTAGGACTTGGTTCAGGCTCCTTGTACTTGAGCTTTTCAATGGCCGGACAACACTGAAAAATTACAGATTGCAGCGCATAGTGATACTACGTTTCTCATTGTTGTTCTGCGTTAGATTGTTGCAGTTGTATTTAAAAGATTACTTGTTCGTTATCTCCTAGTTTGAGCGCACTTAAGGTGCAGTTATAAATAAATAAATAAATAAATAATATATGTTTACTGAACGTTGTGGAACTCATGCATACTTGAGTACAAAATGGTTAGGCATTCCGACCTACGAAGTGCTATTATCGAACTTCATAAGGCCAGCAAGCAAACGAGGGATATTGTGAAGATCCTTTCCCCCGAAGAACGGTTCAGGATGCAGTAAAGCGCTGCAAGGAATTGAAGACGAAGAGGATAGAAAAGGATGAGGGCGTCCCACGACAGCTACCAACCGGAAAAATGTAAAACTCGTGAGAGAAAAAATCCGGACTAACGCCAGGAGATCGATGCGCCAGATGGCAAAAGACGTAGGAATAAGCGAAAGGTCAATAAGGAGGTTAGTCAGGGGAAAGCTTAAGAGGTTCCTTTATCGTCTGCAGAAATGCCAACTCCTGACGAACAATTTGAGGAAGACGAGATTGGAAAGATGCAAAAGGTACTCGACACTACACTTACAACGACGAGATTTTCATGGACGAGTTGTCCGGGCGCGCCGATGGGTGCGGTGATCATCGTGCGGGCCCGAAGCCGTCCACTGCGAAACACCCCTCGTCGTTATGCAGGCTGTGGCGTATGCGGCGCGGGTTGTCCGAGAACCGCTCTCGCGGCAAGGAAAGCAAAAATCGATACGGTGGCGTTCCACCACGTTGTTGTTGTTGTAACCCGCCCCGGACAACTCGTCCGTGAAAATTTCATCGTTGTAAGTGTAGCGTCGAGTGCAAAAGGTTGCTGCAACGACTCACGGTGGTACACGCTCGAAACATCGCCTTTAGCGATGGAAAGATTTTCACGTTGATTCCAGCTTTCAATTCCCAAAACGAAAGTATTATTGGCGACACGCTTGCTGATACTACCGCCAAAAGACAACTTCGAAAAAGTGTGAATGAGTCTAAATCCGTCATGGTTTGGGGAGGAGGCACATCTTCAGGGAAAACTCCACTTGTTTTCGTCGAAGCTGGCGTGAAAATCAACGCAGCGGTTTACAAGGATATCCTAGAAAAAGTTCTCAAGCTGTGGGCCGATTCCCACTTTGGAGAAGCCTACTGGTGCTTTCAACAAGATTCTGCACAGGCACACAAAGCGAAGGTGGTCCAGGAATGGTGCGCCGAGCAGCTGCTTGACTTCAACACACACGACGAATGTTCCTCCAGTTCTCTGGACCCGACGGATTATTCTGTGTGGGCCGTCTTAGATAAAAAAGCCTGCTCTACCAGGCACCCAAATTTGGACTCTCTTAAAGAAGCGCTTTTGAAATCCTGGGACGAAATTGATGAACCGTGCCTGCGTGCCACATGCGAAGCCTTTGTCGAACGTCTGAAGGACTGTGTGGAGGCTGAAGGCGATCATTTCGAAAACTGTTAGCATGCTTTGAATTGTCATATTTGCAGTAGATAATTTTGATAATTAGAATTGATTTTCGAAGTTTGACTTGAAAATGCCATTGAATTTTCAGTGCACGGATAATTTTGCCGCACCACGTATATAGTCATCAGTCAAAACGGGACACCTGGTATAAAGCTCCCCTGCCAGAGGGTAGGAGTGTTACTGCAAATCAACTGGCAGTACTAAAAAA
This sequence comes from Heligmosomoides polygyrus bakeri, assembly GCA_947359475.1. Lineage (NCBI taxonomy): Eukaryota > Metazoa > Nematoda > Chromadorea > Rhabditida > Heligmosomidae > Heligmosomoides > Heligmosomoides polygyrus. The sequence goes on along the minus strand of OX375867.1, from coordinate 44,603,167 downwards.
CTCAGGTACAGGTCGCCAATGTGTCCTACATAGGGAGTCGTCAACGTTCCAGCCACTCGAGGCACCGTCCACACACGCACACCGCTCACTCCAAATGTCATTTCAAGCCAAGGAATCAATCAAAAGCACCGAAAATCCAGAAATCTTGGTTTTCTATGCCAGCGATCTCTAGAAGCAGCTGATTTAGTGCGTCGACTCCGTGGCCTCCTGCCTGAGGTCCATGGATTTCACTTCTTTGCTGACATTTTTCGTCGTATTGGCGATTATAATCGGTTTCAAATGGAAGAGGAAGCTGTGGCTTTGCTCGCGTATTGGCAGCACACTTCCACTCGAACTTATTATTGTGAGCATTCTTTATGGTGAGTACGTGCACTTCCTTCACCGTTCTATTCGCTCAATTGCAGGTGCTAGTCGCTGTCATCATGTCTTATTATATGCAAATCGAATCATCGCTCCTCCTGCCGATTGACGTAAAACAGAGGTAATTCATGTTATTTACGTGCGCTGCAACCCTCATCAAGAATAGCTCTAAGGGCCTCTACAGAGCCTCGCGGCAGCACCCCGAGAACTCGTCCATATCGCTCCCGCCGCAGTGGGACCCACGCTGCCACTGTGGTGGAAGCCGCGGCGCGGGCGAGTTGTCGCGGAGCCGCTGCACGCAAAGGCCCCCGAGGGCTGCCGCAGTTCACGGTGGCTCTCGCCGCAGTGCCAGGAGCTGCGGTTTAGACCCGCGTCGGGCGTAATGGATGGTGTCAATTATGGTTCATCTATTTGGCAGCATTTTTTTAAACGAGTCTACCTGCTAGGAGTACAATAGGTTGGTGCATAATTTCTGTCCCTAAAGGAGCTTGACAACCAACAATGTAATCACCATTAGTGCCGACAGATGGAGGCGTGTGGATGGAATCCTGCACTCAAAACGCAACGCAAAAAACTTGATTGCACTGAGAATATTCGTGGCCTTCCAGCCACAAGTTAGCCGTGTGAGGTTAGGGGAAACCCTTGCACAGAAATGCAAGAACAAAGCAGACCGTTCTCTTTAGAATGGGCTATAACTGCATCGAACAGACCTCCCGGACTCAACAAGAGGGAATGCTATCATCACAAGGGCTATTATCTTCGAGCTGATTGTCAACCAAGGAACTTTTAGTGGAGGTAGAACGATAAAAGTGAGAGCAAGCGCAAAATGGTACAGAACTGTTGAGTTATAAGGAGTGTTCTATTAGATTTCGGGGCTTACATTCAAGAATTCCTAACTTGCGATTACCTTAGAAAACGCTTCTTTACGAATCAAGGTTTTGCTTACTACGTATTGCGGTTACGGTGCGGTTTCCGTTGTCATGGCGGATCCGCGGCACCCGCAAGGCTCTGCTGCCGGCCTAAAACAGAAGGCACGTAGACCTGCCGTATGCATTTTCGGTCTGTTTTTGTTGTCACGTACATTTATTTATTTGCTAAATAGCCCGGTGTGCTGTTTATATAGGGTTGTATCGAAGCTCCAAAGCTGGCTTCGTTGCTGCAAGGAGGTACTGCTCAAAGTCGAGGTTGTTCTGTTCTCCCCTCTCTTCATATTTTTTCGTTTATTTATTTCTTTTATGCATGTTAATTTATGCAGCAAAGGAAACAAATTAATAAGGAACATTTTGCACTTAACATTGAATTGACCAGTGAATGAGGGTATTTCTGAGGTGTACACACTAAAGAGAAATAAAGACAAAGTGCCTCCTTGAGGAGCGCTACTAGTGGCATAAGGACAACACAATGGGCCATTAACTTTAACTTGAAAAGATTTACCGATTACAAACATTCAAGGTTATTCTAGGATGCACGGCAATCACCGCGAGCTTGACGACTACTTTATCCAAAAAAAACTTCGTGAAACACTTTCATGAAGTCGCCCACGTCGATACTTTTTCAAGAGCTTTTTTCAATCGTTAAGCGCTGACAGCATTAGCGTTTCATTAGATTTGCCCTTCCGAAAGCCGCGTTGATCGTTGGGAAATATGGAGTGAGACTAGAAGAAGGACACAACAGCAGTTTTAAGTTTTCATTCAAACATTCTCCCAAAGACCGATGTAATGCTGTTGGGCGATACTATATATAAAAGGAGCAAGCGTGTGTGTGTGTGTGTGTGTGTGTGTGTGTGTGTGTGTGTGTGTGTGTGTGTGTGTGTGTGTGTGTGTGTGTGTGTGTGTGTGTGTGTGTGTGTGTGTGTGTGTGTGTGTGTGTGTGTGTGTGTGTGTGTGTGTGTGTGTGTGTGTGTGTGTGTGTGTGTGTGTGTGTGTGTGTGTGTGTGTGTGTGTGTGTGTGTGTGTGTGTGTGTGTGTGTGTGTGTGTGTGTGTGTGTGTGTGTGTGTGTGTGTGTGTGTGTGTGTGTGTGTGTGTTGCGTAGGGATTCCGAGTAAGGGGGCTAGTAGAAGAGAGACCAGTGAGGAAAGGATCAGCAAAGGGAGACCACTAGAGGGGAGGGATGGGGGACCAATATTTTCCCCCAATATCGTCCAATGTGCTTCGTGTTTCTGAAGACGAGTCACTGAAGTCCTGGAACGTGTGTCGGGGTGCAGAAGGAGTGTCATAGATGTCGTGGCAACGTAGTGACACGTGAATCGGGACTCAGTGTCACATGTCCGCGCTTGATACTCACTCCGTTTCTTTTCCAGCACAAGGGTAAGGAAGTATTAGTGGAGAGGGAGAGGGGGGGGGGGACGGGGTTGAGGAGGTAGGAAAAGCGACTTTGGGATTCGGAAGAGTATTATTACCGTCAGACTGTGAACGGTGTCGACCTGCCGAAAGATTACGCACTTCGGATTTGGACTCTCATGTGTTTCTCGCCATGTAGAGAAGGGGAACCTCGTAGAATAAATCGCATACATGCGACAGAGGGTGGATAGGCCTCATAGGAGCAGTTTTGAAGATTATGTCCTACCATGTCCCGTTATACTATTCTATATAGTAAAACCAGTAGTATGATATAAAATGCAAAATGCAAAAAAAAGTAAAGTGCGAAGTACAATACCGGTCGCGCGGTCAAAAAGACGGTTTGTGACGGAAAAATCCGTCGCAAACCGTCTTTTTGACCGCGCGACGCGGGCGGTGTTGTATATACGTTTCTTTTTCTAAATTCAGTTCCTTTTTTCCCGAAAAACCAAAAGGTCCTGTTGTCGCGTCGTACAACAATACGGCATGAATCTCGAAAACGCTAGGGCGAAATTAGTTCTAGCTCTAAGTGCTAAAAAGGAATTTTGTCTAAACTCTAGTTCATTCTCAAATGATGATTTTTGATGTTCAATGAATGGTATAGTGCACCAGGGTTCTGCGCTTTCCCCACTCCTCTTTGTTGTCGTCATGGATGCCATTACGCGAGATCTTCAGCAGCCTGTTCCATGGACGCTGCTTTATGCTGATGACGTGATGCTCGCTTGCGAAGACAAAGACGATCTCGAGCGGCAGGTGCAAGCTTGGTGCGACCGTCTGGCGAGGTTCGGACTCAAATTGAACGTCGAGAAGACGACTAACGACTGACGTGAAAAAGTCCGGCTCCATTAAGATTAACGGTACAGAACTTGCACCACTTCGGTGTTTAAATGCTTGGGATCAGCAATAGCGTCTGACGGCGGTCTGATGGTTGAAGTGAACTCACGCGTGAGTGCAGCTTGGTCCAAGTGGCGTTCGCTGACTGGCGTGCTCTGCGATAGGAAGACACCAGAGCACCTGAAGTCGAAGATTTACAGAGCCGTCGTGCAGCCGATAGCGATGTACGGCGCTGAGGATTGGCCTGCGATTAAGGAAGTTGAAAAGCGCCTCAGCGTCATGGAGACGAAGATGCTGCGCTGGACGGCTGGAGTGACCCGCATGGACCGCATCAGAAATGATGCTATTCGGCAGAAGTTCGGTGTCGCGCCGATAACGGACAAGATGCGCGAAACTCGCTTGCGATGGTACGGCCACGTTCTGCGTGGGAAAGAAGACAGCGTCCGCAAGATTGGCCTTGAGTTGGAAGTAACTGGAAAGCGGCCTAGAGGACGCCCGAAGCGGCGTTGGTCCGATACGTTACACACGGACATGAAAATAGCTGGTGTCCACCTGTTCAAGCGCAGGATCGGGAAAGGTGGCTTCGTAACACCAGAGGAGCGGACCCTGCGACGAAGGGGAACAAACGCTGAAGAAGAAGAAGAAGAAGAAGAAGAAGAAGAAGAAGAAGAAGAAGAAGAAGAAGAAGAAGAAGAAGAAGAAGAAGTGAATGGTATAGTCCATTCAAACGTTCACCGCGTTGTAGAGCAGACGAGAGCAGAATGTGTTGTGTAGAATATATGAGTAAAGCCCGAAATTCTATTAAAGGATGACTGCTCTCGGAATGTGGAGTTGAAGGATATGCCTGGTTCTGTGCTATGCATAATGCGAACACGTTGCTTTGCAGGGTTATTTTCTGGAACTTCTTAGAAACATCATGCAGTAGAAGATACCAAAATGTTTTCTGATAGTGCATGAGCTCAATCCTACTTCTCACATCTACGAAACTGTTGATAGAGTTGTTTTGGGAGAGATATACCAAGTGTAACAGTTTTTGCCTTAGCTAAACTACTTAGTAATGGACAAAATTGCGGTCATTTGAGATGGAGATCGATAACACTGGAAGCTATTGTCCGACCTAACAGTCAACTAGTACCATAGATGCTAATGGGTACAGCTAGAGAGATTACACACGTCAGAGCGAACTTTTCTATGGACAAATGTATCATTCAGACTGCCTGCACAATCGTTACCTTCTCTGCCCGATGTCCACGTCCTTGCAGATTCGTGCGCTATTTATCTGTTCATTATGGCTTCTTATATAAAAACAATCCCTTCTGAGGCAAAGACGTGTTGGATCAATAAAAAGCAGGTGAGCAGAGTAGATCTTAAAATAGGCAACAATTTGAGATTATGCTTTTTAGGAATTCTTCTGCATGTCCGTCGTCTCGTTAATCTCATGCCCATTTGGAGTCCTTCCTGTGGCGAGTGCTAACAAGGGTACACAAATCGACAAGGAAACGCGGAATTTTTCACTTGTAAGTTCCTAATCCAGGAAGAAATTGCTCCTCTTGTTAATTGGTCGCAGCTTTTGTGCTCGAAATTCCTCTTTTTCCACGACTCAATGCCGATATCCGACATCGGTTGCTTACCCTTACCCTCTTCTTTTTATCTGAGTCAAAGCAACCTGTTTAGAAAAAACTCCTTCAGCGTCTGTCCCGCTTCGTGGCGGGGTCCGCCATTCTGGTGTTATGACCATTCCCGCTCCAGCGCTAGATCAGGGTGGACGCCAGCTGCTTTCATGTCCTTGTGTAATGTATCAAACCATGGCTGCTTCGGGCATCCTCTAGGCGCTTTCCAATCACCTCGAAGTTAAGGCCTATCTTTCGGACGCTGTCTTCTTTTCCACGCAGAACATGGTGGCACCATCGCAAGCGGGCTCTCACATTTTGTTGACTATCGGCACGACACCAAACTTCTGCCGAATGGCATCGTTTCGGATGGGTCCATGCGCTCGACACGAGCTGTCCAGCGCAGCATTTTCGTCTCCATGACACTGAGGCACACCATGGATTCCTTGGCCGCAGGCCAACACTCAGCGCCGTACATTGCTGCTGGCCGGACGACTGCTCTGTATATCTTCGACTTCAAGCGCTCTCGCATCTTCCCATCGCAAAGCACGCAGTCAGTCGGCGCCACTTGGACCAAGCTGCACTCACGCGTGAATTCACTTCTACCATCATATTGCCATCAGACGCTACTGCTGACCCCAGGTACTTAAGAACCAAAATACGTCGGAGCTTCATGCTGTTCACTTTGATGAGCTGGTCTGTTAAATTCCGTCGTAGAATACTCGGTCTTCTTGACGTTCAGTTTGAGTCCGCTCTAAGCGATCATGCCAAGCTTGCGCCTACTGTTCAACTTCACCTTTATCTTCGCAAGCGAGCGTCACGTCATTAGTATGAAGCAGGTTTAGAGAGACTGGCTTTTGAAGATCTCAGGTAATGGCATCCATGAAGACAAAGGGATTAGCAGCGAAAGCGTAGAACCCTGGCGTACCCCGACAGGGATGGAGACCTCCATCGAGGCGTCTGCTACGCTTGAACTTTGTGAAAGACTACAGTATTCACACCCATTCCATCAGAACAGAACCCCATGATGTCGCAAGGAGTACAACATCACTTCACGCGGTACGCGATCTAAGGCCTCCTTCAAGTCGAGGAAGGCGATCTGCACTGGCTTCTGCTTCTTGCGATGCTTCTCTGACAGGTCGCAAGCGGCGTGTATGGTATGAATGGTGCCACATCCAGCTACGAAGCCGCACTGATTGCTGGAAAGCTCACGAATTCGTCCATCGACAATTCGCTCAAAGATCTTCATGCTGTGCGAAAGCAAACGAATCGGACGGCAACTGGAGCAGTCCGCAGGGCTGTCCTTATTCTCCCAAATCGGAATCGTCGTACTTTGGTGCCACCACTCAGGGACTGTCTTCTCTGTTGCAACCTGATTAAAAAACCTGGCCAACCACTCACCGGGTACCCATTCTTTGACATCCACAAGTCAGCCGCGACTGGTGTTTAACGGTACCTGAAAGAAGGCTGCGACAGAGATCTCGGGGGTGCGGTTGGTCTGGGCGGAAAAAGGGTAAAAAGTTTAAGGTTCCGAGTCGTATGATAAATACCAGATAAAAGTCCTTTCAGATAAGTAACCTTCTTTCTGCTGTATGGTTGGCTCCTACCCTGTATTTTGCTCGTCCAGTATTTGCAACGATCCCTTCGGTGAGTCGCCTTTTTTAACTTCCGCTGGTACGCAACTTGTTAGAGCCTTTCAGAATGTCGTAACAGCCCTGATTGTTTCAACGCTTTTCGATGTTCGCAACGATCTGAAGCTTCTTCGGATGCTCTGCTCTGCACACACCTGCGATGCAGTGAGTCAAATACCGAGCCGTTGCATCTCACCCTCCGCTTCAATCTCATTGTCTTTACAATTCCCACTTTGATATCAATCAAGAGCGCTAGTAAATTATCCATTGAAAACGCATCCATAGTGCCGTACAAATATGTAGCGTGCGCTATAGACTGAAAGGAGCCACGGCCACTGTATTCATTCACACTCTAACAAGAGGTGAGAATCATTGGAGTGCAGTGTTTCTTTGCGGACTCAGGCGATTCTACATTGGTCACTACCTTGTCTTCACCTCGTTTGATGCCTGTTTCGTTTGTTAAGTTGTACAAGAATGACGTCCTGCTTCCGGTGCTCCTATTTCTACTCCGTTCTGAGCAACGCAATACGTAAGAAGCATGCGCTTCTAGGTGGTTTAATTCTTCACCCTTCGTCTAGAACCTCACTGCTTCTACATAGTGGAGCACGCTTGCATGCACGCATCATTTGACCTGAGCAACCTGAAGCTTGAGCGAAGGCATGGCTTCTATAAGGTTTTCGACAAATTCTTTCCTCTTGAGAATCCTTGTTTTAGCTTCAGTTCATTTTTTCAGTCCTTCGTCAAAGTCAGCCAGCTCAATTGACGCGTCAGCTGTGTGACTGTTTGATATGTGCGGCATGCACGTCATATGCTTTCAATGGAAGGATACCAGTTCGAGTAGCACTTCGAACGCAGATTATATATATATATATATATATATATATATATATATTAGGTTGGAAAAAAGTCTCTTCACACTTCGAATTTTTTTTTACCCTTCCCCTTGTAAACGCACTAGCCAATGTTGATTGCTGATTTCGTAATCCTATCACACTTGTCTACCGTCCGCACGCGGACATAGGTCAAGACCCTTCTTGTAATTCGTTATCCATCCAATCTTCCGAACTCAATGCCAGATCTACCTCATGACCGTTTTCAGCACGGCATTCTTCATGAATTCATTAAAGAATCCACAGCACGTCAGGCAGCAGACCAAATTAACCATATATATATGGCTTGAGATCTACTACTCATCGCGCCTGTTATGAGTGGTTCGGAAAGTCTTTAAAGGGAGATTATTCACTGAGGGCAAAGCATGGTCAGGAAGGCCAACTGGATTGGACGACAGTGAACTACACCATCTTCTTCGTACCGATAGTTGGCAGACGACACGTCAGCTGGCAGAGAAGCTCGAAGTGTCTCATAGGATAGTAGGAATCCATCTGAAGAATCTTGGCTTTCATGGAAATTTGGAGCTTGGATTCCACATGCCCTGTCAGACACTCAGAAAGGTCGACGGCTCTCCATCGCTGCTTCTCTTCTGTCCAGATAAGGAAGAAAATCGTTTCTTCCGCGGATTGTGACAGGCGAAGAGTCCTGGGTTCTGTGTGCCAACTTCCGAGGAAAAGGCAATGGGTACAAAAGGAAGAGAGCCCTAAGTCTGATCTCAAGCCCAATGTTCACGAAAGGAAGATTCTCTTGAGTGTTTGGTGGGATATCAGAGAAGTGATTTATCGGCAAACTCTCAGAAGTGGAGAGACACTTACTGCTGTCACATACTGCGGCCAACTCCACAAAGTCGTCGCAACTCTCTAAGAAAACAGGCCGGAGAAGTCGAAGGTGATGATCCTGCATGACGATGCAAAACTACATGTTGCAAGACTCACAAGAGAAACAATAAAGGAGCTGGGCTGGGAGGTAATGTCACATCCACCGTATAGCCCTAACGTCGTTCGTGCCGACTACCATCTCTTCCGTGCTCTCAAGCAAGAAATTGGAGAGAAATATTTTGGAACGGATGATGACCTCAAAAATTGGATTCAGCAATGGTTCGACTCCAGAACTGCAGTCTTTTAAGCGAGAGGAATTGGAAAATTACCCAGTCTTTGGAGAAGTGTAGTGGGACAAAATAGAGTTTATCTCAGTTGATCTGACTTTGTAGTTGTGAAGTAATAAATCTTTGAAAAAAAATGAAAAGACTTTTTTTCCAACCTAATATATAATAGTATTATATATGCATATGGTAGTGGGGCGCGTGGAGCACAGTCGGATGAGGCGTCGGCTGTCGCCTGCACCCGATACCAGGTTCCTGGTTCGGATTTCCCGCCCAGGCCAACTAAGCCTTCCATCGCTCCGGGGTCGGTGAATTGGGACCAGACTTGTCTAGGAAGGATAGAGCACTAACTTGCACATCGACTGGCCACCGCAAGTCATTGTATGGCCAAATACGCATTCAACACTGACATCCCGTAGAAGTAGAATGCGTGGCGCAACCCAAAGAAGATTGAATAACACCGTCCTGTATCCTTATCCTTATCCTATGCATATGGTATTATATATCTTCATTTGAAACAAAAAATTATCCAAACTTCGCGAGTGAGGTTGAGGTGTTTATCACAAGTATGATATTTTTATCATAATTAAGGCCAATTATGGTACTGTATGGTATGAAGGGGTGTGGAGGCTTTGGACCAAGATCATCGGTTTCTCCAAAACTCGCTTCAACGAGAAATTTAAGGCGTTGATCAAGAATATGACATTGGTTTTCGGTGTTGTGGTGAAGTGTGGTAGCTATGGGGAGTAATGTGCATGTCTGGTGTCCGCGAAGACTAAGTGTGTTGACAATGCAGGTCTGATTCTTTTGTGCCATAAATCACTAGCGCCTTCAGCCTCTTAAGGCAGATCCCGACCCCATCTCCTTCAGTTACACCTACCGTGATGTATCGAAATCGACCCAGATTTCAAAAACGAATGCCACTGTTGTCTTCATCATCTCAAATAGCCTCGTTGGACGAAGTTTTTTTTCAGACAGAGGTCGAAAATTTTTCGACCTCTGTCTGAATTTGTGAGAGCGCAGTCGTTCCAATGAATCGGGTCTTCTTCCTAGCGAAGTTTTAGTTGGGATTTCACATGGAGAGCCTCGGTTGGTCATTTCCGCTCTTTTTATGAATGGTGGAAGAGCAGCGCCCCCGGGACTCGATCCACAAACCCCCAAACCGCCTGCCCCTACACTCTGCGCCACTACTGCTCGAGTGCCGTCGGTGTTTGCAGTCTATCATAGTTTAGCAGACCGCAACCGAGACCAAGAGAAAGTGAAAATGGTTCGTTACTCCACTCCGCGATGTCTGTTGTTGATATGGAATTCATATTTAGAAGCAGCGCTCGAAGCGCATCCGACGATATGGCCTATGGTATAGCCCCGCGGGAGTGCCCGCGGGACGTCCGCGGACGGGAAGTGCACCGCAGAAGGTGGTCGCCGACCATGCACGGCCGACGACCGACACTGAATGATAATCGCGTTGGAGCGCTTTATCACTCCGTGAACTAGGAACGTTCCAAGTTCACGGAATCGGTCGCTTTCGAATTGGAGCACGTTTATTTTTTGATAACGTTTTTGATACGCCGACCGACTGCCTCCCGCGGTGCATTGCACTGCGGGAGGTTGTCGGTCGGCGGGGTCGTCCCGCGGACGGGAAGTATACCAGCCCGTCCACCGACCACCGCCGACGATCCGCGGAAAATGGGTGTTGCGGACTGCGGGTATTGGGCGCGCGTTGGTTCCCGACTAGATTATTCCCGTTCCGCGGATACTTCCGCGGGACTATACCATAGGCCTATATCTACATCTTTCAAGGCCCCACGACGGCGTAGTATCTTTCCCTTGTTAGCCTCCTCGCGTCACGTCTCCTGGTGGCCTCTGTACATCTCTATGCATATAGTCCTCCACTTTCCACGTCCACCTATTCACCTCCACAGGCACACTACGTTGTGTAAGGACGACGAGCCATTCCTCTCGAGTCGGAATCCGAATCCTTGGTTTGAAGTGAGGTTCACCAACTTACTTCCATGCAGATAGCCGTAGTATCTGGTTCGGAATCCCTATAGGATTTAATAGTAGGATATCTACTCGTGAAGTAGGTCACAGAGGAATACTTGCATGGAATAGGTAGCAATTTCACGAAGGCATACTTCAGACGTAACCTCTTTTAGTTGCACGTTTAGGTAATCGCCGTCAGTGCTTTGTTATGTGCCCTTTCGCTGCCCAATTTATGTTCCGGATTCTTGGCAGCTTGCGCTTCTGCTCTCCTTTCAGTCGTTGTAAGAACACAGTGGTGAGTTACCATTGTTGAGTTGTTTACAGTAGCATGTAAAGTACCAGATTTGGTTAGATACTCTGTGTTAGTTGGAAGATTTTGTAGGAAACGAATGTATTTGAAAATTCAACTAGCCAACTGATTCAGGCCAAGATGTGAAGCAGTCGTGCGTGCAGGAGAAAACTGCTTCGTTGAGGAAAGCAGGTCGGTCTGTTCCACTTCCTCTTCGTCGGATCCGTTTTGAGTTCTCACTCTTCAGATACGAAGGCGAATGCTCAGACTCTCCCGTTCGTATACTCAGACTCTATGCTCCCCTGATATTCATCAATTGCGAGACCATTAGAGGACGCATTCGGCAGCAAGCAGCATCCGTCAAGGGGTCGGTCCTGCCCTGGTCTATGCCCAACTAGTCGTTGGATTGCTCGAGCGACAAAGTTCTTCTAGGCTCATGGAGGTCGGCACCGGAAGTCGAACGCCGTCGCTGAGAAGCCAGGCGCTGATGGGACCGCGAGAGAGCCTCGTTGGTCGAACTAGCAATAACCTGCTTGTCATCGGGCAGGACTCCGAGCTGCAGCAGGTGCCCACACATTGCCTGCGCTATCACTTCCGTCTCGCTCCTCGTCCTTGATCAGCTTTTTTGAAATCAGGTACCGAATGATTCCGCAACGCTCCGGTTCATCATACTGGACTGCTCTGGGGTCGCCTGCGTCGACCACGAGGCAGTCGCCATGCTCTCTCAGGTGCCGTTTCTACCCACTGGATGTTCATGGGGGGCTTTCTTTGCGTGAGACAACTAAATCGGTTGCATCCTTTGAATCATCTCGAGTTGAGGATTGGCAGTTATGCAGCCAGGGACCTTTATACGCTTTATGTTAGAAGTATCTCCTGTGTAGATAAATTCCATGCTTGCGATGTGGGTGCAAAAAGGAGACGCAACGCAAAACGCAAACGCAAATTATTAAAACGGATTTCGGTCTCTTAATTATGGCAAAAATGTGCATCAATGCACAGAAAAACTCCAGATAGTGGCACACAGCGCAGTTATAATAGTAACTCGGTAGGAATTAGTTTCTGCAACAAGTTGGGGCGTTGGAGCAGTTGACAGGAAATGAGAATTTTGCGCACTTTAGAAGCGAATTTCCTCCCTCGACTACGACTGAGACTGTTCTCCATCTGAAATCATATGTTATCGCAGCAGTTTCATTAGACAGTGGGGATCAAAGCGCCGCAGATGCGAAAGTGAGGAAGTCGGAATCTTTGAGGGAACGCAGCAACCAACGTCGGAGATTCTTCTACTCCTGCTCCCTATGGGGAGGTTTCTCGAGGAACGGCGAGTTATAAAGCGCTATTAGCGCTATAAACTTGGTGGACGCTAGGGAATCATCGACTTCAGGCTTAGGGTAATCCAACTTGCATTGGCCTTCACGCTCAGAATGCTTTCGACTACACTACCATTTCCAATATCTATCTATCCTCTACCACTACATAAATGACTCACTGGCGTCTGAATGATTGAAAAATTCTGCCCACGTGGGATGCGCCTCACCGTACTCCGCACGGGCAAACTTTCCATTCAACGTGGGATGCTGTTACAGCAGGAGAAGCATTGACACAAAGGCAACTGAGCGCGTTTCTGAGCGTCCGGATTTAGAAGACGTACCGCCGATGCATCATAACGAGCGCCTGTATTCAGAAGACGTGTCAACGATGTCCTGCAACGGGTGCTGTTGAGCATAAGAACGGTTTCGGAGCAGCCTGAGCGACAGAAGTACTGAGCATGATGTTTCTGGGCGGTCCAGACAGAATGCCTATAATGAGTGTGCAGAAGTGATGAACGGCTTCATATCGTAGAAGTACGCAGCAGAGCCAAGATGTTAGCAGATTTTAAATTTACAGAAATTGCTACCCGCAGGTTAGTGATGCTGCAAGGACGCTAGAAGCGCGCAACTGCGAGACACGTCGTTAGGCATGTCGGAGGACTTGTGCTGCTATAGTAGTGGACATGGAGTTCACATTCCTACTGGCAGAAATTGCTACACTTTCGGTCGCCATCCGCGCCACTCATGTCCTGCTGACACTGTGTCTCTCCTGCTGCATGCAGTGAGCACGAGAGAAAACGTCTCGCGAGAACACTGCATCGATCTTAGGCTTGAGATAGGCTTGATTTAGACACAAGGCTATCGTGATTCGCTCCCCTCGGAAAATGATCAACAACTATCAGTCCTGTACAGAGAGGGCTAGCCGCTGACTGTCTTCGGAGCTTGACCGTATCTACATTTTGGCAGTCAGTTGAAAATTCCTGCCCTTTTCGTAGCCCTTTATGCTCATCTATCCACCTCAGCACAATGTCAGTAAGTCGGCAGGAAGGCATTGCGATATTTTCAAAGGAAAATACGTTTCTCTCAACGTGGTGGGCTAACGAATGCCCTGACTCTAGAAGGTGATAATACTCGCGCACTCTTCCATTGCACCCTGCCCAAGTGCCTACGCATGGTACCGTAGTCCGCGATCTTTCTGGTACGAGTCATACAAGTGACTACCCAGAGTCAGTCTTTTTTAGAACATGCAGGGACAGCCGGACACGACAAGGACGGTATGGTTTTGGTTTAAGGCAATGCCACTCAATCCAAGTCTGTTCGGTTGCAGAGGTCCGTTAGGAAGAGCGATCTTGTTCTGTGCAGCTTTCGCGCGGAGGACTTCTCTGAGACTTGGAGGAAAGGAAGCAGCCGCGTTGATGTGCAGGGTTCAATCTGAGCGAGATTATTTCGGCTGCTCGTAGTTGCGTTCCTAGTGAGGAGACAAAGATGCGCGAAGATTGCTCTTCCCTAGAACCGTGGCTGAACTTGTCGCCGCCACTTGCCGTAGGCTGTGGTATTCAGGTCCTGATTCCGATGGCGTGGCTCTATCCAGCGCAATGCTTCAGCTTTTTCCACCTTCTACCTTCTATTGGCCACTAAAGACACGGAAGCTTCGCTATCCGAGCAACCCTAAGCGGGTACTGGCTGAACTCTTTTCTGCGTCACGCATTCCACGCTATTCAAGGGAGGCCAGTTGAATGCACGAATGTCGTTGGAGCACGCAACTATTGCGCCGCAGATCTTTTTGTCGACTGCATTAAGAAGCTGCTTACTCAGAGGATCTCCCCAAATATTCCGTTTAACCTGTTAGAAGGGCGCGTGTAGCGCAGTCGGAGGAGGCGCGACTGTCGCGTGCACCCGATACCAGGTTCCTGGTTCGGATTTCCCGCCCAGGCCAACCAAGCCTTCCATCCCTCCGGGGTCGGCGAATTGGTACCAGACTCGTCTGGGAAGGATAGAGCGCTGACTTGTTCATCGGCTGGCCACCACAAGTCATTGTATGGCCAAATACGCATTCATGTCGCCTCCACGACATCCCGTAGAAGTAGAATGCGCTGGCGCATCCCAGAAGGGATTGAGTAACGCCGTCCTTTATCCTTTATTATCCTTTAACCTGTTAGAAAATGCTTTTGATGTGAGGCTTTTTCGCAAAGACGTTGCTATGCAGAAGCGGAGAGAACGTAATAATAAATAATGATGTGTGGCGCAAGGCTCAGGACAAGAAGGAGGTAACGCACCGCGTACATCGCGCTCAGAGATTGTGAGGAACTTCTGGAATAAGAACACGGAGGTGCACCGCCCAATTCCTTTGAGGTGCTGTACACGTTCTACTCCTTAGTTGCAAGGAAAATTTCCCGCCACGCACTTTGGCGTTCCGCCAAATCTTTGAAAAGTGTTCTGGAACCTTCTCCCAATAAGGCTTATATAGGCTGATCTATAACCTACATTTACCACCATTGCTGTCGTATTCCATTGCGACTGCTGCAGAGAAAATCGTACTCGATTGCAAGCAAGTTCGACTGCTTCTGCTTCACGAGTTCAACAAAGCAGTGCAAGAATCGCGCTGGATAACGTACAGTCATCTCCCGTTATAACGCCTCCGGATAAGACGCGACTCTCGGTATAACGTAACGTATAACGTTTTCATCTGTTTCCGCCCACCTTGCCTTTACGCCAATACAAATCAACTCCGCTTAAGACGCGTCTGATACAACTTACTCCCTCTACAGCGCGGTTTTGGGAAGAACTCTGCGTTCAAAATGACTTCCGTTATAACGCCACCCGGGATCAGCTCTGGTCCCACACAGAAAATGAAAACGAGCAAGATGCCGATTCCGTCCGGGATCAGGCGTACTCTTCTACTGCCTCGTTCACAGTGGCGACCAGCACCCGTGCGACAATGTGTTCGACGCACGTCATGTTTTTCGCGCGACGACAAGTGTTCGTAGTCTGAATGTGTAATACGTCGAGCACAGCATAAGACTCCCGATAGCCGTTAGAAGCTGTTGTAGACTGGGGGGGGGGGTTCTCTATCAGAAATCAGAAACGACAGATGTGGACTAAAATTCACATAATTCAAAACAGTATCACACACATTTTTTAAAGCCTAGAGCAGCTTGTGAAGGAGGCGGTGGTCCGATCCCGTGTAGAACTTGGGGACAACGGAGACATCGGTCAGGCAATACTTGCGATTGAAGATGATGTGGTCGATCTCGTTGTGGAACTGGCCACCGGGGGATTCCCAGGTCCATCGTAGGGAGGGAGGCTTCTGGAACTGCGAGTTTCCATGGATGGTCTTGGTCGACATGATAAACTCAGACAGCCTTTCACCTTGCTCGTTCCACTCCAAACCAAACCGTTTCCATGGATGGTCTTGGTCGACATGATAAACTCAGACAGCCTTTCACCTTGCTCGTTCCACTCCAAACGTGGGTTCCGATGTGAAGTTCTTCCGGCGACCTTCGTGGCCCGATCTTGGCGTTGAAGTCGCCGACGATCACCTTGTAGAAGGTGTGATCTTCCTTATAGAACTTCTCCAGCTCCACGTAGAAGGCCTCGACGTCTTCGTCGTCGTAGTCGGATGTTGGGGCATACGCGACGAACACACTCAAGGCTGGAGCGGAGCCACATCGCTTCAGTCGCAGACGTCCGATTCGGCTTGTCAGAGACTCGTACGAATCGATGTTCATGGCCAAGTGCATGTTGACGAGGACACCAACGCCGCCTACTCCTCTGCTGTCGCATGTTCCAAGGAACAGTTCTTCTCCGGAGTCGTAGGCGGCGTGTAGGGGGTGGTGTCTTCTCGTCTCGGTCAGTCCGATGACGTCGTACTTGATCTTCCTGGCTTGCATCATCAGGTCCTCGACGGATGCTTCCGACGCAAGCGTGCGGGCGTTGTAAGTACAGATCGTCATCCTAGTCCTTCTCAGTTTGCGCAGCCTGGTTAGGCCCTGAGATTTTAGCAGCCTCTCCGTACTCGTCCTTCCCATCGCTGCAGAAATGGGGGCTCTTTCGGGGTCAGGGGAATGAGGCCCTTTAGTGCTGCTGTGTTTGACTGGAATACAACACGGGTAGCTAGTCAGGCTCTGTCGTGCGGGCGGGGTACTCCGGGCAGCCAGCCAGACTGCCCGAAGGGACGGGGCGAGACTTAAGGCGGCCTCGAATCGCCTTACATGTACTCCCAGTCTACCGAGTGCAAGCTTTTGGCCGAGCCGACACAGTTACAATCCGCACAGTCACGGACACATCCACGCACACTGTGCACGAACATGCCGCTCCCACGCACAAGGAACGCATCGACCCGACACAGCAGGAGCAAGGAGTCCATCCCCTGCATCCCACCTGCGTCTCTGGGCAGTACACGGTCGCATTTGGTTCGCGTTTAATTCCCCTATCCACCACCCGGGGACGCGCCACGTGGCCCTGCGACAAGCGGCCAGAGATCCCTCTTAACAAGAGAGCCCGAAGGCTCTCTATCGAGGGAGATCCGTGGTATCGAGGGAGATCCGTGGCTTGTTTTCGCGTCAAGGAGAGAAGGCCGCGAAGTTCAAGAAGAGGAGTCCCAGAACGACCATCAACTGGGATCTCTACACCTCTCTTGTCGGCCTTTGGGAAGATGCCGTCATGGACAACGTCGACGAGGAATACGATCGCTTCGTGCACCATCTCCACGATAGTGCTAAGGGAGCCGAGAGCTTGAAGACCACCAAGAGACGCCTGTCTCCGGAAACTCTCGAGTTGATACGCCAGCGTGGAGCAGCACGAGCGTCAGGCAACTATCAACTGACGTCCGAGCTTGCAAAGCTATGCAGAGCGGCGATAAAGGAAGATCTGAAGGAGAGAAGGGCGGAAGTGTTGGCTGAAGCAGCAGAGGCAGGGCTGAGCATCCGCAATGCCCGCCGGAACTTCGCCAACTTCAAGACCAAGATGACCGCTCTCCGACGTCCTGACGGAACCATCACCTCTTCCAGAAGGACCATGGAGAAAGTCATCCACGACTTCTACTCCGATCTCTTCGATAGCCACGTCCACCTGCCCCTACGCCATCTTCCGCAGGATGGATACGTCGTCCCCTCTGTTCTCCCTTCCGAGATCCGACACGCCATCTCGTCGGTGAAGAAACGTACAGCACCCGGTCCTGACAGGATCAGAGCTGAACACCTGAAGAACCTCCCGCCAGCGCTCATCAACACCTTGGCGCGGCTCTTCACACGCTACCTGTCCGAATGCAAGGTTCCATCTCAGTGGAAGACCAGCAAGACCGTCTTGCTGTACAAGAAGGGAGACGTGCACGACATTGGCAACTATCGCCCGATCTGCCTGTTGTCCGTAGTCTACAAGCTGTTCACTCGAGTCATCCTGAATAGGATTAGTAGAACGCTGGACGAAGGACAGCCATGCGAACAAGCAGGATTTCGGAGAGGATTCAGCACGATCGACCACATACACACCATTACGAAGCACATCGAAGTGTCGCGAGAGTACAAGCTACCGCTGTGCCTTACGTTCATTGACCTGAAGAAGGCATTCGACTCCGTCGAGACTGAAGCGGTCATGGAAGCCGTGCTCACCCAGTGCGTTCCTACTCAGTACATCAGAGTCATTCGAGAGCTGTACAGTGGATTCACGACCAGGATCTCTCCATTCTACAACGACGTCGTCATTGACGTGAAGAGAGGGGTTCGACAAGGGGATACCATATCCCCGAAGCTCTTCAGCGCCACCCTCGAAAACGTCATGCGCGAACTAGAATGGGACGACATGGGAGTGAAGGTCGACGGCCGGCAACTGCACCATCTTCGCTTCGCTGACGACATCGTGCTCATAACACCGAGCATCAGTCAGGCGGAACGAATGCTGGCCGACTTCGATCGTGTATGTGGAAGCGTTGGACTGCAGCTGAATCTTACGAAGACGATGTTCATGAAGAACGGATGGGTTTCTGATGCCCCATTCTCGCTCAACGGAACGAACATCTCCGAATGCTCCAGCTATGTGTATCTGGGTCGCGAAGTCAACATGGCCAACGACCTAGCACCAGAGCTGAGCAGGAGGAAACGAGCGGCTTGGGGAGCTTTCAAGAGCGTCGAAGAAGTCGTGAAGAAAACGAAGAACGTCCGACTCCGTGCCCACCTATTCGACTCCACTGTTCTTCCTGCCCTAACATACGCCTCAGAGACCTGGGCTATACGAAAGCAGGATGAACACGCGATCAGCGTCGCGCAGCGTGGAATCGAGAGGACGATGCTCGGAGTGACACGACTCACGCAAGTGAGAGAAGGCCTCCGGAGTTCCGAGCTTCGCCGACGCTCGAAGATCAGAGACGCTGTCGCATGGGCCAAGTCGTCGAAAATTAGGTGGGCCGGCCACGTAATGCGATTCGCAGACACCCGCTGGACGAGAGCCGTCACAGACTGGATTCCGCGGGATGTCAAAAGAACACCAGGACGCCCACCAACGCGTTGGTCGGACTTCTTCGTGAAAGCCTTGAACGACCGATATGACGCTCTTCGTGTCCCTCGAGCGAGGAGGATCCATTGGACCACTTTGGCACGCGACAGGGACGAATGGAGACGCTGCTGGCGCCCGCTCGAGCAAGTCGATGATCAACGGGACGACAGGTGATACAGGTGAGAGCAGCTTGTATGGAGGCTATATGCTGTCACATGATGTTTTCTGTCAGAACGGTGTTGGGTGTTTCCATCAGAACTCTCGCGCCATGCATGGCCTGTACATGCAAACAGGGGTGTCCGTAAATGAAATTTGAAATTTCTTAAATCGTAATTCGTAAACCGTAAATCGTAAGAGTCACCTGAAGTGTAGTGCGATACAACTAATTTTCCAGAAGCTTTTTCTACTAATGTTAATCAGATGTGATTCATATTTATTTAACTGTCGTGTTATTTTCAGCTAATTCTGAACAGTTTTCTTACCAAACTATTTCTTTTGTCACGGCTTACTAATAGTAAAACATCGTCCAAACCAAACTTTACACATGAAAGTCGAAAAAGCTGTAAATCCAAAAACTTTACTTAAGCCTATGCATGGCATTCCAACAAAAAGCTTGCATCGTTTGAATAAGCATTAAACTCCTAACTTGCTACCACAATTGCTTATCTTGAATATAAATCTAGGATTTAGCAGAAACCTGTATCACCTGTCGTCCCGTTGATCATCGACTTCCTCGAGCGGACGCCAGCAGCGTCTCCATTCGTCCCTGTCGCGTACCAGAGTGCTCCAATGGATCCTCCTCGCTCGAATGACACGAAGAGCGTCATATCGGTCGTTCAGGGCTTTCACGAAGAAGCCCGACCAACGCGTTGGTGGGCGTCCTGGTGTTCTCTTGACATCCCGCGGAATCCAGTCGGTGATGGCTCTCGTCCAGCGGGTGTCTGCGAAGCGCATTACGTGGCCGGCCCACCTAATTTTCGACAACTTGGCCCACGCGACAGCGTCTCTGATCTTCGAACGTCTTCGAGGCTCGGAACTCCGGAGGCCTTCTCTCACTTGCGTGAGTCGTGTCACTCCGAGCATCGTCCCCTCACTTCCACGCTGCGCGACGCTGATCGCGTGTTCATCCTGCTTTCGTATATCCCAGGTCTCTGAGGCGTATGTTAGGGCAGGAAGAACAGTGGAGCCGAATAGGTGGGCACGGAGTCGGATGTTCCTCGTCTTTATCACGACTTCTTCGACGCTCTTGAAAGCTTCCCAAGCCGCTCGTTTCCTCCTGCTTAGCTCTGCTGCTAGGTCGTTGGCCATGTTGACTTCGCATACACATACCTGGAGCATTCGGAGATGTTCGTTCCGTTGAGCGAGAATGGGGCATCAGAAACTTGTCCGTTCCTCATGAACATCGTCTTCGTAAGATCCAGCCGCAGTCTAACGTTCCCACATACACGATCGAAGTCGGCCAGCATTCGCTCCGCCTGACTGATGCTTGGTGTTATGAGCACGACGTCGTCAGCGAAGCGCAGATGGTGCAGCTGCCGGCCGTCGACTTTCACTCCCATGTCCTTCGATTCTAGTTCGCGCATGACGTTTTGGAGGGTGGCGCTGAAGAGTTTCGGGGATATGGTATTCCCTTGCCGAACCCCTCTCTTCACATCGATGACGACGTCGTTATAGAATGGTGAGACCTTGGTCGTGAATCCATTTTATAGCTCTCGAAGGACTCTGATGTACTGAGTAGAAACCCCCTGAGTGAGCAGGGCGTTGATGACCGCCTCAGCCTCGACGGAGTTGAATGCCTTCTTCAGGCAGCTTGTACTCTCGCGAGGCGGAGTGGCGTTCTATCCCCCGCCCTTTAAACAGAGGCGTGGCAAATGTCTGCGTCTCCACTATCTCGTAAGGCAGCCACCAGACTCTCGAGCAATCGCAGGGGGTTGGGGGTGGGCGGGCCAGGGGGATGAGGGGATAGAACGCTCGACCCCCCTCTCGCGACACTTCGATGAGCTTCGTAACGGGGTGTATGTGGTGGATCGTGCTGAATCCTCTCCGAAATCCTGCATGTTCTCATAGCTGTCCTTCGTCCAGCGTTCTGCTGATCCTATTCAGGATGACTCGAGTGAACAGCTTGTAGACTACGGACAGCAGGCAGATCGGGCGATAGTTACCAATGACCTGCACGTCTACCTTTCTGTACAGCAAGACGGTTCTGCCGGTCTTTCACTGAGATGGAACCTTGCACTCCGACAGGTAGCGTGCGAAGAGCCGCGCCAGGGTGTTGATGAGCGCTGGCGGGACGTTCTTCAGGTGTTCGGGACCGGGTGCTGTACGTTTCTTCACCGACGAGATGGCGTTTCGGATCTCGAAAGGGAGAACAGAGAGGACGACGTATCCATCCTGCGGAAGATGGCGTGGGGGCAAGTGGACGTGGCTGTCGAAGAGATCGGAGTAGAAGTCGTGGATTACCTTCTCCATGGTCCTTCTGGAAGAGGTGACGGTTCCATCAGGACGTCGAAGGGCGGTCATCTTGGTCTTGAAGTTGGCGAAGTTCCGGCGGGCACAGCGGATGCTCAAACCTGCCTCTGCGCCTCAGCCAACACTTCCACTCTTCTCTCCTTAAGATCCTCCTTTATTGCCGCTCTGCATAGCTTCGCAAGCTTGGACGTCAGCTGGTAGTTGCCTGACGCTCGTGCTGCTCCACGCTAGCGTATCAGCTCGAGAGTTTCCGGAGACAGGCGTCTCTTGGTGGTCTTCAAGCTCTCGGCTCCCTTAGCACTACCGCGGAGATGGTGCACGAAGTGGTCGTATTCCTCGTCGATGTTGTCCATGACGGTATCTTCCCAAAGGCCGGCAAGAGAGGTGTAAAGGTCCCAGTTGATGGTCGTTCTGGGATTCCTCTTCTTGAACTTCGCGGCCTTCTCCCCTTGACGCGAAAAGCGAAACCTCGCGCGAAGGAGGCGGTGGTCCGATCCCGTGTAGAACTTGGGGACAACGGAAACGTCGGTCAGGTAATACTTGCGGTTGAAGATGATGTGCTCGATCTCGTTGAGGAACTGGCCGCCGGGGGATTCCCCGGTCCATCGTAGGGAGGGAGGCTTCTTGGACTGTGATTTTCCATGGATGGTCTTGGTCGACATGACAGCCTTTCACCTTGCTCGTTCCACTCCAAACCGTGGGTTCCGATGTGGAGTTCTTCCGGCGGCCTTCGTAGCCCGATCTTGGCGTTGAAGTCGCCGACGATCACCTTGTAGAAGGTGTGCTCTTCCTTATAGAACTTCTCCAGCTCCACGTAGAAGGCTTCGACGTCTTCGTCGTC
This sequence comes from Heligmosomoides polygyrus bakeri, assembly GCA_947359475.1. Lineage (NCBI taxonomy): Eukaryota > Metazoa > Nematoda > Chromadorea > Rhabditida > Heligmosomidae > Heligmosomoides > Heligmosomoides polygyrus. The sequence continues at coordinate 44,581,024 of OX375867.1, read as the reverse complement.
TTAGTCAGATGTTGGGGCATACGCGACGAATACAGTCAAAGCTGGCACGGAGCCACATCGCTTCGGTCGCAGACGTCCGATTCGGGTTGTCAGAGACTCGTACGAATCGATGTTCATGGCCCAAGTGCGTGTTGACGAGGACACCAACGCCGCCTACTCCCCTGCTGTCGCATGTTCCGAGGAACAGTTCTTCTCCGAAGTCGGCGTGTAGGAGGTGGTGTCTTTTCGTCTCGGTCAGTCTGATGACGTCGTACTTGATCTTCCTGGCTTGCATCATGAGGTCCTCGACGGATGCTTCCGATGCGAGCGTGCGGGCGTTGTAGGTACAGATAGTCATCCTAGCCCTTCTCAATTTGCGCAGCCTGGTTAGGCCCTGAGATTTTAGCAGCCTCTCCGTACTCGTCCTTCCCATCGCTGCAGAAATGGGGGCTCTTTCGGGGTCAGGGGAATGAGGCCCTTTAGTGCTGCTGTTTTTGACTGGAGTACACACGGGTAGCTAGTCGGGCTCTGTCGTGCGGGCGAAGAACTCCGGGCAGCAAGCCAGACTGCCCGAAGGGACGGGGCGAGACTTAAGGCGGCCTCGAATCGCCTTACATGTACTCCCAGTCTACCGAGTGCAAGCTTTTGGCCGGGCCGACACAGTTACAATCTGCACAGGCGCGAACACATCCACGTACACTGTGCATGAACATGTCGCTCCCACGCACAAGGAACGCGTCGGCCCGACACAGCAGGAGCAAGGAGTCCATCCCCTGCATCCCACCTGCGTCTCTGGGCAGAATACGGTCGCATTTGGTTCGCGTTTAATTCCCCTATCCACCACCCGGGGAGATCCGTGGTAGCAGAAACAACGGCGGAAAAATCGCTGTCAAAACTAGAAATAAAAAAAAGTTTCACTACTGAATAATGCGCCGGTTTCCTGCTCTAGCCTGCACTTATAAGATTACGAAAACTTCACAGCGCTTTCACGACACGCGCGATTCTCAGGTGTCTGCCGCGTGGGACAGTGACTTTTTTCTCGCGCGCTGATTATTTCTATTATGCTATCTGTATTTGTTAGGTATGAAAAAACAGTAACAAATGAATTTCTGGATTTCTAGCAGGAGTCCAGAAATGAACAACCGGAACGAGTGTTTATCTATCACGAATGATCTTCTGCCGTTTGCACCGCTCTGCGAGCTATAAAATGACCAGAGGGGGGGGGGGGGGCGCTGTCCTCACCATTATGACAATGGAATGACGGCATAGTGAGTCCCAGTCGCTACTGGCCATCGACTAACTCTGGGTGGTAGCGCAATCGCTACTCGCCAGCGGTGGAATTCTGGGTGAGTTTGCTCGACATCTCAGGGTTTCGTTTTGTGCTCTTGACTCTAGGTCAAAAATGCTAGCGCGGATGGAGCGCTTGGTCGGGTAGAGTATAAGTCTAATGCCTCGAGCCATGTTTAGGCCTCCGAAGACGACGACAGGGTCGAAACGTCAGGCCAAAATAAATATTCCACCTAACAACCTCTTTGGCAAAGAAGACACAATACGTATTAAGTAACAAATGAAGTTTTCCATGGACCATCTTGACTGTAGCTATTGGCGGACTCATTGGTTAAAATTGTTCTATAGAATGTGTGATAATTTTCCATGAACTATTTTTGTGATGGTGTCCGACGACATCGTCGGACAATGTCGTGAAAGGGATAATACTGCTCTACCATTTAATAACTCCCAGCACTCGCACGGGCTACCCTTCGCCAGCTCTGTAACGAACGTTTGCTTTCCGAGAGCCTGCAGCATCGTAAGCGGATTAGGCAGGGTGAACACGATAAACTCAATCACACCACCGAAATTGGAGATCAAGACTGTCAAAACCAGTTCGACCCACTCTTGTAGTGCTACGCGCTCGACTTTACCGCACTTTTTATGTCAATTTGCTCAACCCTATAAAGCACAATGCAAACCGATAGAACCATTGCTACATGTCGCGAAGGTGAGCAGCATTGGTAGGTGGTAGCGCGCCAGCCAATAATAACCAGAGCACAGACCGCACACATACCAGCCGATCAGGGTTTCAACTGTACATACACGCCCTCTCTGAATGACATGTCCATTCAATGCGGTCTGATTCGATGGGGCGTTCCCATCTTACAATGCTGCCCGTCCTCGCGACATATAACGAAACATTAGTGGTTTATCCCTTCAGCACGAGTGTAGCAACCGTCTAGACCCCGCTTGCAATCATGAATGATGTTCGATGGTGGATTTGTGCCAATTCTATTCGATGGGACTTACATGAATATAAAAGGATAAAGGACGGTGTTATTCGCTCCACATAAATTTGGTCGGCAGTTGGTTGTTGATCAAAGATCACATCTGCGAAAATTTACGATTTACGACCCAAAATGTCGTAAATCGTAAATCGCAAAAAATTTGCCAGAAGTTGCCGTAAATCGTAAAATCGTAATTGCACACCCCTGCCTGCGAGCGTTGCCTTCCGGACAGCATTACAGCAACTGCGCCATTTCATCACACGCAACATCCGGACATCGTAGAAAAGTACTGACAGGCCCCCGCAAGGAGGATATGGCGGGTGCGGTGCGCGATTTAACAGTGCTGATAGCGTGCATAATGGGCTAACACCCTGTCCAGAAGGAAGAGAGTGCGGGTCCATGTCCCGCCTGGCGCGAGAGTTTCGATGGCGCCAAAGGGTGTTGTAACATCAGGTTACACAGTTTTGTCGTTAATCACGTCTAATTTACCTTTGGCACTTGTAATTACTCACACATACACACATAATTACTCACACTCTGTTATACTTATGCATATAACAGAGAGAATCTCTGAGGGCAAGACATCACTAATAATCTGAGGATGTTCCTTCTCTTCATACTCTCTTCATGGTCACATATTTCATCACCATAGTCATATTTTATTTTTAGACAAATATTTAGTTATTGCATGCGAACATAGATAAATCTTCGCGTAATAGGAAGTAGAAAAGGTCAGCTCCGGTTGGGACGCGACTCCCGTTATAAAGTATACATATATGGTAGGATGTGGAACAACGGGTACTACCACCCCCTCCTACGAAACAACGTCGTCGAGTGCAGTCACACCACCATAGCTCAGCGTCTGCGTGGCCTTGAGAAGATAGATGAGAAGACGATAGAAGCGCGATCTGCAAACTACCTGACAAATGTCAATGTGTTGTAGATAATACGGTGCACATGTTGGCTAGTTGTTGTACGTATGGAACGAGAGAAATAAATTTGAAGAAAAATTGCACAACTGGCGGGATACTTCCCTTACAACCTAGTCCTATCTAGGAGAGCGCCTCAAAGCAATGCACCAACGTCTTCTGTTTCTTCGCATGTGATCCTTGGAATCGTCCTCAGGGAAACATGATCACAACGAGTTTAGGTCTACTCCGAGCTGAGCGACGACAACATAACACTGCTATTCGCTGGTGTTAACGGTGTGTTCTGCTGGAAGGAGTCTATATTCAGTGACAGTGGAAAACAAGCAGCTCTTTCAGCGAGTATTCGAGATTTTCTCGAGGCGATCAAGTTCTACTCCAACGTGCCTCGCGGGCATTTCTTTCCCACTCTGCAGGAAGCGCGAAGTGCTGTGAGGAGCATGAACTTCCCCTTCCATATGAGGTGTGTGGATTGTGTTCAGCCCTGTTCAGATTTCGGACACAACCTCCTTTGATTTCGAACACATTCCAGCGTATCCATGAACGGCTATCGAGACGTCGTCACATTATCGACGGCGCCCTCAAATCAGGACATTTCCAGACACACGCCAGAGGCTGTCTGAGCTTGAGGCTTGTACTAAAGCCCACGTGCCCGACGCCATGATAACCGAAGGCAGCAAGAATGCGTCGACTGCAGCATTCTAGCTGTATTTCGCAACATGGCCGCAGTTCGTTGTTGGAGAGATTTTCTGTAAACTCACTTCGATTTCGTGGCTCAAACGCATCGGTGTCAGAGGTCACGATTCTTGTAGGGCAAACTGCGAGGCAGATATTTGCTTTTAGTTGTGCAGCTAGAAGTTCCAACAGTGGAGAAATTCATAGCGGGACCGCAAGCGGGCGGGAACAACTGTTAAATATTTTGCAATCGCAGCGGACGGGGCTCCACATGCTCATGAAAACTATTAGGTTGTAACGAAATAAATGGCACTGAACCACTGTAAATTTAAACAGTTAATATCTCGGCTTGTAGGCAAGTTTATTAATCGAAATAAAAACCTTCTGATTCTACACATCTTTGCCAACGCGACACAAGCTTTTTTATTCCAGTAGCATAAAAATCAGAAGTTCTGGAATTGACGAAATCTTCGAAGGCACTTTCGGCATCCTGTTGGTATTTGAATATTTTCCCTACCAAGAAGTCGCCAAGATGCTTGAAGAAATGGTAGTCTGTTGGGGAGAGGTCGGGAGAAAACGGAGGATGTGGTAGAGTTTCAATGCTCAGCTCATTCAATTTCTGCAGCGTCATTCGTGCTACATGGGGGCGAGCATTGTCGTGCAGAAGGAGAACTCGCCTTCGGTTTACCAAGGCCGGCCGGATATCCTTCAACTTTTTCATCATTTCTTCAATTTCAATGCAGTACTTCTCTGCCGTGATGGATTCACCGGGAGGGAGGAAGCTGTGGTGAATAATTCCCAGCGAACACCACCATACTGTCACCGTTACTTTCTTTTGGTTCCGGCTTCGCAAAAACCTTGGGGCTCTCATCGCTGTCCACCCACTGTGCCGATCGTCGCCTGTTGTCGTACATTATCCATTTCTCGTCACAGGTTACGATGCGATCAAGGAATGGGTCCGTTTCGTTCCGTAGAAGCAGTGCGGACGTGATCTCATATCGTCGGTTTCTTTGCTCCTCAGACAGCTCGTGAGGCACCCATCTTTCCAGCTTTTGGTCTTTCCAATTTCCTTCAGATGCCGGGCAGCTGTGTTGTGACTGACGCCAAGAACCGTCGCTATCTCCCTGATACCTTTGCGTGGATCCTCCTCTACCACATCTCTCAGCTTGTCCTCATCAACATCACTATGCCTCCCACGACCTTCATGTTCTTCCAAGCTCTCGTCCGCACTGCTTCTACGAAACGAGTTCCATTCCGGAACTTCTGATACCAACGATGCGCCGTCCGAATTGTGGAACATCCTTGACCGAATGCGGCGTTGGTCTTCTCGTCCGCCTCCTTAGCTGTAGTGCCCAGCTTGAATTCATACAAGTAAATGCCTCGGATTACCCTTTTGTCCATCTGCAAAAAAGTCAATAAAACTCTAAAGTTTTCCCACTTTTACATAGAAAATTTGGTACTCACCGGTAGAGCAAAGTTTGCGCTTCTAAATGATATGCCACATGTTACGGTTGTTCTTGATCAAACGCGTAAAGACGCGCCAAAAAATGGCGCAAGCCAGTGCCATTTAATTCGTTACAACCTGATAGTTTGAGGACGCCTCGAAGCAAGATGAGGCCTGCCATTAGTGCTTGTGCAGCAGACAGCCCATTATGAGTATCCCGATGTTTGTGTCTATGAGTGCAATAAACCTTCCTAATTCGTTTATAGCGATTCATTCTCACTTGTTTCTCAGGAAAGTAAAGGGAGGTGAAAACCCACCGAATAAGGCAACCACTATATCTTTCCATGTAGTTCACTTGCAAAATAGAAACCGGCACATAATTTACTAATGGGCTTTGTGGCAACTAGTGCATCGAATCTTTAAACAATCTCAAGTCAAATCAAATAAATCTTTAACATCTTATCTCTAAACGACTCTCTGAACCTCTACTCTGATTCAGAGAATCTGATTCAGAGAATGCGACAACCCAAATAAGTCCTTTGAAACAATGAAATGCGTTTTTTCCCTCAAATGCATGAAAGTTTTCAATAATTCGAATCGCGGTCAGAAATCCAAAAAATAACCACAGAGTGACCTAACAAGGGCGACAGATGGCACGATTCGACCCCATTACTAACGATAAAATTAGCGTTACTGTGTTCTACAAATTTGTTTCTCGACTTCGGGATTCACTCCAACAGGTTGAAATGGCTGGAAGTTTTTCAAATGACCTCGACTTTTCCATTCTCTAACAAAGGCGACAACGCCCAAACGTACGTCTAATAAAAGGTCGGTTCGAGCCACGTGGGGGTAAGTAATCCATCCCCACAACCCAGCTCCGATGTAAGGGAGTTCAAAGGGGCACTTGAAAAAAAAAACTTGCATTGAAGTTGGCTTTCGATATAACGCGACCTCGGCTCCATTCCGATAACAACAGAGGCTGGAAAAGTGCAGGACGCTGAATGTCCTCCGTAATCAGACCGCTCATCCCATAACACCTGCAGCTTGTTCAGCCAGAGCGGTGGGCTCGTTAGGTGGATGGCTTTTCTCACGCGACCACCCGAAAGTGTTCATGTTGCGGAACTGTGCGGTGGTGAGAGAGAGCCATTGGAGGCTGTCATAAGCTGGAAGATCTCCTGTATTAGAGGAGAGAGAAGTATATGCAAAATCAGAAAATGCTCACCATAGAAGGGCCCCAGGCATATGTCTGAACTTTAAATTGAACGCCACCGCGAGAATCTTTCAAGCAGTAGAAAAGTGTTTTCCATGTTTGCAAAGCCGTGGAACCTATGTACCGTGCTGGTAGAGTTAGAATTTTCCAATGGAACTGCATAGTCAACCAAGGCAATAGGGTGCAGTAGTGTATATAGTGGAACCAAATGAATTCCTTTTTGGATATCCGACTCGGATATCCCTATCTGGATCATCCAAAAATCCGGAGCTCTCAAAATCGCCCTTATTCGAACCATCCAAAAATCCGGGGCCCTCAAAATCACCCTTATCCTAATGATAAAAAAATCCGGGGTCAGCAAAATTGTCATTATACGAATCATACAATTATCCGGACCCATTTCGGATTTTGGACTCTTCCAGGTTATCGGTCCTTGTAGTCTTTTCACGACTATAACATCTTCTTAAGCGGAGCAAATGCACGGTAGGCTCCCGTCCTTAAATCAGAGCATTTTTGATTTGGCCATTAAGCTCTCTGTCTTGTCAACAAGACCTCGTCTGTTGAGTAATGATGTTCCCGGCATTCAGATGTTTCGGAAGCGCTGAACGGCACCATCTGTTGGACACCCTTACTCTGCCCTTACTTGATACTGCTTAACTAATGCCACATTAGCTAAGCAGTATCAAGTAACGGTGTCAATGGTCACCTTCCCTTCTCCTTGTAGATGGCAAATATTCTTCTCTGCAAACTCCACGTGGTATTTAACACAATGATTCACTTGACGCCTCCCCCCCCCCCCCCCCAGCTTCAAAAAAAGATCGTTGCGCGATGGATCTCAGCTCGCTACAAATGAATCGATACAGCGCCATGTTTGGCCACAGTTGAATTAGTCACGAAGCACCGAAACGAAGCCCTAGAACCAGACTATTGGTGGACGCTTTTGTCTTTCGCCTTTTTCACGACCTCGAGAAGGCGACAGAAGTACGAGCGATCATCTACTAAACACCACCTCGAGCTGCAGTACAGTTTCAAGGGTCTCAATGGCAGCGAATTGTAGCAACGGAGGGGGGCAACCAGTGCCAACAATACATCCTGTAGCCTCTTGTTTGGGAGCTGACAAGGGAAGGATGCCACCTTGCAGTGGCACTTTGGACAGAGATGTAGATCACAGGCTTCGAAACATGTTTATGTTTATGTTTATTTCAGCCAATATCCATAACAGAAACGGTTATGCATAAGAACAAGAAATTCAATGATTGGCCATGTAGCAACATGAAACAAAAACCCTGGAATTGTGGTTAGCACAGCTCAAGAGCAGCCCAAGATCTCAGTGGCATCAAAATATTGAGAAAAAAAATTGAACAAAAGAGAAAAAATTTGGGTCACAAAAATTGCGTCACAAAATTCAAATTTACGGAAGACGCTGGCGCTACGACCTACTAAGCACGTCACTCTGGGGCGGGTCCTAACATGCGTTTCATATCTGCCGAACGCATCTGGGAACGCAGCTGCGGATCATTTTCACTTGGCACTCTGCCTGCGCTCTGAGTGCCCCCCCCCATCACAAAAGACCAAGCTCAGGTAGGCTGGAAACGGTGGTGGGTAGTGAGTCGAATGGTGAAGCGGAGCGTTTTGTGGGATCTTTGTGGGTTCGAGTCTCCTGTTGCCCGAGATTTTTGCAGTTCCTAAAAAGAGCCACCACAATCAACCAAAACAGCCTGCACAGAATTGGAAACTTGATTTATAGGTGCTGTTGCACTTTCACGATTAAAGAAGTGAAAATATTTCCCGCCTAGCGCACCTCTAGAGCGGTAATTTGAGGTGCTGATCTATTATATAAACCTTTTAAACTTGCGGTTGATTTCGCTGTGCTACTGTAGGTATATGAGACCAAGAGTGAATGACCGTTATTCGCCCATGCCTCCGACAATCTCTCAATCGTAATGAATCGGAAGTTTAAAAACGAACCTCATATAAAGGACCAGCGGTTAAATAACCTTTCTGGACGAATTCAGACCAAATCGATTACCACTACCTCACCACCCATACACATGGGTGGGTGATGAGTGACTTAAATAGCAACCCCTTAGGAAAAATGTTGAGGACGAAATGAGTCGAAATGTAGTCCCCCATACTTGGGAGTAGGCGACTGCCGCTTTGAGTAGAGCGGAGTGCAGAATTCTCTCATTCACCAAAACAAGATTGTAAATTTGAAGGAATTTTCACACAAGGCAAAACTGCAAAAATCACCTTCCGTCTCGACAGCTCCACTTGATAGAAGCGAAAATACATCACCCTCCTCCATTGATCATGTAGGATCTTCCTTTTCTGATTCCCGTCTGATGCATCCTTTATCGCCTACTTCAATGCCACGTACTGCGCAGCCCTCAAGATGGGCGAGACCATCTCCTTTTCTTGTCTCGTGGGAACTCGTGTAATATCGCGAATTCCTCCAAGAATCACGATATTATACGTGATTCGCTCAAACTTCGCCCAGGAAGTTGCAGGCTTCGCTCAAACTTCGCCCTCTGCTCATTTATATGAGGTTTGTTTTTAAACTTGCGATTCATTGCTATGGTTTATTGTGGATGATTAAGGTTCACTCACCCCAGCTCACCCTTACCCACAGTTACCTACCGTAATCCATCGCCATTCTAAAAACATACCTTAGATAAGTGATCAGCGCCTTAATTAACCTTCACAGGCCATGTTTACGCGAAGAAACTTTTCCACCTCTGGAGTCTATAGTACCAGTGAACCAGGTTTTCTTTTGGCGAACTTTTTCGTTGCGATTTTACACAGAGCGCTTTGCCGATTGTGGTAGCTTTTTAGGAAGTGCAAGAATTCTGCACAACGGGAGAGTCGAACCGCAAACCCCTCTGTCTCACCGAACCGCTACTCTATCCACCGCACTACCACGCTCGCTTACGCGGCCGTTTCCAGCCTACTCGAGCTCCCCTTCTGTGATTGGAGGGCTCTGCGTACACGCAGAGGGCACACCAGCTCACCCGGTCAGAAGCAAACTGAAAATGGTTCACAACTCCGCCCCCAGAAGCATATAGCGGGTATGAAACACACATATATATGGAATCAACGTTTGATGCTGCAGCTGCGTTATATACAGGAGGCGCTTGAATCTTGTCAAATCTAGATTCAATTTTCCGCCATACCGTAATTACGCCAGAGGTTGCGATTTGCGTCCTTGAAATCCAGAGGCATCCAGTAAACAGCCCTAACCTCAGAGTGGCCTCGATGTTGCATTCAAGTGCGGAGTACAACTAAAGAGCCGCGATCATCGGAAATAATCGCACTGGACGTTCGCTAGCTGAAATAGTTCGATTCTTCAGGGAACCCGAGACCAACCACTTACGACGTTATGGCCAGGTACAATGCTTTTGAGGAGTCTGAGGAAGGTTGCGCAAACCCGTCGAGAAAAACACACCCGCGGGAACGTGTGTCAAGAGCTGCGACGGTCGTGGAAAAGGCTCGGGCGCAATTTGGGGAGGACGGGAACAATCGTTGAGGAAATTGTCGCCAATGTTTAGTGTCAGAGCGAACAATGAGTCTGATTGCAGAGGAGGACCTACAGTACAAGACGTACACAGGGGAGGTGTGACAGATGCTGTCTGGAACTGTCAGAACCAAGTGGGTGCCCACTGCCATCTACTACTGAGTTGTTTGAAAAATGAAGCGGTGGACGAATCAGTCCCTTTTCTGATGAACAAATGTTTGCCTTTGCCGCGAACGCCAACCGTAGAAATGATCGCTGGCTCGCCTATGATCCCGTTGCCGCCTCTATTGTTACTAGAACAAAATCTCCTGCAAGTGCTCACGTCTTAGGCGTTGTGTCCAGTGAGGGTGATGTCATGCTGCCACATTTCTTTGAGAAAGGACAAACTGTCACCAAATGTTTATCTGCGAGTTTTGCGGACTGTGGTGAAACGGTGGATGGTGACTGTAGCCTCAGGGAGGCTACATGTCTTCCAGGAGGATGGCGCACGGCCCACACGACCAATTTAGTCCAAAAGTGGCTATCCGATAACATGGATATGTTTTGTTCTAAGGAGTTCTGGCCCTCATGGAGGAGGTCATCGCGACTGACGGAGGATACAATGAGTAATTTCACTCTTGAGATACCCCTCATTTTGTTTGTAAAAGAGTTTTCTATCTCATTTGTATTTGGCCCTAATAATTTTATCTGAAAGAGAAGGCTTAGTTTGTCCGGATTTAAACGCCGCTTCCTGTCACATCCTCAAAGTGCCACAGCGACTTGGTTTCCTTTCCTTCTGAACACAAGGGCGGTGTGAGTCGCATCTTAATGCCCTTTTTCCCATTCTCTCTCGTAAAAAGCAGTGTCGACGCATTGAATAGAGAGACCGACCCTTCCAAGTAAAGACTTCAGGCTTAGTCGGCCTAGAAAGGGGGTCTCTTACAAACTTTCCATGAGTTGGCCCAAGCCGAAGATGCGTGCGGTTGGAGGAAGCGATTCCTTAGTTGTACAGCTCATCGTTCGTCGCACCGCCTTGACAGGTCGCGCATACAGATTGTCCTGTTACTTTCTACAGAAGTGCTTGCCTTGGTGCCATGCTGCACTTTGTTGGAGAACCCCCAGACATCCTTTTATTGCACACTTGATGTGTAACGGGTTGCCCTTCAGTAATACACATCTCTGAGTGGATCACCTTCTAAGGTTAATCAGAGCAGCGCAGCGTTGATGGAGATGACTCAGGGTGTTCGTCGGGGCCTTCCGGTGGCCATGAAGGGAGAGGGTAACTGCAGTGATTTCCTGCACTTGTACACGCCTTCTCGCGCTCGGAACACGTTTGCCTGTAGCTGCCGCTCTCCTACCCGAGCGGGGCTCTCTGAAGGTCTCCCCCGCAAAAAACCACATCAGCGCGTCGCTGCGATTTCAGGTTTTCCCTTCTCCAAACGCAGGGCAGCACAGTAGGCCGAGCGACTCCTTACCGGAGAGTGATTAGTAGGGGGAAGTAGTTCGACCCGAGTCGGCACTGCGAGCGGACTCCTTCCAGAGCTGGAACTTCGCGAGAAAAAGATGGGAAGGTGGCGGCGGATCCAGCGCTCGTCTCGCCGCGATCCATCACAAAACTTTTGATATCACACCTTATCGAAGGATCAGGATTGTGTGGGGAGCGGGAAAATTCGGTCTGCCAGTGGGTGATTTATTTCGTCGTCAGCAATGCCGGAAGCACGAATGAACACTGAAGTATGCCTACCTATGTGTTCCTGGAAGCAGTCTTCATCGTCGTCTTCAAAAAATTTACTTTAATCCGTTTGAGCATCGAGTACAATATGTATGCTCTCACGCAGCATGGTGGCTGTTTAGCCCAAAATACCCTCCTGCACTAGCAATATAAATATTAATCTGAAAATATATTCTGTTAATCTACCAAAATACCAAAATGGTACAAAATTCTAAATTCAATGGCGGGTCTATCTGTAGAACAGTTTTACACGATTTTACCTTCCACCACTCGAGGTGCACAGGCAAAGCTTCATTTTCCAAGATCTAGGACTTCTCTGCGTGCCACATTCTTTATGCAAAGGGCTGGTTCCGAATTCATCAAATTATCAAAAACATCTTCCATTCCTCACTCCTTGAGTAAATTCAAAAGGCTTCTATACAGACTTTTCCGAAGCGCTTAATTGCTTACCTTTTTATGATTGTAGAAATCTATGTTCAATCAATCTTCTTGTTCACCACATTCTTTTTTTGAGATTTTTTGTAAACATTTCTCTTAGTATCCTCATGAATTGTTTATGTTCATGTTTCGCGTGAATTTTACGTATAAATAAATAAATAAATAAATATGTGGCCTTTTGCAGCATTCCAAAGATGCAGAGCCCACGGTTTTTGCGAGTTATCACCTGCACTATCAGCCGTCCCTTGATCATCAAGCTGCTTGAGCAGGCGCCAGCAGCGTCTCCATTCGTCGCTGTCGTGTGCAGAGTCCAATGGATACTCCTCGCTCGAGGGACTGGTAGAGCGTAATATCGTTCTTTCTTGGTGGGCGTCTTGCTGTTCTCTTGACATAGGTAGGACGAAACTAATATTCTTACGATTATTCTTCTATTCTGATTAAACCACGGGAGAAGAAACAAACTATTTTTCAATCGTCAGTGAATAGAAACATTAGACGACAGTATTCTTATTCGGGCGTGGCACTT